>JANBXA010000588.1:13537500-13900000 GCA_030556225.1 Cricetiscus sungorus
ATGCAGGCAGACATGGTGCTCATGGAGAGGTAACTGAGAGTTCTACATCTGGATCAGCTGGCAGCAGACAACAGAATGACACTGGGCCTACCTTGAGCATTTGAAATCTTAAAACCTAACCCCGGTGACACACTTCCTCAAACAAGGTAATGCCTCCTAGGCGCTGGTTGGAGAGGGCTGAGTTTGCTTTGGTGCACTCCTCTCTTCTGTGCATGGCCACTCTGGCGCTAAGGTGGGAAGGAAGGAGAAAGGACCGGGCTCCTTGTTTGCCCTGCTGTCTTATTTCCTTACTGTTTTGTCTATGGGGCTCAGTGTAAATGGCTACAAAAAACTCTCTTATTGTACCCATAATAACAGGCATGGCAATGAGAGTCTAAAGAGATAGTTGTGGCCCTACCTTTGACTCATGGATCGGAGTGTTTTCCAGGAATCTCAGGCTGGGAGAAGGAAAAGGCTGAAGCCTGCCACTAGCCAGAGAGAGAGCATGTCTCCCTGAAAGAGAGGTAACACAGCACTGGCAATTTGTAGTGATTGGACCCAGCCAATGATGGATGAGTAGGACCACAACTTGATGGGAACTGCTGAGTCACGCATCCTTCTGGCCTTCCTACACCCATGCCTTCTTCTTAAACCTATGCCTTATGTCAGGACCCCAAAGAAACACCCCAAAAGTCACCAGGTCTCTCTGCTCCATTTCCAATGTGGCCACATTGAATAAGTCTCCCCTTCTGATTTTCACTGTTAGACCCTTTAAACTGGTTTGCTAGAGATGGATGGGTGAGTCTGACTTGTCATGGCTGCCAGACCACAGACTCTGACCCTAATAACTCTGGTAACATGGTGGCAGTTACCCACTGCTGCATTTGCCCTTTGACCCCATCTGCTGCAGCCCCTGGCTGTATTGGAGGCCATGGACCTGTAGGTATGTGGACTATGTGCACACTTCTTGGTGACCGGAATTCGACTTTTACTAATAAGAAATATTTCCATCAAAAGGCAACACCTTTTTCTTACTCAATCTCATGTCTTGTAGTAGGCTCAGTAATGGACACCCAAAGATGATTATTTAAACAACAAGCATACTTGTCTAAACAGTTGAGAATATTACTTTTCACTTATTTGGAAGAGATGGAGATTCTCTGAGAAGTTATGGAGACTATTACTTGCTCCAGGTACCTATTTCCCTTATGTCACTTAATAACAGCATTCTCAATGCTCAATTGAGCCTAATAAAAATAAAAAACACATTCCTCATTCTCTCTTGCGTCTAGGAGGTACACAGGACAAAGTCCTGGTTAATGCATAAAATAGGAGAGCTGTATGCAACACTAGGGACATTTACTGATTCTTTCTTCTCCTGGCTGGAATGGAGTCTCAATGGCTTGGTCTAGAGTACTATCTTAAACCTTAAGAGGCTAATAATCAACACAGTTAAAATCTGGAGAGTCCCAGTCCCTGGCATGAAGGTGCTTCAAGTCAATTCAGGGTTTTGGCTTTTGTAAGAGAAATAACATTTGGGTTTTCCATTACTCATAATTACACATAATCCTCGCCAATTATTGTCAGGCTTTTTGTATTGTTCAGATTACACCATCAAAGTAGATTTTTCTAGAAACTAACCATATGGACCACTTGGAGGACTTAATCAATGCAGTATGCCCACTCCTGGATTAGGCTGAAAATTTAACAATGTTTTTATGCTTATCCTTTGGCATTTTGGAACTTGATGTACAATTTGAACCAAAAGCAGTATTCACATTTATTAGAGATTTGTACTCTTTGCTCTTGGGGTTATCCAGAATAGTTACTCAAACAATGCTTAGGGTTTGGAAATATTATGAAAACATTTATGAATGAAGAGTTATGAGCCTGGTCTCCTTGGACCATAATGATCTTGGCTGGATGTTTACACTGAGCACGGTGTTCCCTTAGAAGAGTGTCAGTTTCCCAGCTTTGAAAATTAAAATGTTCTGTTCAATAAGTTGTGATTTCAGTTCTTCAGATCCACAGAAAATGTGGTTTCATGTAAGTCTTGTTTGTCCTTATGTTCTGACAAAGGCCCGGGCTTTTAAAATATTGTGGTTATTTCAGAGCCTGAGCCAAGCCTGGTGTATAGAAGCTGGCGGGTTTACTGTTGGTGAGCTCACTGAGATTTTGCTCTTAGAAAATTTCTTATGGTCTTAAACCCACATGGTTAACACTGTCGATTACTCCAAGAAGAATTTAAGAGTGAGGAAGTAAACCATTCCGGTTGCTACTCCTTTGGAACAGGGACTGCCTGCGGGGGAGCATCTTGCATCATGCCCATAAATTGTGTTTTTCATTGGCTTTCAGTATCACTATCATTACAATTATTATTTACAAACTCCTAATATCATAACTTAGTGTCCTTTAGTGACTTTAGTCTGAACCAGAAATTACAAATGCCTGAATGGATGGCCACAAACCATATTGCCATAGACCTACTAGAATAATAGGCACTAAGTTGCTGGTATTGCTACCAGCAGAGGCCAGTGCCAAGATACTTCAACACCAGTAATAGAACTAATTAAGCAAAGATTGGGACAGAGATAGATCAATTGGTAAAATATGTGGTAAAGGGAAAATTATCTGAATGTATAGCTCACCAAAGACTAAGATGACACACTTATATTGGATAGATTATGAAATGAGAAAGATAGCTTTGTAATATAGATCCTTTGAAGATGGAACTTTAACCCAGAGGTCTGGAGATGTAGCTCAGTTATAGAGTGCTTACTTAGCATGCACAAAATCTATCCAATATAAGTGTGTCATCTTAGTCTTTATGTAAACTTTAATCAATAGGAGTGGAATGTGGCCTGAGTGAGCTACACATAATCTTACAAGAATCTGGCCTAGGTAGGCTCCTCAGTTTTTCATTCCATGACTTCACCATGGACATCCAGATCATGTACATGAGAGCAAGGAGGTTTGCATGGAGTGTTCCATGTAATTCTATGTTCATATTCCATCAGCCATAAACTGATGGTAGCTATAAAGGGAGGCTGGAGAATAGAGTTTATCAGTATGCATAGGAAGAAGGGGCTATGGGTTTGGTTATCTGCATGTCTATTGATGCCCAAACAGGACATCATTTATAGGAATAGTCTGAACTGTATTTGGCTAGTGAATAAAGCACTGTTGGCCAATAGGAAAGTAAAATAGGTGGGACTAGGAGATAAAGAGGATTCAGGGAGAAGTAGGAGGAGATTCAATATGTAGAGACTTGAGGAAGAACAATTTCGGACCCTCTCTCTGGTATCATAAGACCACGTGGAAATATTTAGATTAATAGAAACGGGTTAATATTTGAGATAGAGCTAGCCAATAAAAAACACTAGTAAATGGCCAACAGCTTTATATCTAATACAGCGTCTCTGTGTGTTATTTGGGGCTGGCGCAACTGTGGGACAAGGCTAGGGGGAAAACAACTCATAACATCAAAATATATTGATGAAAAATATTTTGAATAGCTAAGATATAAAGAAAGGAAGGAAGGGAGGGAGGGAGGGAGGAAGGAAGGATGTAAACTAAAATCTAGGGTTTGTTATAGTCTAGAATCTGGACAATTCATAGGCATATTCAAATCCATATTTTCCCAGTTTCTTGTTATATCTGGGAAGCACAATATAGTTCTTAGGATTTATAGCTCCAGCCTAGTTAGGCTTGGCAGGGCACAGAGTTATTAGTCCTGGAATATGTCAAATCCTGAGGCTCAGAGCTTGCTGTGTGGATAGTGTCAGACACTACAGTACATAGATAGTGCTTTGTCCACAGTGAGAAAACCCTCCCCTTCTCAGTTGCATGGAGACAGACATATTGGGAAGAACATGGGCAATACTGAACATTTACTAATTTTAAGGCAGTGTACTAGTGTACTATTGTGACCAGATGCATGACAAAAAGCAACTTCCAGGAGGAAGGCTTTATTAGGACTCAGAGTTGGGAGGAACACAGTCCATCATGGCAGGGGAGGCATGCCAATTATAGAAGGAGTGGCCACAGCGCTTCCCCACTCAGGAGCAGAGAGGTAAATGCTGAGCTGTTGCTTTATACTCTTCATTCAGTCCTAGACCCTTGCCCATGGCACCCACATTCGAAATGCACCTTCCTCCCTCAAATTAAACTTCTCTGGGAATGTCCTCATAGTCATGCCCAGATGTGTGTCTTCTAGGTGATTCTAAACACTATTAAGTTTCACATCTAGGAATTTAGGCGATGGGAGTATTCACCTAGAGCACAACAATATATGTAAAAGACTCTCCATTACAGTATTGTTCATGGGAGCAAAATTCTAGAAACAGCTTAAATATTCCCAAGTAGGGAATTCGTTAAATAAATTATAGTCTTTTCATGCACAAGGATATAATAGAAAGATGTTCCTAGTAAGCAGAGTGGGTAAATAATGCAAAGCGTGATGTCATGTATGTACCATGATTATAGCATACATATGCTGTATGTATAGGATTCCAGAATGACATTATCATAATTTTACCAATTGCCTGTGAATGATTAAAAAAATACTATTTCCGCGTGCCTCTAAAATGTTTGGGCTATCTATCTGGGCATATATTGACTTTATAATCATAGAAAACCACATATGGCTATTTTCAATCTGAAATAAAAGGAAATAAAAATGCTTTCAAGTTTCCTAACTTACTAGTCTTACTTGGGCGTTGCCACTGCATACAATCCTACTTTATTTTTATCATTTAACTGGACAGTCAAATTGTTGTTTATGTACTCATAACTACAGAAAGTTCATCTCTAATATTTCTCACTTTATCTCTTCTTTGAAGGCTCTAAAAAAGACTACAGTTCTTTTTATGATATAAGGCAGTTGCATATATGAATGAATAAATAATAAAATAGCTTTTGTTTCTCCTTAACACTAAAATTTACAGCATCACAAATATGTTTTCTTTTCTAAATAAAAGTCGATGGTTGAGTGTCCTCTAATGTTAATCTTCCTTTATGTGGTATCCAAACAAAACACATTTCCTGTCTTGTGATTAAAGAATCTTAAGGACTACCGGTTGAGATGATGGATGAGTATTGTGTACTGGTTGCCATGGTTTTGATTGAGGATGAGCTATTTAAGCTTATCCTTAATCTGGATAGGCGTGAGTCTCTTTTCCCAGGGTTAAAAATGGTGTGAAAGACAGGGTTATTTTTAGATAGAATGTCATCCTGTCTCTAGTAACAGCTAAAAATAGAGATTCCTATCTGTAATTAACCCTTTGGCCACCAAGCTAGGTAGATAAATTAATCATAATAAATTTCTTTTAGAAATTAAACTGACATTCAAAAAATAAAAAAGTAGTATCCAATTACAGAGGCATTTTTGAACTGATATTAAAAAACACTGAAATATATAAAGAGGCTTATATTAGCTTTAAAATCAGCCAGCCAGTTCCCATGGCAGCTTTTACTCTGTTGAAGGATTCCAGATTGTAACCAATTTAATGTTTTTAGCTTGTTATTTCCTTTCTCCATTTGCAATTAGCACTGTGGAGTAGACAGGAGGTACAGTCTTAATGGTTTATCTTTGATTCTATTATCCATATTACTTCATGTAACATGCCATGCCTTATTAGAAGGCAGATGATTTTTGTCATCTAGAGCTTCAACTACAGAGGTATAAGGATCTAGAAAGGCTGTATAAATAAACATGCAACTATTTCAGATTCAGGATGCCCAACAGTTACACTGAAGGTGCCATGATGGGCACATAAGAACTTGGAAAGTCTGTTCAGGCCAGGGGCAGATAAAAAGATCTCACCCTTGAGTAGCCGTGGAACTTGATGGAAGTCTCTTAATCTTATGGGCTCCGTTTCCTCAGTTGCAACCCTTTTAGTTTCAAGGGAAATTGGACCAGAAGGCCAGTTATCTACTAAACATGCCTTGTTTTATTTTCAAATGTTTAATTATTTTTTTCCTCAAATAAAACGCAGGTGAAAGTCAATTATAAAAGCACACGTGGAGGAGCGCTTTTAAGTCACCCTGGGGTTGGAGAGTCATGAAGGTCATTTCCTTTTCTGGCACATGTGTTTGAACATGAATGGGTGTTGCACGATGGTTAAACACAAACCTGATGGCTAAGCACTCTGTCACTGAGCTACAGTGTCCAGCAGAGTGGATGTCTTTCACCTCTCCACTCAGCTAACCACAGAGCACCTCAGAGCACAGGCTGAAAAACTTTACTGTCTGGTTCACTTTGAAAGTGGGTCTACAGTTCTGAGAAATCTTGAAAAGACAATGCCATACGAACTTCATTTTTTTAGATAATGGGGGGGTCTGCTTAGTATGTTGAAAAGATATAGCAGCTTCTGGAAGACAGGTCATTATTTCTATTTGTTTTGATTTTTCTGATATTTGTCATGGGTGTGTGAATCTCCTTTCTTGAATGACAACCTTGGAATAAAACAATTTACACATGAGTGTGTGCCCTCCATTGTTCTAGTTTTTCATAAAAGTCTACCCATTGAGTCCTGACTGCATTCTTACTGAATTGTTGTTTTCCTTTAGAGTTATATCTTCAATAGCCCAGGGACTTATTATTCTAAGCAATGGAGTGCTTGACCTGGTATTCCAGGTTTTTCCTTCCATGTTGGTCCAGCCTCTGTCTGCTTTGACACTCCATACTTATTTTCAGGGGAAGGAGAGTGAAGGCTGGATCAGAACTGTGGGATCACACAGAGGAAGGTGGGGTTCAACCCTTACCACTAGTTCTTCTATGTTTACAAGGCAAAGGCTGCTTGCTAATGGGAAACAGACTTGGTATGAGCAAGGACCACAAATCTCAGAATCATTTTGTTATTCCAAAAGTGGTTTCAATACCAACAATGGAAGCTACATCCAATTCTTGTCTTAAAGTACTGACTCTAATTATGACCTTCACAGGAATCATCTGTAGCTTGATGTTAGGAATGCTTCTGTGTGTTCTGCTACACAGATAAAGCTGAGTAAAAATGCTTCAACTTTTTGTTCCCTTAGACAGTAGAAAAGATACTTTGATTCAATAATGTGATCCCTATGGGAAAAGAAGATTGTGCTGCACCCCAACTGCTTAATACTGACATTCATGTTGCACTTCTTAAAACCCTGTATAAACAATTTATCAAGAGATCATATCATCCACCCACAACTTGTTAAAACAGAATGAGTATTTTAACACCCTAAGGCAACCTTATAAAACTGCCAGAGAACTGGAGAGAGAAGGAAATGGCAGGAAGAAGACTTAGCTGATCCTTCCTTATTTAAAACCTTCGAAGTATAGTATATATCTAAAGAAATGTATTCATGTTCCAACTCCCTCCGCGTCACCAATATAATGTGCTTGTGCAATTAGCATCCCAGATAAAGAGGCAGCCTGTGACCGAGTCCTGCTTTTGATCTCTAGTTACCCGCCATTCCCTGCCCCAAAGTTACTAACTTTTAAGATCAAAGATTGATTTAACCAGGTTTGAACTTTTATATAAATGGGATAATACAACCTATGTTGTATGTATTCATGGATCTGTGTTCCTTCATTTAAGTTGATTTTTTGAGACACTTGTTGCTATTCATAGTTATTGCTTGTTCATTCTGCTGCAGATTATGAAAATGCATAGCTATTTTTCAAATTATGGATCTGTTCTACTGTTTATGGATGCTTGAACAGTTTTCTGTTTGGGAAGGTGACAAGTCAGGCTACTAATGAACATTCGTGAACGTATTGTTTAGGGATAGATCTAGGAGTGACACTTTTGTGACACATGCCCATGTTAATGGGATTGCCAAATAGCTTTCCAAATGATTGTCAGTTTACACTCACAATAGTAGTGAGTGAGAAATCTGGGTTGCTGCATATGTTCCCCAATACTTGTTATTTTTTAATAATTGGGTAGTGACTTTAATTTGCAATTCACTGGTAACTAATAAAGTTGAATATTTTTCTGCCCATGTCTTGGCCACTTGAACAGTGTCTTTTGTGTGGAGGATGTACAATTGGCCATCTATCCTTCCATTGATGGTAAGAGGATTTTGTTTTACTTTTATATTGGGTAGTGTCTTCCTTTTCTTTTATGCTGTATAATTTTAAGTGCTTAAGTTCATGGTAGGCATGCCTTTGGTATTTACAAGTGTGATATTTACCATGCACCTCCAGCTACTGTATATTGACGTCTGGAAGTTTCTAATGACACTGTGTACTAGTTAATTTTTCATCTCTGTGATAAAATACTCAAGATAACTTAAAAGAAAAGTCTATTTTAAGTCTCAGCTTTGGAGGTTTCAGTCCTCAGAAGGCTCATTGCTTTTGGGCATGTGTAAGATACTTTATCATGGTGGGGGAACATAGGGTGTGGGAAAGCTCATCTTCAAATGGTAAATGGGAAGCAAAGAGGAAGAGGAAAGGGGTGGTGCCCACATCTTCTTCAAGGGTTGACCCACAGTGACTTCTGCTAGACTGCTCCTCTTAAAGGTCCTACCATGTTCCATGGAGTCTGTGGGGGATATGTGGAGCCATAATTTAACACCTAAGGAGAAAGCATGTGCCCATCTAAGAAGTAAAAGAAGAGCCAGTGAGACAACCCAGGGGGTAAAATTGCTTGCTGTGGACCCTGGCCTGACGTGAGTTCAATCCCTGGGATGCGTATGGTGGAAGGAGAGATCTGACTCCTGCAATTGTTTTCTTATCTCCACATGTGTGCTGTGAAATAAAATAGGCACACACACACACACACACACACACACACACACACACACACACCCCAAAAAGTAAATGTAACAGGAAAGAAGTCAAAAGAACAATGCATACACAATCAGCTTCCACAAAAAATTATTTAATACTACTTTGAGATCACTTTTTATTTTAGTTTCTTCATCCTATTTGATGGATTGAGACTGAATATGAAAATAAGGACAAAGAGAAAAGAAAAAGACAGTGATCTTGTTTGGACTGTTTTAGAACAGACCCTGACATTTCTCATTTTGGGAAGTGTCTATAGTGAAATTGACTAAAAATTAAAACTCCTGGTTTGAGTTTTGATTTAGCAACCTCCTGGTATTCAGACATAAAAATCACCACATACTGGGGATGGGGGGAGAGGGCAGTCACTACTGTTGCCTGTACTCGCAACTCCTTTTAGTAGTAGCATCCCATGTGCTATTGGAGAACCATCAAAAGGAAAAGCACAACCAAGTGTGTTGCATGTGCCACCAGCTTCATCAGAGACCTTGAGTCTATAGTTCGGACCTGTCCAGCTGAGCATCAAATCCCTTGAAAGCTCCCTCAGTCAGAACACTGATGTGTGGCCAGACCATGTGAGAATTTCCAGGGATGCCTCTTCCCAGGAGAATGCAACTGTCTGAGGATGATGAGGTGACTTGCAGTTGTCTTACATCCCACAGTTAGAAGTAAAGCAGAGCAGCCTGTGAAATGGCTCAGCAAGGCAGAGCGCGTACTGTACAAGCCTAAGCCTGAGCCTGAGCACCTGGCTTTGATCCCGAGGACACACATAAAGGTGGAAGAAGAAAGCTGAGTTTACAAGGTTGTCCCTGCTCATCATGTGTGTTCCCATCTCCACATACAATCATACTAGTACTTAACATTTCTTTTTCTGTTTCTTTTCTCTGTGGATTTCACATCATGCATTCCGATGTCACTCATCTCTGTCCCCTCGCATCTGCCCTCCACCCTTGCAACCTTCCCCCCCCCCAAACCAGATCTAAACTAAATTTAAAAGAAAAGCCCAAAACCAAACCAAACAAAGAAACAAAACAAAAGAGCAGAAGAATCTTGTCATGGAAGCTATAGTGTGGCCTGTTGAGTAACACAGTTTACACCATAGTCTGCTCACCTTTACTTGCAAGAGTTTTTTGTCTCAAGTCATTGGTGGTACAGCTTGAGGCCTCTGGTTTCTGCTACACTACCAATAATGGGCTCTCTCTCTGGGGCTCCTCTTGGGTATCCTGTTGTTATGGAGATCCTGCGGTTTGGATCTGTAGGTTTGTTCCCTTCATGTACTCCCAACAATTCATAGATGAGGTGGATGTTGGGGTCAGCCAACTCATAGCCAATGTTCTAGGGCTAAGTGGTAGCTGGTTGAGTATAAAACATCAAGTGTCTTCCTCAGTCACTTGCCATCTTATTTTTTGAGGCAGTGTCTATTACTGAACCCAGAACTCTCTATTTGAGCTAGACAGGCAGCCACCAAGCCCCCATTATTCCATTGTCTTTACCTTCCCAGCACTGGGACTTCAGATATGCACTCCCACACCTGGATTTTTGTATGGGTACTGGGGATTGAAACTCAGGCCTTCTTGTTTTGTAAAATGTCCTTTTCCCATTGAGCCATCTTCCCAGCCCTCTTCAGGGGTATTTCTTAATGCAATCAAATTGACACTGTTGGCTTTACAGCCTGCCAAATAACCAAGGAGACTCTCTTCATCTGAAGAGTTATAAATATATCTACAAACATCCCTTTTCCAAATTAGAAACTATTCACAGATTCCTGGGATTAGGATATATGCATATCTTTTTGCTGGCACCACTCAACACATGGCAATGACATGCTTCAGGTTAAAGATTTGAGAACTAGTAACTAGTTTGATGTTTGTAAGCTTTATATAAAAGAATACTGTCAGTTATTCCTGATAATATAGGTGTGAATATTCACAACTTCCCCCTTTCTACCATTGCATAAGCATGTCCCACTATCACTATTTTTGAAGACAGACAGAGTAATTAAAACTGGCCAAATACAACTTTTATGAATGTAATTATAACCCCTTCCTTCCTCTGTTCTGAAATGGTGGTCCATTTCTTCCAGAATAGATATATTTTCTCCGGGCATCTGCAAGCAACTCATTCTCCAACCTTTTATCCATTTATCTGAGCCTTTCTTGTCCACAGCTTTACAGCCTCCCACTCTCCCATTAGTATATTCTACTCATGAAGGTGTATCTTTCACTTACAGATCCTGAAAGGGTGAAAACAAGTAGTCATTATCTCTAGAATTCTATTGATTGGGCAAATTATCACATATTTAATTCACTGGGAATGCTGGGGACTAAACCCAGAACCTTCCTCGTGGTGGGCAAGAACTCTACCATTTAGCCACATCCCTAGCTCTAGGTGAATTATTTATTTATTTATTTATTTATTTATTTATTAGCTATACTTAAGTGTGTGTGTGTGTGTGTGTGTGTGTGTGTGTGTGTGTGTGTGTAAGATCAGAATACAGCATGCTTGTGGAGGTCAGAGGACAATTTATAAGAGTCAGTTTTCTCTTTTTATTCAATTCTGGGGATTGAATTCCAAATTATCAGGCTTGGCTACAGGTGCCTTTACATTCTGAGCCATCTATCCAGCCCTAAATTGTTAATTTTTTTTTTAGCAGAAATGATTATTCATATTGGACATATACATTTAAAAACTGTGTAACAAAATATAAATGCCCCTATCTCAACCTCTGAGATTGATATTTTGGTATGTATCCTTTCAGATATATTTTTGAATTTCATAAATGTTTGTATAAGTTAATAAGATAATTTCCATCAACGATGAGCTGAGAATGTTTGCATATTATTACATATACAACCTCATCATTTTATTTTAGGGTTTTGATATTACCAAATTGCTTTCTTATACCAATCTGTGTTCCCTCCAGTGGCACATGAAAATGCCTATTCTCTCATACCCATGGAATTCTTTCTAATTTCTGTCAATCTCAGAGAAGAGATACAGCAACCTGTGGCTTAATTTATATTTCTTGTTGGTAGTGAGGCTGAACTCTTTTTCTTCTGATCCTGTCTACCTGAAGTTCATCAGAAGTGTGTGTCATTGATTAAACTTTAAAAGCATGAACAGACGACTTAAGGAAGCCACTCACCATCCAACTGAACCAACCCTGCTATCACTGTCTTAGTTTCCTCATTCCTTAAGGTGCCTTGCTCTCCTCCATCCTTGTAGACTTCACAGCCCTGTGTTTTAACTCTTGTAAAATTTGTGTCACAGGAAAATTTCAATAACCAGTTTTGAAAACTTTTTTTTTTTATGTTAGGGAAACAAATGAGAGATTCCAAGTTTCAAAGTGTAGCTCAGAAAATTGTATTTGTCATCACTGTCTGGGATATATATATATACATTTATTAGATGTCATCTTGGCATTCAAATAATCCAACACATAAAATATTCAGGAATTAGTTTTGTTACATTTACTTATATCAGAAAGGAGTTCAGAGTGGAATGCTGGAAATTTTCATCCTTTATATTTTAATAGGCAAGTTTTGATTTTGCTGAAAAAAACAAACACACAAACAAACAAACAAACAAACAAACAGCGACAGTGTTGTGTCTGATGTAATGCAGACTTACACATGTGCCACAAGCTTCCTTCTGAAAGAGACCACTGTTTACAGCCCAAGCACTCTTTACTGTCCAAGGTCCTGAAATAGCATGCACCTTGTTCTACAATGTTAAGTATTGTTCTAAACTTTAGGACGATTTCCCTCCATTGAAGGGGGACCTGCTATCACTCCACACATATTATTCTATTTATTATATCTAATTCTATTAGATATAATAAATAAATATATACTATTCCATTTATTATATCTAATTTTAGCACAGTCAAATATGACTCAGCTGGCTGGGCAAAACAACTGTATGTACGAGACAGTGGTAGATGCTTTAAGAGTTACTTTTCTGAAGAGAAAAATAACCAAACAAATGCATATGACTCTGGTTATGACTGTGAGACCAAGTACCTTTTAACCAATATCAAGACACACAAGTCAATAAGACTCTAACTATAACCAGAAAAAGAACTAACCACAAAAAGAAATTGTAATAGACTATTAGGCAAGGGTGTTAAGGGTAAAAACAGTGTAACTTGATACATGCAAAAGTCCTATACTTAGAGTCTTAAGAAACTGAAAAGGAGGTACAACAGGAAATCCTAGAAGTAGGGGGATGGGATGCACGCTGTCATGAGAAGGAATGGAGACGCTGTAAAGACACACAGCTTTCATTGAAGTCAATGATCTGCTACCATCATATATACAGCTCGTGTTTCATCTGTGGTGGGAGTGGGGAGCCACCCCACAGCCAGGGCACTGGTCATACGTAAGGTAGTCTTAGCATTTGTTGAATGAGTATGTGGCATTAAAAAATAGGCCAAGCACAAGGAGAAAAACTAGAAAAGATGATTCCTTTCTTAGAGAATGCTATGGACACTCAGAGAGGGCTCAGAATATCATACTTTTAACCTTTTCATAGATCAGCAGAATCTCAGAGTTTGAGGGTCTGGAGAGATGGTTCAGTGGTTAGAGGGCTTGTTGATCTTTCAGAGAACCTGGATTTGGTTCCCATCACCCATGTCAGACCACACACACACACACACACACACACACACACACACACACACACACACACACACCAAACAAAAGAAAAACGAATTAAGGAAAAACTAAGAGAGCTGAAGTGACTTTGCAAGTTTACACAGTGTGTATGGCAATGCTAACCAAACATTGGTTGTTCCCATCTCTATCACAACACTCTTGTGTAAAACCTGAATACTTACAGTAACAAGCATGCACTTGTTTTAAGCCAGTGAAAGCTAGAGGCACAGAACAACTGATATAATGAATGAAACGGGAGGAGACTGTGCAAAACAATATTTTTGGTTTGACTGGATTAAGAACTGTATATGGGACTGGTGAGGCACCAAGGGGACTGGTGTTCTTGTCTACTGAGAGGAAGACTCACTTGGAACATCACAGAGCCATCTCATGGTACTTTAGTCCAGACAGAACACAAAAGGAAAAGGGAGCAAGCTGGCTTAGTGGCAGCTTCCCCTTTACTCTAGCTCCTGGCCACTCATGAACCACTTCTCCCCAGACACAAGCACCCACCACTGTCATGTTCTTTGCAGGATCATGGGGCAAGAGGTCATCCGCTGAGTCCCCTAAAACGTAAGCCAAAATCTCCCTTCCTCTATTACTTCAGTCAGATATTTGGTAACAGTGATGACTTGCAGCACACATCACAGCTGACATGTCTGGAGCAGTATGAATTTTAAGGACAGGATAGATTTTGCCTGAGAGGCATAAGGGAGACAGTGTAAGGACAAGCTTCAAGTTGCTAATGGGAGCCAACAGGCCATACACAAGCAGGATTTGGGAGGATGTCAAAGAATAGGGTCAACAAATGAGTAAGTGTATCGTAAATAGTTGCTTAACAATAAATCTGGAATGAGATGTTTCGATAATTGAAATTTATTATTTTTCATGGCTTCCTGTGATTTGGAAATGCTCCCTGATTTCAGATGCTGCAGACTTGTGGTAATGGCATAGGAGAGAGATGGGAATTTGGGGAGGTGATTGGGACACGAGAGCTCTGTCCTTATGAATGGACAGATTCACTCATGTGTTAATGGGTTATCTTAGGAGTAGCAGCTTTAAAAGTAAGCTCGTAGCTCTTTCTGGATATCTTGCTTGAACTTGCCAAACTGGTCTTTTAACCATGTTTTGATACTGCAAAAAGACCCTCATCTTGCCAAGCAGATGCCAGAGATGAGCTATGTTTTAAAAAGTATTCAACTTCAGGTATTCTGCTCTAGCAATGAAAAATAGACCAACACACCAGGAAAAAGTCTGAAATCTCCCATTCAATAATCTCTTTTAATGGTCAAATCTCATGATTCATCTTTTTCACCAATAAAACCCAAACAGCATTTATAAAGAAATTTCATCTTTGATGGACTGAAGAGCTCTGTGAGTGGTAGAAACATTATAAAGTTCTCTAGTTTTCCATGGAGAAGGAGCAGGGAGTGGATAAATGCATTAACTCTAAATTACTTCCCCTTGAATATAAAATTCAATAGATGAAGTCTCTGTTGTCAGCTTTTAAAATTCTATTTGCCAGGAAAATATCCTATCTCCAATGAGCTTATATTTCAAATAAAATTTTCTATCACCAAACTCAGAAAATAATAGATGATGCTATCTCCCAGGGGTATGGTAGAGCAAAGCAAAAATCACCACACATGTATGAGCTTTGTGTGCTTCCACTAGCTGTCATGAAAATAGTGTGTTCCCTAGGTGGCCAGAGGCAGAGTAGGAATTCCCCTCAGAAGTTCAGGATTAGATTTATTATTTCCATCATCCATGGCTCTAAAGCAATAGAGGCATTGTTTTTATATTATGTTCAAGCTTAATTTTTAAAGGGGAACATTGTTATGATCTTGCAGAGTTAAGCTATTTTGATGTTTTTCAAATAGAGAAAAACTGAACGTAGGAAACAAGAAGCTAAAAATGTTCAGAAATGACAAACATAAAAAAGTATATTTTCTTCCCTAAAACTAATCTAGAGTTAGTTTAAATCCATCTAAAGCATAAAGTAAACCATCCCTTGATCTCAAGTGATCAGAATTCATCATATGTTTCTACTCACTGTGCTCATCAGCGTGTCTTGTATGAATGGCTGGGGTATACAGTTGTGCAGTTTTGTGCATCATATACAGGCACAAACTGAGGGGTTAGTGAGAGCTGAGATTCAAACCCAACTCTCTATGTACTGCTGTGCTTCTTAGTATCCATTTGCCCCTGCTGAGCCCCGCCCCCTTCATCTCCAAGGCTCTTCCTTCCTTGGAACAAAAGAACAAAGGCACTGTCTTCAAGATGGCACCTCTGTGCTATTAGGCTGGAAGGGGTACATTTCTCTAGTTACCATATAAACCAACAGTAACCTTGCTTAACAGGCTAGACCATGAAGAATGGAGCCCTTAGGTTATGAGAGCCTGGTGTTGTGGGTGACTCACCAGGAAACAATATTTTCCAGACACAGCAGGGCAGATGTACGTAGGAACTCACAGTGGTTGTAATAGCATGCCTAAGATGTGTGCAAGCTGAAGCTAGATGAAAATCCCAGCACTGAGCAGGAAGGGGGGCACCGAATCCTACTCCTAGCTGAGGAGATATTGGTAATTGAGAGGGAGAATTGGTTTTCTCAGAGGAATGGCCCCTGGTGGTAGGCCACACTCCACTGGAAGACCACAAATCCAAGAGTATACTAGTAGTGCAAAACTGTATTTGACCCGCTTAGAATTAAAACAGAAAGACACAAAGCAGGGTGGGTAGGGAGGCATTGGTGAAGGAGATGGATTTGTTCTGAATACATTATGTAGTATGAAGAACTACATAAGAACTAATAAAAGGAATGAATCAAAGAACTAATGAAAAAGAAAAGCTGTCAGATTTCCACAAGGATGCATATGAAAGTACTCGAAGGTAGCTACAGGAGTAGTGGGATTCCAAGGGCACAGTGTGGATGGTCTCACTTCCTCTCAGTTTGCTTTCTCCCCAGTACTTCTATTTGATTGATTACACTTTTCCCAGGAGAATGGTCCAGCAGACACAACTTGGTGGTGGGGGGGTTGGCCATCAGATGAGAAAGGCATCAAGATGGTTCAACTGCATTACTGAGTGAGGCTGACTCTATGAAAACAACTTCATGTGGTCAGCTGTCCCCAGGGAAACAGCTCTAAGCTTGACTTAGAGAGTGGTGAGTCCTGGACCTCAGTTACATGGCTCTGATTTGTTTCCCATTTCCTTGTCTAACTAACTGTGTTTGCTTGGACAAAGCACTGCTGCTTCAGGCTCCAGTGTCCTCCTCAATAAATATTTATGTGCCCAGTTACACATCAGACTTTTAAATGTAATCATGCCAATAATAGTACTCATCTCCCAGGACTGTTATGAGAAATAAATGAGGCATTCTTTAAAAGTGGTAGTTACATGCCTGGCAGAGATTCAGAAGAAACTACAGAACAAAGACTTGGGGAGATGAGGACTTTCATCTGTAAATTTCTGTGTAGTTTGCAAAGCACATTCATAGCCATTATCTCTTTAAAATAATCTTGTAGGTAGAGTAGCCATAATATCCACTCTCCCATTTTCTATGTGAAGAAATTGAATCAGTTTCAGCACTTGGCTGTATTCCTGACTATAAAGGGCAGTTGTATATAAGTTGGCTAAATACTTCAGAGTCGATTACTGATCACTATTTTATAAGTAAAGGAGTTTAATAAGAAATAGAGACATTCCACTTTTTTCTGGAACTTATAGAGAGAAAGATGTTTTTAAGAAAAGTTTATTGGGGGCTAGAGAGATAGCTCAGTTGGTAAAGAAAGGCTTTGCTATACAAGCATGAGACTCAAATCCATGTGAAAAAGCTGAGTGTGTCAACACACATTTATAATCCCAGTGCTATTAAGGAGACATGTGACCCCCTAGGGCTTATTGATTAGCCTATCCACTACTTTATTTAGTGGTGTGGTGGTTTGAATAGGAATAGCCCCCATAGACTCTTGTGTTTGAATGCTCGACCCACAGCACATGACACTATTAGGAGGTGTAGCCTTGTTGGAGTAGGTGTGGCCTTGTTGGAGGAAGTGTATCATTGTGGAGACAGGCTTTGAGGTGTCATATGCTCAAGCTCCACCTAGTATGGTAGTCTTCTGCTGCTGCCAGGCAGATTGAGATGTACAACTCCCAGCTTCTTCTCCAGTACCATGTTTGCCTTCATACCACTATGCTTCTTGCCATAATGGCCTAAACTTCTGAAAGTCACCCCAATTAAATTTTTTGTTTGTTTGTTCAAGAGTTGCTGTGGTCATGGTGTCTCTTCACAACAATAGAAACCCCAACTAAGACAGGTAAGTTCCAAGCCAACAAGAAACCAAGTTTCAGAAAAGAGGATGGATGATGCCTGAGGAATGTCACTCAGTGTTGAACTCCAGCTTCCACACTCATGAGGACATACATGCAACCATCCTCCCACAAAAATATGACTCAGCCATGTGATTGTATTTATTGGGTGAAAAGAGTTACTGGATGCCAGGAGAATGCTGAAGAACTTAACATATAATAGATGAAAATATTGGAAGGATAATAATGGTCTTTTTAGTCTACATAATGGAAAAATTGAAGAGATTTAAATTGGAAGTAAAACAACAACAACATTAATAGATTTTTGCTTCATTGATGTGTGTAATAGTTTAGAAAAGCCTATTAATGAAGATTTGGGAAGCCAGGCATGGTAGCATTTGCTTGTTATCCTAGCCTTTTGGGAGGTTGGCTTAGAAAGACTGGTAGCTCAAGGTGTGATTGGATTGCAGGTTGAGCTCTAAAGCTGTCTGGGGTACTGGGTGAGCCCTTTAATCTCAAAATAAGAAATAAAATTCAGGGTTGGAGAATATAGTTCAGTGGCAGGGAACTTGCCTAACATATGCAGGGCCCTAGATTTGATACTCAGTACTGAAAAAAAGAGTTTATACATTTTTTTCACTACATATACTGCAAAGTCCTGAATGATATGTTTGAATGTTATTTATAGGTGAAAATTGAACTAGGAAGATCTGGCAATGGCATCTTTCTTTGATCAGCAAACATTCAGATGGCTCAATGGCAGGAGAAGAATACTACATTTGAGTAATTTTTTTTAAATTTTATTTTTTTTAGTCATTTTGTAGAAAAGTTGTAATAATAAAGCGCATTCAAAGCTTCTCTATCAATCATGTTTTTATATATATTTATTTTCCAAATTATTATTTTATGTTGATTCTTTGGGAATTTCACATCATGCACCCCAATCACACTCATTTTCAGCCCTTCCATGTCTCCCCTCAACTGTTGTCACCTCCCCTCAAAAGAAAAATAATCAAACAAAGGCATCTCAATGATCCCACTGGACAACAACCTGATTTTCTATCAATCACAACACTCTCTCTCTCTCACACCGATGACAGCTGTCTCATTCCAGTTCTGCAGTGCATATGCCACTACACTCCTCTGACCTCCCTACCTCTACATCAAGTGTTCATTGTAGTGGCATCGAAAGCTGCAGTGGGTCACATGGTATACCCTTTTGCAGGAACAGTTTTACTTGCAAGTGTTCGTTGCAATGAGTCTTTGGTCTGGTTCGAGGCCTCTCGTTTCTTCTACACCATCAATATTATACCCTCATAGAGACGCCTTTCCAATATCCTGTTATTGTCCAGAGTCATAGAGTTGCTTCAGCTATGGTTCTGCGGGACAGGCCCCTTCACATGCTCCAGTAGCTCATAGATGGGCTAGACATTGGGATGACCACAGACATTCTGACGGCCTTCAATAGTAACACGGACTACAGACATCAACACGGCTTCTGGTCTTACGAGGACCACTGACTCACTCATGGCCCTCAGCAGCTGAAGGGACCTTGGGTCTCATCATTGCCTCAGGTAGCTATGGCTGCCATTGTCATCAATATGCCCCCCACCCCCCAAGCAGCAAAGCAGGAGGACATCACCAAGTCATCATCAGTTAGTGGTATAGAAAGTTTTTATCCACTCAGATCTCAGCTTTCATCATGGCCAGACATCACACTATGGAGCACAGACACCAACATGGCTTCCTTTGCCAATATGGACCACGGTGGTCCTTCCAGGAGATTCACTCCAGAGACTGAACCTTTCCTCATCTCAGGCCTCCATTGTTTCCCAGAGAGTCAGGGCCATCCCACGAAGGGACAGCTTTCTCTGGGGCCGAATCTGCATCTGCATGAACTCCAGGCTGCTGCAAACCACTCTGTTGACCCTAGTGGGCGATGGCATCATGTCTACTTCAGCCCTCTCTCTCACCTGTCCCCTCCAGCACATCTCCAGTTCTGCCTCTCTCCATAGGTTCATTGCAGTGGCATCTACTGCCCTGTGCCTTGCAGCAGTGACAGCCTGGGTAATTCTTCTGCTGCCCCCCTGTCCCAGTAATTTTGAACTCAACAAATGTGGTAGTTTGAATGTAATTTCCACCCCCATAAGCTCATAGGGAGTGCACTATTAGGAGGTGTAGCTTTGTTGAAGTAGGCATTGCCTTGTTGGAGGAAGTGAGTCACTGTGGCGGTGGGCTTTGAGGTCTCCTATGCTCAAGCTATGCCTAACTCAGACTACTACCTATTGCCTGCTGGTCAAGATGTAGAACTCTCAGCTTCTTCTCCAGCCCCACGTCTGCCTACATACAACCTTGTTGCCCCATGATGATAATGTACTAAACTACTGAAAATTAGCTACCCTAATTAAATGTTTTCCTTTATAAGAGTTGCCATGGTCATGATGTCTCTTCTCAGCAGTGGAGAACCTAAGACAGCAGGTGTTGGCTTTAAAAGCAGCAGAAATGAGACAAATATTTCTCATTCTTCCTGCTAGAGCAGTGGTTCTCAACTTTCTTAATGCTGAGAGCCCTTCACACAGTTCCTCATGTCGTGGTGACCCCAATCATGAAACCATTTTGTTGCTGCTTCATAGTTACAATTTTGTTACTAGTATGAATCATAATGTAAATATATGATACCCAGGATGTCTGATATATGACCCTTCAAAGAGGTCACGACCCACAGGTTGAGAACTGCTGCACTAGAGTTTGAGCCTACATCCCACTTGCTACTGGGGAGGTTTTTTTTTCTATTTTTCAGCCTGTGTTATTGGCTTATGGAATAAGGATCTGCCAGCATCTCTAGACAGTAAGTCTCTCTAACGGATTTTTCAATTCTCTCAAACTTAAAGGCTCTGGGAATAAGATTTGCTCATATACAAACAAGTATTGGAAACACGTCTGTCTCCAACTTTTAGTTCAAGTGAAAATCCTGTTTAGGTAGACATGAAAATCAGCATATTTTCTACCATGTGATCTTGCTAAGGCTCTTATTTTTAAATTCAATAAATGTCAGCCATGCCTGTCATCTCAGTGCACACATATGAAAATACTGATCATTGAAACTCAGTTTTTAGGGGATAAGAAACAAAGATAACTTCTGGGACTAAGGAGGGGAGAAACTTGGCTAGTAGACATACTAGTTATCTTCTGAGAATATTGTTTTGGTGGAGGTTGGAGAGGGCTCAGGATGCACTAAGTCATTCTAACTATTTGCTGGTCTGGAAATATATATTTTTTCTCTTCCATGCAGTGTGACATTTAATCTTAGTAGAAAGAAAATGAATTTGGGCTCTATTTATTTATGTGGGCTCTCTTTTAAAGAACCATTACTAATAGGATTGGAGAGATGGCTCATTGGTTAAGAGCATTTGTTGCTCTTTCAGAGGACTCAGGTTCAGTTCCTGGCACACACATGGTATCTCACAAGCTGTGTGTGATTCCAGTTCCAGGGCATCTGATGCTGCCCATGGACACTGCCCCCGTGTGCACAAAAATTATATGCAAGCAAAACACCCATACTCATATAATAAAAATAAATGAGTCCTTACAAAAAACTAAGAATCTTAAATACCATACTGGGTATAGTGGCTCATGCCTGTAACCTCAGCTTTAGTAGGGTGAGGCAAGAAGATTGTCATGAGGTTGAGGCCAATCTGGGCTACATAGTGAATTTCAGGCAACCCTGGGTTACCAAGTAAGATACTTTCTCAAAGAAATATAAAAACAAAAGAAAACCCTCAAACAAACAAACAAAACTTGAAAACCATTGATATTAATGAGTGAAGTAAGGAGTCTATAATATTTCAGACATTAGCCTTTCTTATTCTGATTAAAACAACCTTAGAACATATCTGAAAAACTGCATCTGTACTGAGCATGTACACACTTCCTGCTTGTCATTACTCCTTAAGCAATACAGATAGCACCTACATTGGATTAAGTTTGACAGTAATCAAGATATGGTTTAAAGTAGAAGAGAGGGGCTGGAAAGATGACTCATTTGTTAAGAGCACTTGCTATTATTCCAGAGGACCTGAGCTCAATTCTCATCTCTCACATTAGGCAGCTCATAAACTCCTGTAACTCCACCTCTAAGGGATATGGAAGCTTCTTTTGCCATCTTAGGGCATGAACCCTCAGACATCATAGACACAACACAGACACACAGACATGTAAAATCAATGAAAAATTAAGCTTAAAAGGGTAAGGTCGAAGGGAGAATGAGTGCAGCTTTTATGCAAATTCTCTGACATGATATTTGAGCATTCTTGGAGTTTGGTATCCATGGGGGTCCTGGAACCAATCCCCAGTGGCTGCCAAAGAATATGTAGGCATGGTGACCAAAAGCAGTCATTGATTGCATCCTGGTTGTTTTAGTCCATTTGAACCATGGTAACAAAATATTTTACTTTGGATGATTTTCAAATAGACATTATTTCTTCAGTTCTGCAGGCTGAGAAGTGCAAGGCCAAGGTGCCAGCAAGTTTGATAGTTGGTAAATGCTTGTTTATGCTTCCAGGATGGCATCTTCTTGCTGCATTTCATGTGGCTGATGGCACACCTGGCACCTACAAGCCCTTTTGTAAAAGGTTTAATCCTGTTTGGGAGGGTGGAGCTCTTCTACATAAATTACCTTCTAATGACCTTACTTCTTAATAACATCATCTGAAGAATTATGTTTTAACATTTTTTTTGGTAGGGATACAAACACTTTGAAAAATCTTTGTGCATTCTCTCTCTCTCTCTCTCTCTCTCTCTCTCTCTCGTGTGTGTGTGTGTGTGTGTGTGTGTGTGTGTGTGTGTGTGAATGTGGGTGTATGCAGGAAGGTCATAAGGCAACTTGTAGTGAGTGAGTATTGGTCCTCACCTTTGACTTTACTTGAAACAGTCTCTTTGTGAAACAAGCTAGCTGGCTCAAAAGCTTCAGGGAGTTACCTATCTCAACTTCCCCTCTCAGAGCAAGAGCTGGGATTACAGGTATGTGCTACCCCTTTCACTTTGTGTGGGGTCTATGGATCTGAACACATTTCCTCAGGCCTGTTCTTCACCCACTGGATCACTTCCCTAGGCCCTACAGCACCGTCTTTTAAAAAAAGCAAACAACTATAACCTGTGATAATTCCCTTTCCTCCCCCTCCCCCTTCCTCCCTTCCTTCCTTCCTTTCGTTTTCCTTCCTTCCTTCCTTCCTTCCTTTCTTTCTTTCTTTCTTTCTTTCTTCCTTTCTTTCTTTCTTTCTTTCTTTCTTCTTTCTCTCTTCTTCTTCTTCCTCCTCCTCCTCCTTTCCCTCCTCCTCCTTCCTTGTTGTGCTAAGGATTGAACCTATGACACTATACTTGAGGTCCTTCTGCCACAGCCTCCCAAGTAATTGAGATTATAGCCTTAGCTGAAAATTTCAAAATAAAAATCTGAGGGAAAACATTAATTCCAGCTCAAATTCTTAGCAAACAGAACAGAACAAAACATAAATCCCCCCCCCCCCGTTTGTATTTTGGTACTAACCCTGAGAAAGGTAGTCACTGTAACATGAGAAGCAGGATTTTGGCTTATTCGTTTGGGTTAAGATGTTTGGCATAATGCCCAATGGAAGCTTAAATATTATTCTCTTACGGCTAAGATTTAAAACAGAGCGCTTACAAGGGGAGGCTACCGTGTCTCCATCAGACTGAAGTGTTAATTATGACATCGTGGGAACTCACACTATGCCACCCTCGTTTATTCTCAATCAGAACTTTGAGTCATCCAAATAACTCTGCAGGATGTGTGCACACGGTTACTGGGCAGCCCAGATCCACGTTACCAGGGATATCTGACACCCTCTAACCTTTTGTTGCGGACGTGTCTCTGGCTTTTCCATGCCAAAGCACAGCCCAAGATTAGAGCAACATATACTTAAGGGTAGGTTTTCCCAGATGGTGATGGTTGGGACCTGAAACATAAGAGTGATTCAATGCTGAGAACTATTTGGAGACACTGCCTTGGAAAAGAAAATAGTTCTGGGAGAAATTTAAGTTAGCCTCAGTGGATAACCCTTCCTTTCCCTAATGAATGGGTGTATTTTTCTCGTGTGTGTGTGTGTGTGTGTGTGTGTGTGTGTGTGTGTGTGTGTGTGCGGGCGCTCATGTCAGATAATATCTTCATGAAACGAAGTGCAAATAGGAGTACAAGTCTTTTGAAAAGAGGACTTGGAGCTGTCTCATGCATAGAGACGTGAAGCACAGGGATGTCTTCTGTGTTTGGGGGAAGAATGATGAAAACCCGAGGGAAACTACTCTATGCTGGTGCATGAACCCATCCTTATGAATTTAAAGTAGATTTTGATCAGAACCACTCCTCTCCCATTAGCTAAGCAGAATCCCCCAAGATGATTTATTGTCCCATATGATTCGCCGTCCCAGGAAATTTTCGTGCCTCACCTCCCAGTAGAATTCAACTATTCTCTGGCTGAGCAGTTTGCCCCACGCAGCTAGCTGCCCCTCAGGTCACACTGTGCCAGCCCAGGTTGCTGGGTAAGGGCTTGCCAACTCAGGCAAACTTCATTTTCAGTGATGACTGAGATTTCGGGGTTTCCCCAGTCCTCCCACGCTGGGCCAAGCAGCTAGCGTCAAAGAGTGCGGCAACTCTCTACTCTAAGCTGCAAGGACCGGGCGGAGGACCCAATGCACCCTGGACGCAGCTGCTGCCAGCCCAGGGCTCCTGGCTGGGGACAGCGAGCGCAGGGTGATTTTTCATCAGATGCCTTGTTTTCCTGCGGCAGAAATCCGAGGCGGGCTCTTTCCACTAGATCTAACTGGCCCGCAGCGATAGCCATGGAAGTTGCTGTGGCGCAGAGCAAGAACCAATCACTCTGCGCGGCTTTTTTTGTGGATGTTTTTTCCCTACATAGGCCACTTCTTTCTTCCTCCTTTGGGTAAGTGGAATCAGTTTGTAAATATCCAACGAAGGCGAATGGGTAGGGTAGGGATTGACAGTGATGGAAGAGGAGATGGGGGAGAGGAGCACAAAGGGTTAATATGCTAAGTAGGTTTTTGTTTGTTTGTTTGTTTGTTTTTTTTTTTTTTTTCCTGGTTGGGGTGGCCTTGCACCTCAGTTTTGCAAGAATTACATTTAATTTCACCACCACGTGCATTGCAGGGAGGATACTGGGGTTTCTTTATGTTTGTTCAACCCCTCCCCCCAATAAACTTGTCCTGAAGGGGGGAATGTGAGTGGGGGTGACGAGATGCCCCAGAGGTGAGGGGCCAGTGAAAGGCAAGAGGGAAGGAATCCAGTGATTCAGTAGAGAGATGTTCCTCTAAGCCAGTGACCAGAGCAAGACTTCAACCTAAGCAGCAGCTAGACATTCATTCTGTTCCCCAGGCCAGCAGCCTGCCCCAAGTCTCCCAGCCTCCCCATAACTGCCCTGATGTTCTTGGGGTGGGGAGGTCCTTCATTACCCAGAGGTCAAAATCACTTCTAAAGAAGACCTACAACTTCACTTGTACATAGGAGATGCTCTTTGCTTTTTCATTGACTGAATGGCAAGGCATCGGAAGATTGCTGTTTGTTCCACAAACCGGTGCTTTGGGCAGTGACAGGATTCTTTAATGTTGACTCCTGAATGCAAGGATAGTCCAGTTCATTCTACAAAGATCAAAAGGCTGGAGGGCTGGGAAGTCCAATATTTGGATCGTCACTACTGGAAAGAACCCGTCTGGTCGGATTGGTGGTTCTGGACCCCAAATTTTTGGTATAGGTTCACAAGGGGTTTTGATCTCCTCTCTGTGACCTTGGGAGTGCTTCTTTATCCTCCTGAGCAGAAGTCTCCTCTGTAAAAAGAGGCAAGGGAGGCATCCTCAGAGAGGTGGAGGAAGCCTATGGAGACAACAAGAAGTTGCATTAAATCAACTGACTTGTCCTCCTCACCCGGGAGGGATTTGGAGAGATAGTGTACTTTTGTTGGTTTCCACTAATTCCCATGGAGATGCAGGAGGGGAGGGCAGAGTGAGCTTGAAAGTGCTTCTGAGACCCCCCCTTTTGGGAATCCTATCCATACCGGAGTCTTTTTTTTTTTTTTTTTTTTTTTTTGCTTTATTTTCATGCCTTGTTCACCCTCACAGTCCAAGGAGGGGAAAGTATGGAAACAGCCCAGAGGAGGCAGCTCTGATACTCCTGGGGAATGCGTCCAAAGAGCAGAGGAAGCAGGGCAGCACTCCAGGGTGGTGCCAGCCTTCCTTGAGCATGGTCTGCAGAGAACTCAGGGCTCCAGTTTGGGCCTTGAGAAGTCAGTGACAAAGCACTTCCTAACCTTTGTCACAGTCCATCTCCATAGAGCTTGCCCTTGGACTTAAAGACCTGGATGTATGTGTGTGGAGGTGTGTGTGTGTGTGTGTGTGTGTGTGTGTGTGTGTGTGTGTAGGGGGGGACCCAGGCCTCCTGTGAACCTCAAGGAACCTCAACGACCACAGCTGGTCCTTGGAAAGACTTGAAAAGAGGGCAGTTTGTCACTATCTCTTCCAAGTGGTAAGGAAATCAACTTGACCTTCTGACACTAGTTCTATGAAGAAAAAGTCCACCCCAATCTTACTCTTGGCCCGGTGGCCAGAACCTGGCACAGCAATGGTACATAGGAGGTATGTGTGTTCCAAATGAACAATGGACTTTAGTAATCGTATAGACAAGGGAGCTGAGTTGAACTTCCTATTGAACACCACAGTGTGCTAATCTTACCTTCCTTTAGCAAACATTTTTTTTTTTTTTTTTTGAGCATCAATTATGTGCAAGACTGTTGCTAGGCATCCCAGGGAATGTAAGCAGAATTCATGTTGATTCTTGGGTGGCTCTTTCAAGAGTACCCCAGCACCTTTGGTCTTTTCTGGAGACTTAGATTTTATCATAAACTCGGAGGGTGGGGTCCTAACTCAGAATATGGCCGAGGTCTTCCTGCACCCACCATTCGTGCTGACTCTCAAGGGCTTCCTGGGCCACCCCTTTAGCTTCTCAGAGTCGCCAAGCCTTAGCAGCTGGACTTTCCTCCAGGACCTCAGTGCCTCTCCCCAACCTATCTCCCTAGCCTCAAAGCATGAGCCCTAGTCAGGCTACAGGTAGCTGGGGGAGGGACCAAACTGTGCCTGGGGAACTAGGTGCTGTGAGATCACAGCAGCGAGATGCCAAGCAGTCCCAGAACAAAAGGCTCATGGCTGCTACTGGAATCCTCCACTCAGGAGCACAGTGGGGACATGGGTTCGGAACTCAGGCGAAAGAACCACACTGGGGAGCAGGGAGTGATGTACCAAAAATGAACTGACAAAAGAGAGAGAGAGAGAGCAGGCACTCAGGGTGGGAGCTGTGAAAGGAGGTCACCACCCCAGGCCGAGGTCTGCGGTGGGGCCGTGGCAGGCCCTTTCCTCCGCCTTCTGCAGAGCTTCCAGGCAGCCAAGCGTGTCTCCGGCTGCAACTCCACCGAGCACGCTGTGGCCGCGCCAGTAAGTAGCAGCCGCGCCCTCTGCTCGCTGTCTCTGCGCAGCCCGGAGGACAGGTCTGCCACCGCCCAGCGTCCAGACCGGGTGTCCAGATCCACGCGCGTTCTCCCGCAGTGGCGCGGCACCTGCAGCGCGCCACGGGGAGGGTCGCCTTGGCCGCTAGCTTCCCCGGGCGCCGCGCCACCCTTCCGTCCAATGGCTTTCAGAGGGTGGGGATTGGGGGGCGTCTCCCGGGGGCGCGGAGCGGCGGCTGGGGTGGGGCGAGTGCTCTGTGATCAGCCGAGCGAGGCTGACGTGCCCGCCGAGCGCGCGGCCGGGTGTGTGCGCGCCTGTATGTGTGTGTGTGTGTGTGTGTGTGTGTGTGTGTGTGTGTGTGTGTGTGTGTGTTTTGTGTGTGTATGTGCGTGTGTGTGAGCGAGAGAGGGGGTACGAACACGCCTTTGGGGACCCGAGGGACTCTGCGGTGGGCTTCTCTCAGGCGTCAGCTCTGTAGCTGGCTGCTCAGCTTTGCATCTGCCTACCGGCGCTTCTGCAGAAGCAACCCCGCTCTTTCATCCTTTCGGAACCACCCTCAGCATCCGATCTTACTTTTTCTTTCACCCACGAGGGCAGCAGCTGGCCACCTCCTTAACCGGTGCAAACACCCAAGCCAGTGCTCAGCGCTTCCCTCCGCTAGTATTTTCCCGCTTGTCTTTCTTTGGGGCTCCCCACGAGCCACTCAAATGCTCCTCCCCTCTCACAAATTGTTCCGTTGGTCTCTTTAACGGAAGAGTTGTAAATCTTGAAGACTTTATTATTATTATTATTATTATTATTATTATTATTATTATTATTATTATTATTTTGATTCTTTCTGTTTCACCCCCGGTGGGCAACGGAGCAATGAAATTTCCAATCGAGACGCCAAGAAAGCAGGTGAACTGGGATCCTAAAGGTTCGTATTGCCTACTTCGGGCTACCCTGGCTCTCCTCCACCAGCAGGTCCCTCACTGGCAGGAGTGGATGAGCTTGCTCTCCTCAGCACGCGTCCATCCGGAGGCTGGGAAATGCGCCTGGCAACTGCAGCGTGGGTGGGAGGAGGGCGGAGGCAGCGTGGGTTCGGAGCCCAGATCGCGCCTGTCAAGATCACATAATCGTTGTCCCTCTAGGATGGTTTCACAATCTATTTAAAGATATGCCAAGCTGGCTGTTTGTTTTGAAATTTCACCAAGTGTTGGTATTTGTGTTTGACTGTGTGTGTGTGTGTGTGTGTGTGTGTGTGTGTGTGTGTGTGTGTGTGTGCCCTTTGTTTCTGGTGATCTTTGTCTCTCTGGCAGATGGGTGGGGTGGCTCTCCCTGGACCTGAAGCTGCACTGCATGGCCCGGGTGTCCTCAGGGGGACAGGTTTCTTGGCAGCATCCAAGGCTGCGATCTGCAGCAGCTGTCCCTGGGGTGGCACTTCTCTCGTAGGATATGTAGAATAATGGAGCCCACGGGGCCTCCGGAGTCTTTGCTTGGTCTTGTTACCAATCCTGCCCGCTAGTTTGGCTCAGGTTGTAGAAAGGGTGTGGGGAGTGGTTTTCCCCGACAATGGTGAGTCTGGGAAGGGCTCACGGGGTGATCTATAGTGTGCCCACTCACACAATGGTGTGGTATACTTTTAGGAATATGAGGTCACTTTTCCTTCCGGTAAAGGAGATGTTAATGTACAGCTATTACTGCTCTTAGTGATCATGGCTCTTAGCATGGGGACAGGAGAAGTTGAAACAGTGTGTCTGATCACCTCTTAGCCTATGTATAAGCTGAACTGAGAGGTAGGCAGTCAGTGCTTGAGTGGGTCTTGGGGTTAAAATTTTGTGTGTTTACATTTCTGTTTTGAAAGTGTTTTTATTTAGTCTTTGACAGTTTCAGGCAATACATCTTGATCATATTTAATTCCTGCTCAGTTCTTCCGTTTAAGTTTCTTAACGACTGCATTTCTTCCCGTCCCCAGCCTGGAACCAGGAAAGCAAGTTATTTGTGGAGTGAATGTCTTATGAATCGACTGGCTTACAAGCCAGTGAAGAGGCACTGCCCTTCATTTTGCAAACACCTTTAGTACAGCCCCAGCCTTCTGTTTGGTCTCCAAATCTCTGGAAATAAGAAGAGGGATTTGGCTTTTGTTTTAAATCCTTGCAGGACATATGTATTTGTCAAATACATGCTTCCCACCAGGCATAGTCATGGCCCTGGAAATACAGTCAGAACAGGACAGACAAACTATGTGTCTTCTTGGAATTTACAGTGTGGGTGTCGGGTCAAAATTAGTCACTTCAGGGAGGAGTTAGTAATTAAACGTGTACCACGTTCTGTGAGCACTGTGGGGCTTTAAGAAAGTCTGATAGAAAAGACTGGAGCTGGGTGTGGTGGTTCATGCCTACAATGCTAACGGAGTCAGGATTTCCATTAGTTCGAGGTTACCTTGGGGCTCTATAGTGAGTCCCAGGTCAAACTTGGGCTTCTATACTGTTTGAAGCAAAGCAGATTGACAAAGGCCAAGGGAGGGGAGGCTCAGGAGGTTTTTGTAAGGCAGTGTACTACTGGACTGGCACCTAGGGTGGGAGTTACCTGGTCGGTGAGAAGGGCATCCGCCTTAGGAAGAGGAAACTGCAGTACAAAGGTTGCAGAGTATAAGAAACGCTTGCATTTGATGAGCTGGAAGTAGTGTCCCATGCCTGCAGGAGAGAGAAGGCAAGGAAAAGGTGCTGTGAGATGTGTGTGGCTAGGGGAATCTACAGACTCTGGCTCCAAAGCCCCGGTGGTGGTGCTGATAGTCAAGTTTCAGGTCCAGGAAGATGAGTCTTGAGTTTAAGCCTCAAAGAGTTTTAGATGGAGTCATGCGATCTAAGTGATGGGACTATGGGAACCAGATACAATGGTGCACTAACCAAGGCAGTGGCCGTGGGGATGGAGAGATGATGGATCAACAAGCCGTGGTGACCCGAAACCAGCAGGATTTGTGAAAGAAGCATCCAGGAGGAGGACTTCCAAAGCACTGGGATTCAGTTGGGGCAGGCCCAGTACGGAGAAAGGAGTGTGCTCATTCTAGGGTGAGATGTCCCCAGGCGGCAGGCAGTTGACTGGGGAGGGGATGGTGGCTTCTGAACTTTCAGTAGAAGAAACATTGAGGGACTGTCTTCGTGATGCTGGCTTTGGCTTTGAAAACTTACTTCTGTAATAGATTCTTGGGTTCCGGTGACAAGTGCTTCTCACAAATTTCCCACATTTCACAGCCTGATACGGAGAAGGAAAGCATACAAGTAGCTTCTACAGTTACAACCACAGCTGCTAAAAATAAACATCTCGATAAAAATAGCATCACTTCATGAGCTAGCCCAGCATGCCAGGTGCTTCATGTCCATTATTTCATTCACTTATTCTCACAGTGTTTTAATTAAAAATTTGGTTATCATATGAAGAATGGGTTTCATGATGAAATCTTCATTCATATATGTCATTATACTTTGCATATATTCATATCCTCCGCCCCACTCCTCCTCCCTCCCCCCTCCCACCATCTCCTTCTGGTTTGCTTTCATTATTAAAAAAGAAAATCTCTATTTTGTTCTGTGTGTATGGCTGTCTTGCCTATGTATATCTGTGTACCACATGCATGTAATATCCATGGAGATCAAAAGTGTAAATAACAGATCCCTCTTGGAACTGTTATGGCTATTCAGTTGTCATGTGGGTACCAGGAACTAAACCCAGGTCCTCTGGAAGAGTAGTCTGTCTCCAGGCTCCATGTCTTATTTCATGTTATGTTACTGTCCTATTTGACCTTTGCTTGTGGCCAGGACACTGTGAAACTGCCTTCCTCTGAAGTGGTCTGGTTCACACCTTTAACTTCTGATGGTGCAGGTGACTAGATTCTGTCTGTGAGGCAGGGGGAAAGTGGGTGTGCCTTAGAATTATGTGCAGGACACCTGTCAAATACCTTACATATATTAGTTTCCTTCATGTTGACGGATATCTTAGGAGGAAAGCATTATCGTGCTTTTAGAAATGAGGGCGTAAACTCAGAGTTGCACATCTAGTAGGTGGAGGGATTAGATTAGAATCTGGGCTCTTCAGCATTCTTCTAGCCTGTTTCCCATAAACTACTGGGACGATGGACTCTTGCCTGGTGAGTCTCCCATCACTCAGGGACTGTGAAATGTAGCTGCAGTTTTCTCATCTGGCATGGTCCCGCAGCCTCTTTTAAAATAATCACTATGAGGCTTAATATTAATTATAAACAGTGTAGCCTATTATCACAGGCTTATTATTAGCTGGTTCTTACAACTTAAATTGACCCATTTTTATTGATTTGTTTATCGACACGAGGCTTATACCTTACTGGTGATGCTTGGGCATCTTTTTCCTTGGTGGCTGGATGGTGTCTCTTAGGCCTCACCTTTTTAAAAAATTAATTTATATTTTTTTCCATTCCAATCCCAGTTCCCCCTCTCTCCTCTCCTCCTGTTACCCCCAATTCTCTTCCTCATCTTCCATCTGCTTCTTGGAGAGGGTGAAGCCTCCCATAGGAAGTCTACTAAGTCTATCCCATCATGTCGTTCAGACAGGACCAAGGCACCTCTCCACCTCCACACCAGTGTCTAGACTGGGCAAGGTATCTTTCCATATAGAATGGGCTGCACTAAGTCAGTTTGTGCATTATTGTGAGATCTTGGATCCACTGCCAATGGCCTCATATATTGTCCCAGTTACACCATTGTCACCTATATTAAGGGAGTCTAGTTTGGTCTTATGCTGGTACCCCATTTGTCAAACTCCACCTTCTTTCTCCCTGTCTTGGATTTCCCACCTGCCTCTATTCTTCCTGGCTATTGGCCAAAGAAACTTTTTCTTAACTAATGGTAATAAAACATAGTCACAGCATACAAAGAGAAATCCCCCATCAGTGAAAACTTATCAGATGGGGGGGTGGGGGGGGAAGAGAAGGAAGAGAATGAAGAGAAGAGGGATTAGAAGAGGAGGGGGTATGCATTCAAAGTCATTAGAATCATTTAGTGGTACCTTCATGCCTAGTTGAGATTTGCTTGCTGTTAAAGTATGTTAAAGGCTTTTAAGCCCCAGAAACATTAATGCAGGATGTTTCATGCCTTGAGGCAAGTGGATCAATACAGTGCAGAAAACCCAAGATTTTGGGGCAGAAGAGAATTAGCTTTTGAAGCCAGCTGTAGCTGTTACTAGCTGCGTGACTTCAGACTATTCATATAGCTTCTCTAGGTCCTACTTTCTTCCCATAGAGAACAGTCATTGTCATGACCTTTGCGTACCTCCCCAACTTCTCTCATCAAACTATCTTCCCAGTTCTGATGGTTGGGCACATGGGCAGTAACTTACCCTTCTCTTCTTCCCCATCTCCTCTTCTGTAAATAAATCATGTTGTTTTTTGTCTCAGGGCCTTTGCATTTGTTCTTTGAGATGCTGGTGATGAGTATTCACACACCTGGCTCCTTTCTACCATGTGACTCTGAGGTCAAATGTTACCTCCCCTGAAAGGGATTTCCTGCCCTATTTGAAGAATCCAGTTCCCTGTCTCTGCCAGGTTCTATAATGTGTCACCTGTTTAAGGGTCCTTCTGGCAGTTGCTTAAATCAGGAACCATCTTACTTACATATCACATTTGATGCCAGCCTCCTTTACTAGCATGCCAGCCTTCATGATCATGAGCAGGTGCTTCCTCATCCTGTTCATTATTGTACCTGCAGGAAGTACCTGGCGGACATTAGTCACTCATGACCCATTATTTAGTGGATGATGAGTTGGATGGATTGATGGAGATAGGGATGGGTTAAAGATGGAGGAGAGCTAGGTAGAGAGATGTATAGGTGAATAGATTCATGTTTGGATGGATGGGTGGGCTTGGAGGAAACCCGAGACTCTGTGCATCATGAAATTCTAGAATCCTCTAAGCTACAAACCACAAAGTACAAATAAGGCTAGAAGAAGATTTTCTTCAATAACATGGTCCCAGAATGGATACCCATAATTCCTTTCCATTCCTCAAGCCTGTAGCATACTACTTTCCTTTTCCCCTTTCTCCAGAACTGAAAGACTACATGAGTGTAGGTAGTGGTGCCAGATGGGTGTGGCCAGCCAGACAAAGATCTGGTCAGTATTGAGTTAATAATGAAGCTGTAGCTATTTTCAGGCGCTTTAATACTCGTAAGAAATAAGTAAGACCTTGGGACTGGAGCTGGATTCTTTAAAGAGCTGCACGTTCAGAAAGGCCTTCTTCACCTCTTGTGTAGCATTTTTCAGTTTACAGAACACCTTTAACAAACGATGTCATTTGTTCTTCAGGCAGCTATTTTTTTTGCAGATATTAGAGTTTAGTCTTACTGCTGGGAAAGTTAGGATGTAGACATAGGATTAAGTGCTTATTTGGGGCCTCCAAACTTCAAATGGAGCAGAGGCAGACTCAGGCAGTTTCTTTCTTTCCCTCCTTCCCTCCAGGGTCTTCATCAGTTCCAAGGTCACCCCTACTTACTACTCAACAGTATCCTCACAGCTCTCTTTGGGAGAGATGTAGGTCTCCAGCTGTGGGCTGTTTCAGCAGCTTGCACCTGCATAGACTGACATACATGGTACCTCATGAGTCAGAATGTGGAAGCCTGTAGAAGCCCACTTTCCATTCTGCCTAAAAGAAGTCTGTAGTGGATGGGAGCTAGATTGAGTTTGTGAGGTCCCCTGAGTGCTGTCTTTGTTAGCATGTTTCCAAACACACATTTGCACAGTTTAGGTTTCTGGAAAGGAAATCATCCATTTCTGATTTAATATCCAACTTTCAGAAGATCAGCATTCCAAATGCAATTATTAACGAGCCCAAATCACCATAATTAGTTCAGAAAGTACAGCAGGATGATGTTCCAGAGATTTTCTGGGATAAGATTTGGTTCAAGCATCCTTAACAGCATTAACACACACACACACACACACACACACACACACACACACAGAGAGAGAGAGAGAGAGAGAGAGAGAGAGAGAGAGAGAGAGAGAGAGAGAGAGAGAGAGAGAGAGAGAGAGAGAGAGAGAGAGAGAGAGAGAGAGAGAGAGAGAGAGAGAATGTTGAACAATAGAGCAGAAAGAAGCCATTTGCCCATAGCCAATTAAGAGACTTCGGTTTAGTCCCTGGGTGAAAACAGACATGTGAATAAAAATGATGATCTCTTTTCAGATTTTGTTAAGAGGGCACTTAGTGAGTGGCTCACTAAGTTAGATCAGCTGAGGGGCCCATTCACAGGCTTTGCTGTAGAACATAAATGTGGCATTGGGAGTAAGGTCACTGTATTGATTTATACCCACCTGGCTTATTTCTGTCCTTAAGAATCATCTTCTTCTGAACTCTGACGCTTTGGGTCCTTCACAGCCCCTTAGTGTTGTCTGTGACACGTACTGGCACCCAGAATGGGGAGAACAGAGACCTCATATCTGCTCTACAGAGCATCTATCCAGGGCTTACAGATAAAATTTGAGATTTCCATTTTATTCTTCCACGCGTCTGGAACTGGGTGCCATGGAGTGACAATGAACCCTGACTTTCTCATCCTTTGCTTGAGGTTGGAGAAGGTGTGAGGACCACAGCCACTGGCCAAAGAAGGAGTGAGCATGGAGAAAGCACTCTTCCTTTACAACGTCCAGACAGAGAGGCGGGGAGGAGTGGGCATTAATGACTGTGAGTGTGGAATTGTGTTTTCAGGGCTGTAAGAGTAGAGTTGGGGATTTTGTGTCTAAATTTGGCTTTATTGTTTCAGTATAAGTAAACAGGGGTTGTTGCTACCACACACAAGCAGCCCACAGGCAGCTTCTTCCTCCTCCCTCTTTTCTTCCTTCCTCTGTCCTCATCCTGTTCTTACAGAGTTCTGATCTCCGTTGCTATGGCCTCTGTGAAATAGCCCCTCTTCCTTCTTTATCCAGTCATTCAATGTAGGGAGTTGTAGTTATTAAATGGATAGTGGAAGACACAATGAGATTTTTCTTTCAGATGAAAGAGAACTTCAAGTTCACTGTGGCCTTTGTAGATAGGCTTGAAGTGCCAGTCCTTGGAATTATAACATAGAAGCCAGAAACAAGTATACTATGCAGGAAATAAGCTTCTTATATAGATAAGTAGACTAGAGGTCTCCTGAATTACAACAAAATATTCTAGTAGGATAAAGATAAATATTGTAATTTAACCTGTGTGTTATTGTGTGTGCATGTGTGAATGAATGTGTGTAGAGGTTAGAGGGTATCATCCAGTGTCTTTCTTAATTACTCTTTCATCTATCATCTATCTATCTATCTATCTATCTATCTATCTATCTATCTATCTATCTATCTATCTATCTATCTATCCATCCATCCATTATATCCATACACCCACCCACCCATCCATCCATCCATCCATCCATCCATCCATCCATCCATCCATCCACCTCTTTACTTTTTTGGAGACAGGGTCTCTTACTAAATGGAAGTCATTTGGGCCAGACTGACTGGTCAGGAGCTTCAGGGATTTTCATAGTTCTAGTCCTGGGGTTGCACACAGCTTTTATATGGATGTTGGGGGGGGGCTCTGAATTCAGTACAGTGAGTAGTTTACAGAGCCCATAATTTACCCATTTTAATGTGATATGAACCTGGTAGGTCAAACAGATGCTGGGTGTTAGTTGTGATATTTGATAATTGAACACTCACCAACTTTGCCAAGTTAAAAAAAGAAGTTAGGTAAAAAGCTGAAGAAATGGCAAAAGGAAAATATTAAAGACAAAAATTCCTACCTGTTAGTTTATTTCCCTTCTTTGAAAATTGGAGATGGCTTATTTTTTTACCCATTTTATCCACAGACTAACCTCAGACATATCCTAAATCTACTGGTTAAGATTGTTGCTTTAGGCTAAAGGCATACATTTCTCACTGCAGATTTTGAGACCATACTGAAAGAACTCAGGTCGGATCTGGTCCAGCATATACATTATTAGAATGGCTTGAGAAAAGATTAAATGCAGGTTATAATCATTAAACTTAGACTCAAGGTAAGATGTCCCCTTGTGCAGATGGCAGCTGTGGGAGTATCAGAGTTACAGGGTTGTCACTGCTGCACCTATAGAAGAGAATGGAGTTGTTTACCATTGAGTATCTTTGGTCTTCTTTTGAGATACCTTATTTAGTTGTTACTGGCTGGAGGAAATTTCTTCATTTTTCCTTGGTCTCTTTAACTGTAAAATGGGCAAATTATAGCCAGCATATCTTTGGCTTGCTATGCAGATGACATGAAATGAAATGATACACCCAGAATTCTTCTAAGTGTGGCATTGATGATGGATGCCCTATGCTTGTGTGAAGCTTGCAGCAACTCTTAGCTTCTTGAGATAGATCTGAGTCTATGTCCAGGTTGCTGGGAAGTGTGACCCATGGCAGAGGCACCCTTCTTGGGAGTTTCCTGGGGTCCCAAAGCCCTTAATCTAGGTTTATGAAACGTAGGCTGTTCTGATTTTTTTAAAAAAAAATCAGAGAAAAAAACATAGTTTGCAATTGCAATGTTTGAGTTTGAGTTCTTGTTCTACTGACTTTGTTGGCTGAGCATCTTAGTCCTAAATGGACTTTTAGGTTACTGTATTAACACCAGACCAGTGTGTGGACTTGGAAAAGCCACAATCTTTTGAGCCTTCATTTTCCATCCACCCCCCAAAACACATCTTACAATAACATTTTTGGCTATGTATATAATCAATTGAGATAAATGTAACTATGATTTATAAGCTGTAAAATTCCATACCAGCTTTTCCCAAAGTGTGTTCTGTGAGATACAGCTGGTTTCAACAAATGCTCTGGAGGAAAGACAAAAATCAGGCCTGTCTGGGGATGGACACTTCTACTGGGGCTAGAACACTTGTCTGGTATACCTAGTAAGCATAAGGACCTGAGTTTGATCCCAAGTACCAAACACCAAAAAACAAAACAACAAAACTGCAGTCAGAATATAAAAAACAAAACAAAGCCCCATCCCCCCAGAAACCAAAAACCAAAACAACAACAACAAAACCCAAAACCAATAACAATAGCAGCAGCAATATTAATGACAGGTTGCCATGAAATAATTTTGCAGAATGATGTTTGTCCAGTCCCTCCAGAGTCCTCACAGGCCCTTAGTGTTTTCTGTATCACTGGCCACCAGATTATTCCAGCATTTAACAGGCCTGGTGTATGTGAAGCACGGGGCTTCATCCCCACAACTATCAAACAAGAAAGTATCTATTGAGCTATTTTTATGAGAACCATGATGATGCCGTCAGTGAATATCCAAAAAAAGAAAGGCTATAAAACAACACCCCTTTTAACTCACTGTGAAAACCAGAGATTGAATGGGAAAACTCAAACTTCTCTATTATGAAGATTCTTCATAAGCTCTTTTTTTCATATATTTAGTAGTTGAAAGTCCAGCCTTTGGCTATGTGTAGTGGATCATACCTGTAATCCCAGCACTTGGGAGGATGAGGCAGGATGTTATGAGTTCTAGGCCAGCCTTGAACTACATGGTGAGATGCTGTCTCTAAAGCTTTCTCTCTCTCTCTCTCTCTCTCTCTCTCTCTCTCTCTCTCTCTCTCTCTCTCTCTCTCTCTGTCTCTCTCTCTGTCTCTCTCTCTCTCTCTGTCTCTCTCTCTCTCTCTCTCTCTCTCACACACACACACACACACACACACACACACACACACACACACACACACACACACTCCTCACACACACCTCCCCCCAAAACAATATCCTAAAACAGACTCCACACTCCAGTCAGTGTGGAGTGTTCTCAAATAAAGTCAGGGTGGTCTCTGGTCTGAGCAATACAAATGTTGAGGAAGGGGGTGTTCATATCAGTGATGATATCATCTGAATCGTGTGACTGAAACATGAGTCGATAGCTCATGAAGATGGCAGGGACAGTGTGCTTGGGGTAACAGGCATACACAGTGACATGCTGGTGGAGGAGGACTGTTGCCACTCCCTGTCATATTTCCAGTAAGCACTCTTTTGACAAACTGTTGCCTCGTCTCTGTAATCGCGAATAAATGGTTTCCTGGAAGGAGGCTGCATCAGGGCTCCCACGATTTCCTGAATCACACACCTGGCTCATTCCTCGTGTGACTTGTACTTTGAGGGAAGTCAGGAACAGAATGGTGTGAAGATGGTATCTTTGAGTGTCACTGTGGACTTGAGCAGGATCAAGAGCTGGGGACTGTTGAGTTGAGTATATCATTCTCCACACAAAGTGATAAGCGGAGGGGTCTAAGGCAGGGCAAGAGGGGCTTCTGTGAGGCTGCCTCAAGCTGCAGTCCTGTACTAGAGCCAGTTCTTATGTTGTCTGTAACCGTGGTAACTGAGGGCTGAAAGAATCTTAGGATGCCCATATGCCACTGTAACACCCCTAACCCCACTGAGCCTATTATTTTCCCTCTGTTCTTTCAACCTGGAAACTCCCCCTGTCGCCATGGGATGAATTCTTATTTGGTACCTTAAATATTAAAATTTTACTTATTTGTCATATATTCATGCGTATGTATTATATCATGTGTGTATATTATATATGCACATACAAATGTACATACACAGAGAGACAGAGAGACAGAGAGAACAACTTGTAGGAGGAGGTTCTTTTCTTAGACATGGGTTCTGGAGATCAAACTAAGGTACTAAAACTTGGTAGTAATCACCTTATCCACTGATCCATCTTGTTGTCCCACTGGTGTGTGTGTGTGTGTGTGTGTGTTTGTGCCTGTGTATAGGTGTGACTGTTTGTTCATGTAAGCACTTTTGGAGCCTAGAGGTTAAATTTGTGAAATCTTCTTCTATAGCACCCCACCCCTTGGAGGCAGGGTTTCTCACTGCACCTAGAGTTCAATGACTTTGCAGATTGAATGGCTTTGATCCCTTGTGACCCCCCAGTGTTGGGACTACAGACATTTAGGAGGGCACTGGTGTTTTTATCCTTGCATAGAAAGCACTGTACCCACTCGGCCCTACCCTGGGGCTTTTAACTTTCTGTTAACTGTACACTTCGGAACCCCCTGTTTTAATTTTCTGTGTATGGGTTTTTACCTGTATGCACTTCTGTGTACTGCACAGATGCCTGGTGTCTGTGGAGGCAAGAAGACAGCACATCCCCTGGAATTGCTGTTAACATATGAGTTGCCATGTAGATGTTGAGAATTGAACCTGGAAGGTTCTGGAAGCTCCGTTTTCAGCTCCTGGATCCACAGTGGCTTTGTTATGACATAGGCCTGGCCCGCATATGCATAATGTACTCAGCATTTCTGTTTCTACTGTGAAATGTTTCATAAGGCTGGGGTTGCACATCCTGCAGGTGTAATTGCAGCAGCACCTGATGACGGTGGCTCTCCCTCTGTGATGTTGACAATGTTGCTTCTCTGGCAGCTGGGTTAGATGCTGAGAGTTTTGGATGTGTTCCCCAGGAAGACAGAAAGCCAACGAGGCTGGATAAATACAAACTCTGGTCTTTTGCTAAGAGACTTTGATATTGGCTTGAGGGGGATGTGTGGTATGGTGTCTTCAGGGTGGTGACATGAATGACCAGGTAGCAGTGATAGAGGAAGTGTTTGCTTATTTCTTAAGGATAATAGTATCTCCAGGAATGGTATAGATGATACTAAGAGTTCATTTTAAAGATTATTTAAACCACTTGCAAACTGCACAATGGATTTAGCAAATGTTTATAATGGAAACTGCTGTGTGACTAGAACACTGGACTTTACTGGGACATTTGGATCTTCTTGTAGGTCTCGTAGGAGCTGAAAAGCATGTAGCTGTGAAACAAGAAACTTTTCATGACATCTTTGGTTATGAGAACCAATTATGCAAAGGGGAGGTGTGTTGTGGAGCAAAGGCTCTTGCATATTTAATTTCTTACTTGAAAGAATCTTTTCTCTGGCTTTGTCACTCAGCCCTTGATTCTATGGTAATTTATGCATTTGGAGTGAACAAATCAATAAACGGAAAGCTATGGCGTGTCCATATTCTCCTAACTTCAAATGATTCATGGAAGCATGCAGCTGTCGGTCCAACATAGCAGGCCTAATAAAGATTGCCAGCATCGCCCCCCTCCATGCCGGCTGTCGCCTTGTTCATGGCGTGTCCGGAGGTATTGTAACATAGCAGTATTTTTCCTTTGACTATAATAGGACCCCCTCCCTGCTTGTCCTGTCCTTGTGGCCTCAGCTCAGAAGTCCTCCTCCGAGCCTGAATTAATGAGAGACTATGACGCATTGATTCCTTTCTCTGGCAGGGTGAGAACACAGCTTCTATAGACACTGAATGCCAGATTATCAGTCAGTAAGTGCTGTATTCATCCTTAGTTATAAAGAGAGGCAGACCAGACAGCCACAGGGGGCTGGAGTTTGGGAGCTCTGTAAGTCCTTGTCCACTTTGACCCTCACCACTGTTTCCCATGGCTGTCAGGATGCCTTGTGTTGTTATTCGTCGTCCATCTGGTTATTCTGAACACTCACCGAGTGAACTTAAACAGAAATGGGGATGGGTACTGGATATAGGCATATGGAAAAGTGCAAAATGCCCATGGTCACCCAGAGGAGTCACAGTTTGACCATCAAGACAAGTATCGAGTCAGATACTTACAATGCACCATGAGAAATTCATTGCTAGAGATATGGATTCAAACCTTGTACTCAGACCACACTTGCTTTCTACCCAACCTGAGTTTCCTCTGTCACATATTCCTGCTGCATGTTGTCCTGCTTGAGTGCATGGAAACCAGCAAATGTGTTCTGAACCTGCGGAGACAATAAGCTAAAACAAATAATTCCTCCTTGCTTGGGGTTGAGTCTACACTGGTCTTTATAGGCTCATGTTTTGACAGACTTCTTCCCAGCTGATAGCACTCTTTTTGGAGGCTGTGGAGCTTAAGGAAGTGGGTCTGGCTGGTGGAAGTGGTAGCCTGACTCCTGGTTCTGGTCCTGTTCTGTTTCCTGGTCTGCTGTGGTATGAGGAGTCTTGGACACATGTTACATGTAGGTTTTTCCTTGCCGGTCGGTCCTGCTGCCATTCCAGCCCCCAATAACACACTGAGAGTCTGTATTTGATATTGGCTAGCTCTGTCTTAATTAGTAACCTATTTCTATTAATCTAAGTATTTCCACGTGGTCTCATCTTACTGGAGAGAGGGCCAGGACCTCTGTTGTCTCCAGTCTCTCCATGTTGACTCTGCCTTCCTACTTCCTCTTTCTTCCTTCTCTCCTAGTCCAGCCTATCTTGCTTTCCTATTGGCCAACAGTGCTTTATTCATTAACTACTACAAGAAACATATTTACAGAATAACATCTCCTATCAGACACATGCTTTCTTCTCTGTGCTTTTTCCTCTATAATGGGCTACAATCTCTCTGAAATTGGAGCTCAGATAAAATTTCCCTCCCATAAGTTATTTCTGGCAGATATTTTGATCACAGTGGTTCAAACATAACCAACTCACCCCTTATGCTGTTTCTCACAGGTGGTTTTGCCACAGATTTGAGAAAAGTAACTAAATCAGCAGGTTCTCCATAAAAATAACCCCACTCCTGGTTACAGTTGACATATGATGTTCACCACAAGTATCTAACACACACACACACACACACACACACACACACACACACACACACACCAGTATCCAACCTTATTGTCTTACTTCTATCACAGTGCTCTCTGACTCCTTTTTATGGAGAGAGTCTTACTATGTAGCCCAGCCTAGCGTTGAACTTGCCAACCTCCTGCTTCAGCCCCCAGCATTGCAGGTGTGGACTCCCTGATGGTAGACAGTGCATCAACACCTCCATTCCCTCAGCATTGCATATGTTTTGCGCAATGCTTCAGTTTCCTTACAGTGATAACTCACTTGATGATGTATCTTTTATTGGTTTCTTAGCAACCTTTCCATCTGTGGCTCTCTTCTCTAATTCCCTAAAGGTGCTTTTTGTACCTCCCAAACAAACTACAAATTCTCACTGTAGGTTCAGCTTCTTGGAGGAACTCAAATGAAGACATGGTGAAAAGATTTTTCTACACTGTATCTCTGCCTTTTGGGTCAGGCACCATCTTTGATGGCAGAATGAGGGGATAGGGTACAGTACCACAGGATGCCTAATTCGTCACTAGGGCAAGCAGCTTTCAAGGAATATAATCTATACCTAAGAAGCCACTTCCTTCCTAGCACATATTACTTGAGTCCTGGTTCCAGCAAATGAACTACAAGAATGTGATATGCTACTGCTAGACGGGGCTCGCCCAAGCCTCATCAAACCAGTTTCTTTCCATAATTCTCCTTCTCATGACAGGGAAAAAGGAAATGCAGTTGATTTTCATTATTTACAATAATTATCATGTTCTACAAAGTTGCTACAAATACCGAATTACCAAATGAAAATCATTGCTACTATGGGAAGCACAAGGTTAGGTTCCTGCCAACCTCTGGTCACAACATTCTCATCAAGTGGTTAGGACAGACATCATCCTACTGGATTTTTACTGCTGGCTCCTTTCACATTGAACTCCTGGCTACAGCCTTGGCACGTGTGCCTGGAGGAAGCTCCTTCAACACACCATCTTTCCTCTGAATTCCTTCATTATCATCTCTTATTTTTCTAGATAGCACTTCCAGGTAATGCTTGGGTATTTTAGGCAGTGAGATCATAAATGCGTCGTAAATAACACAGATGCTTACACTGTGAAAGCTGATGTGAGAAGGCAGAGCACAGCTTGGCTGATCTTCAGCTGAGGATGTGCCTTGTGACTGGATCCCACCCCACCACCCATTGCTCGCCTCATGTCTGTAAATGACCACAGAAACACCACAAATATTGATCATGAGGGGATCTCGATAAAGTTTTCAAATAGAATACATGAAAACAGAATTTGTGAATAGTAATGAGAGACAACTGTCTTCCTTAACACACTGAGACTTGATTTCAGTTTAGTATGTTTATAAACACATGAGTCAGGCTCCATGATTGGTACTGATACTGAGATATTAATGAAATGGTCCTTGTCCTTTAAAGGTTTATTCCAGTGGCTCAGCGACATTCAGTGACATCATACAGTAGAGAGAAACAGCCAGAAGAGAGAAACAGCCCTCATAGCGGGCTTGGAGAGACATACCAGGCAGGTCTTGACAGGTTGAATACTCAGAACAATCTTGTCTAATGTGATTGACTATGCTAGGCTAGCCACCTCCATACCCCCTGGGACCCTCCTGATCCTCAAGGAATCAAATATATCTTTTAAGATCAACCTTCCCACTTACACTCTGGCTCTCTTTGTGCATTGGGGCTTTCTTTCTTCTCTGCAGCCACTGGTCTTTCCCTCTCTACATGAATATTTCCATCTGTGTATAAATGGGCTTTGGTATCACATATTTTCTCCCTGACCCTCCCCATCTCCTCTAGCTATCGCTCCATTTCTAGGAAGAGTGCTCTAAGGATGAAACCTTCATTTACCTCGCTTTCTAAGTGGCCACTGTTTCCCAGGCCACTGTTTCACAATGAGGATTTCTTCATCTTTATGGTCTTTTGAGTTTGCCTTAAGATACTAGTGCTTCATTTTGCCAAGGCTCTGGTAGAAGTCCCTTGTGCAACATGAGTACTGACTGTTAAGAGAGATAGGTCCTCACCAAATGAAGAGGGTCCAGGATTGACTCTGCTATTTTCTAACACCATCAAGAACATCATTCTTGTTGGTTCATCCAGTTTCCTATTCTACTTTCTTGAAATACACCAGCACTGGTCCTGGATGGCAGTAAAAAGACCCAGGAGCTCCCAAAAGCCATTTTATCCCAAAGACAGAAAAGGGAATGAGGAAGTGACAGGCTCTCCCTCTCCCTCTTTGGATATTTCCTCTCCCTTTCTCCTTTTCTACCCCTCCTCTTTCTGTTTTACTTCCCTTTCTCCTCTCCTTCCCTACTGTCTTAGTCATTCGTTGTTCTGTTGCTGTGAAGAGATACCATGACCAAGACAGCTCACTGAAGAAAGCATTTAAATGGGGGTTGCTTAATAGTTTCAGAGACTTAGTTCATTGTCATCATGGTGGAGAGCATGGCAGCAGACAGGTGTGGTGCTGGAGAAGTAGTTGAGAGCTACATCCTGCTCTGCAGAGACTGAGAGCCAGGACACACTCCCAGTGATACTTCATCTAGCAAGACCACACCAACTCTGACAAGCCCACACCTTTTAATCCTTGGTTCTGTAGATTCTTCTTGGTTGACTTCAGCAGTTCTTTAGTGCCATGTGAATGCCATAATTCCTAAGAGTGTGTATGCCTAGTTTCCCTCTTGATGTTTCTACTCATGTGTAGAGAGCCGTGAAGTGCCACGCCTTAAAGTGGCGCTGGCTTCTGCCTTACACCTTCCCGTTGGTGAGGGCTCTCTGGCGTAAATAAGCCCTTAATTGGTTAAGTCTGTTCAGCCTGTCTGCTTCCGCATTAGAGTAGCCTATCTGCAGGGTCCACGTAGCTCACTGGGGTTGGTTAGCTCAAGGGTATTTAAGCCTATGCAGGGTCAGAGGAAACATGTTTCAAGGATCCTGATTAAAACTGCATGAAGAAGATCTACCCGGAGTCACGTCATCCTTGCTGGCGAGGGTCAGGTGCATACACTCATGTGCCTCAAGGCCCCTTTTCAACACACAGACCATCACACACCTGTGGACTTTGATTCTTAACCTGTGCTTCCCAGACTGCCTTATCTCAGAAAATGGTACCACCTTATAAAATACAGTCAGATCACACAAGTCATATCTTTCCTGCCCCCCCTCAACCTTACCCATTCTATTCTCCAGCAAGTCCTGTCCACTGGACCTCTAAAACATACCTAGAATCTTTGTTTCTGTTCTTTTCTTCTGCCACCCTCGGTCTATGTGTCCTCTTAGTTGGATGGCTGACAGTGCCTTTATATTGCTTTATTATTTACTTCTTTTCCTAGTTACTGATATTCTATGACGTATCATTTTAGCTAAGCAGTCTGTACTGCTGCTGGCTTGCAAAGCCTGCCCATAACCTTGTTCAGCATAACCTCTCCTCAGTTTCCTCTGGACGTCTCCCCTTTTCAAACCCTGCTTATTGAAAGGCCTTTCTAAAACCTGAATTTCCTCCTTAAATTATCTTCTATCCAGTCTTTCTGTGACTGACTTCTCTTCACTTCTGAAATCCCAGGCCAAATGTTGTATCCCCATAGAGCTTTCTCTAGCCACCCACTCTCACCAGCGACCTTGTGTTATAATTCTCTGCACTGGGCCTATAATTCCCTGCAAAAAAAAACTTCTATTTGGTAATTTAATGAACCAAAACGAATGAAATTACTAAACTAAAACCACTAAAATTCATGCATTAAGGGGGCAGAGACTTGTAAGGAGGCAAACTCAGCTAGCAGCATTTCATGCTTTTGCGAAGACTGAAGATATTGGTAATGATAATGAGGATGGCCAGGATGATGATGATGATGACGACGATGATGAGGATCACAGTGAGAACTGATGCATGTGGTTACTGTGGGCCAGGAGCAGTGCCAGATATTTTGTATATGTTGTAGTACTTAGTTCTGACAAGTTTTGCATTGTCACAGAATATTGTTACTCCTTTTCTATACTGAGACTTCAGGTGGTTAGTTTTAGTGTCTGGTACATGAAACTTTCAATGAATGTTTTCTGTGTGGATAAATGAATTTCCCTAAGACTCTGGTAAACAGTACTTAGTAGAGTTGAGAATGTACTTCAGGTCTGAGTGAATCCAAAGCATGCATCATGAACGTGGTCTGTATTTGCTCATGTGATGATTAAAATAGCCCCTAGCAGATTAAGAAAGGGAAAGATAATATAGGATACATGATTACCTATATTTCAATATGTGGTAAATAAAATTAGTTTCCAGGCAAGGTCTCTTGGGTGTTGTCTTCCACCCTGATTAATGGAAAGTGTAGTTGAGTTATATAAAAGTATTAGGGAACAATGAAGTCAGGCATGATGGCATGTGTCTGTAATCCTAGCAAGAGGATTGAGAGTTTGAGGCTAGCCTGTTCTACAAAGTGAGATTTGGTTTAAAAGAGTAAAAAAAAAAGTAAAAGAAGAAAAGTTAAAAAAGAAATTCAGATTGAGTTATTTTTTTCATTGCAACATCCTGAAGATGCACTCTTACTGTTGTATGGTTATTCAGCAAGACCATCGTATTTCCAGGTCTTTTGGCTCTTAGAATCTTCCTGTCCTCTATTCCACAATGTTTCTTGAGTTTTAGGTTCAGGAGTTAGTTGTATTGCAGATCTATCAACTGGTGATGGGCACCCAACCTACCCCAAGGTCAGTTGTTCTCTTCATTTTGACTAGTGGTAGCTTTTGGTAATGATTTTTGTCTGTTGCAAAAAGCAGCTTCTTGTATAAAGGGTGATCTCTACACTTACCTGTGAGTAGAAGGATGAATGTTTAGAATGTTCTTAGGAATTTTACTGGTTTAGGAAAGCGGTGGTAGCAGATTCTCTTCTAAGACTCATGAACTCATCAGACATGTTCACTTGGTTAGATTTACAGTACCAGGCATGCTTTCCTTCCTGTTCAGTGGGCCTTGAGTTCATATAGACAGCTATTGGTTATCACCAATATATAAATACTACAATTTCCCCATTGGGAATCATCTGTTGTATTGATCATTTTAATGGTCAGGTGGTGTTGCATCTGGGTAGGCCTATTGATTGTTTTCACAGCCTTAGTAACTTGCATGTCACTTTCTGGTACTATGAGAGTCAGGAAGACTTTCTAGCCAAAATCTGTGTGTCTTATGTCCAAAGAACATGGTGTCTTCGGCAATAGAGACCACTTTTAACTATTAGGAGGCAACCAATGGCAATAGCAATAGCCTGTTGTCTGGGGGAATCTCTTGTACTCCCTGGACCAACAAACTATAAAGGAGGTTTCTTCCTTCATGTCTGGTACTGGAGTTTTGTTAGATAGTCTATGGCTATGGAATATTATCTGTAGAGTATTATCACTCCAAGTAGCCTGGCATCACATATATATGTGAATACAATATGCACGCACACACACGCACGCACACACACACACATATGATTTTAGGTAAGTATAGAATGATGAGACTCTATGTCTTTTTCAGGCATCCTTAGTGTTAATCCCTTTCTCCTCCCTTCTCTATTGTCCCCTTCCACAGTATTTCCTATGCTAACTTTACTTTTTATTTAATTAGTAATCTTGAGATTGAGTCTCATTAGGCAAACCAAGATGGCCTTAAACTTCTGGTTTTCCTGCCTCAGCCTCCTAAATTCTGGAATTACAGAGGTATACCACCATACCTAGCTAGATTTCACTTTTAAAGACTTAAATCAGTTTTCCTTTCAGCAATGATTTGTACTGTACTTAATACTTTTATTTAATGTATTCAGCCATTAAAAAACAAACATAATATTTATATTATATTTACATATCAGATAATAGCACCTATATTATCACAGACATTCTTTTGTTCTAATTTTCCTAGTGTTTACTATGAAATAAACCCATAACTACTGCAAGAAGGTTATATCTTGTGTGTCACTTACTATTATCTCACATACTTGTGCGTTACACTTTTGGAACTACCAAAGGCACTATTGTTTACCAAATTACAGTTCTGTGATGGGTAATTCAAGTGAAAACGAGACAATTAGTAAAACACACTTCTGGGTGTATCTGTGGAACCCTCTTCAGAGATGATAAGATCATCAAGGTCCTGACCTAATCAAAGGGAGGGTTCATCAAAAGGGAATCGATTACATACAGAAGAGGGAAGTGGGTGCTTATTTGTGAAAGAGCAAGTTTCCAGTTTTGTGGGGAGATGAAGGTACAAGGTTGAATATAGATTTATTTCAATGGCTAATTTGGAGCCTTGGAAGACTATCCCATGTAATGAATTGACCTTCTGGAAACAGTGGGGTGCATGTATGTAGTCTAAACTAGCAGGAAGGAAAAGAACAAGCTCAGGAAGAAACTGCAGTAATCCGGGTGGGAAATAATGAGGCCATTCACTGTCACTGTGCTCCAGGTCTGGGCTAGAGAGGCCCCAGGGGGAGTGAAATAGAAAGGTGTAAATAGCATGGAGAAATGGACATTGGTGACTAACTTAGCAAAGGCAATTGTTTCTCTTAAATTACCAGGAACTCAGTGTCACTTGTAAGCTATGGATCATGGGGACAGGGATTGTCTGCTAAGAAGACAATGATTGCCATTCTAGTGTACAACGAGGCAGGCAGTGGGTCTGTCACACAGATTATCCTTCACTGTGAAAGAGAAGAATGCAGTCCAGGCTGCAGTTAATTTCCCATTTAATTTTTAAGTATCCTCAAGGATAAGTGGCAGTATCATTTCTGTGTAGATTTTCAGGGCTAAGAGGCAAGAAGGTTGAGCTGAACACTGGCATTATTACTCTTAACTTACCCTGGGAAGCAGGCCAACTGCATTATGTGAGAAGTCACATGAGTAACTCATCTACAATATTAGTTCTTTAAGAATTTTGTACAATGTATTTTGATCATATTTAGCCTTCCACCAACTGTTCTCAGACCACCACTATTCCCTACTTCTTGGTTTTGTGTCATTTTTTTTTTCAAACCATTGAGTTCAAGTAGTGTTGCCTACATTCTCTTGACTTTGTTTATTTTCAGGAATATAGTTGAACTTCTTTGGGAAACATGACTCATTGGCCTTCATTCCCATCACCATGCAGGGACTGGTAGAGTGCCAGGAAACAGCTGCGGGTCTACAGCTAATTTGGTGGTACAAAAGAAGGGAGATGATACTGTTAAATGGATCTACATTTTCATTCAGCAAGGATGCTGATGCTGTCTCCCAGCTAATAGGAAACTCAAGTACACCCCCAAGGATGCCGCCAGATGTTCCTAAATTAGTACCTTACACCTTATAGTCTCAGATATTGAACAGTTAAACACATGACAGCGTTTGAAACTGTTGAATAGACATTACAATTTTAGATTTTATTACTGGACCAAGGTCTAATGTATTGGGTACATGCTGCTCATAGTGAATTTCACTATTATTTTAAAGATATATTTTAACTGGAAGGCTGGTAAAATGATGAGTATTTAATTTTCCTGTTTTATCAAAATTCTCTTTTTAGGTAACAGTGACTTACAGTGATGTGACTGTTAGGAAGTCCATGTACCCAATATCCATCTGTTAATTAAAGGTACATTTGTTTGCTGGTTACCAGGTTATATACAGAAATCTAAGAAGCAAAGAGAACATTTTACATTGTATCAAGAGAAGTGCTCTATTACCCAAAACAAATTCTGAAGTAAGTTCGTTTTGGTGGTTAAATGATTTTGAAATCAGAATGTAATCCATGCTCCTATTTGTTTGCTTATTTATTTACTTTTTCAGGGATAGGAATAAAACTCAGGGTCTCACACACAAGAGGCAAAAGCTCTACCTTAGATTTATATTCCCAGCCATAGAATATATATATATATATACATATATATATATATGTGTGTGTGTGTGTGTGTGTGTGTGTGTGTGTGTGTGTGTATGTATGTATATATATATATATATATATATAAATCAATGATATAGATTTATTATTGAGCATTTAACTAAGGTTCATAGAAGGACACATTTTGTGGCTGATGTGGTAGATTTGGTAGAAAATACTTGCCCAATATTAAACTGGCACCTCACTTTGATCAGTATAACAGCATGATTTGGAATTCACTTATTCGTTAGGCCTCTGATTTCAGAGATTCAGGTAGATCAAGGGACACCAGAACTCAGGTGTCTGGATGTCCAGGTCCAGGGAAGAAGAAAGCACAAGGGTTAGATGATCAGCTTCTGATGTAAAGACGACAGCAGGATTGAAAGACGTTTTTTCCAGTTTCTTCCATCTCTGCATCTTCTCTGCTTTTCTGGCCTGCCACGTACATTTGAGGCAGTGGTGTGGTGTGACTTTGTCAGACACCAAACAGAGCAGGGTGAATGAGAGACAGCGGGGAGGGCTACCGTGTGTGAGACGATTACCAGAAAGATCAAGGCCGGCCAGTGTACCCCGTAGTGCCTAGAGCTAATGCATCGGCAGTGACATCACTTCATCTGGTGTTCAACTGCTGCCCATTTTAAAGACGCTATTACTTTTAGTAATACTGTCCTGCAAGTTGGGTATTTCTTAAGAGCCATTACTATCCTGCTACATGCATGAAACTGGCAGGTGGCTTGTCTGGCAGTACACAGGAAGTGGTGAGTTCAAGCTTTGGTGTGCAGGCCCCAACATCCTTTTCATATCCAATATGCTGCTCTGTATCCCCAAACGTCCTCATACATGCACTTTGCTTCTGCTTGTATGCGTCCTTGGAAGACGGCAGGGTGAGATTAGGAAGATTTATACAAAACCAGCCTCACAATCTAAAGTTATGGTTTCTGAGCAAGATTCTACAGATGTCTTGAGGTAATTTCTGTGTATTTGAGCTCAGGTGAATGGACCAGTCCAGAAACATGCTACCAGGACAGGGAAATAGTTGCTTGCCTGAGAAATTAAGAATTTGTTACTTGTGGGCCAGTGGTGGTGCACACCTTTAATCCTAGCACTTGGGAGACAGAGGCAGATTGACCTCTGAGTTCGAGATCACTCTGGTCTCTAGAGGGAGTTCCATGACAGTCAAGGCTATTACACAGTGAAACCTTGTCTGAAAAAAAAAAAAAAAACCACCAACAAAACAAAACAAAATTTGTTACTTTTTTCAGACATTCAAACACCAGAAATACTGTTGTGACTAAGAATCCAGAATTCAGTGGTTTTTTTTTTTTTTTTTTTTTTTAATAAATCCCAGGATATTGTTTAGGGAGATGTTCTTGTCCTGGTGAATTCCCTTTGGATTCTAATTTCAGAGACCTCAAGAAAGTGTAAGATGTTTCATTTAAAGTGTTTAAGAATCACTGTATTATTTTCTCTAAGCTATCAGAGAACCCAGAATAATTTTACCGATTATGCCAAAAATTCCAAGATTTCAAATGCCAAAGGTGGTTATTCAAATCTGGGAGTGAAGACAGATTGTAAGCTGTTCAATTAAGCCTGTCACTAATTCCTTTTCGCTCACATGACTAATTTCTTTTCGCTTATTATATACATACATACATACATACATATATTTCCATTTAAAAGGCAGTTCTACCAAATGATCAGAAAAGCCGTCTTTCTAGTGATGTACGGAGTAGGACCCTTGCCATCTTGGTCATCATGATGTTTCCCACCAATAAGCACTTGTTGCATACCGTGTGTTGCCTTGGTGGGGTGATAAACAAGCTCTCACCATTCCAAATCTTTTAGAGCATCCCAGACTCTGTTCCAAAGATGAAGCACATGCAGGGCACGCATTAAAGAAATGTGTGCATTCTAATTCATCATATTAATGAATGCACAGCGAGAAGTTTATTGGAAGGTTGCAGGTGACTGCATTTAAATGTTTTCCGAGGGTAGAAAGCAACTATTAGAATGCCTGAGAAGGTTGGTCTATATCCCCTGAAGTTGCCTGTTAGGCTCAGGTAGAGAAAGAAAAAGCCTGCGCATTTCAGTAAGGAGTTGATCCTGAAGGCTGCACATTCATTGTTGCTGAATTTGGTGTTGTGGAGGTCACCCAGAGTCTCTTGTGAACTTTTGTGCACGTGGTGGTGTGAGGCTGTTTGCATGTTCCCATTCTTTGGGACCTTAGTTTCACAGACATAAATAGTCCCTAGACCAGCAATGTGTCTATTACAAATATCTGAGAACGAGACAAGTTGGACCCCAATTCTGGGCATTAATAAGCCAGTTGTCCAACTTTTCTGAGCTTCTGTTAAACTGTGACAAGAGCTGACCCTCAGGGCCGGACTGTTCAGACATACAGAGAGCATTCATGTGAAGTGCAGGACCCAGCCTGGAGCAGGCATCCTTTCCTCTGTGACAAGTTACTACAAACCGAATGGCTCAAACAATATGAGTGTGTACCTCACATCATCTTTCAGGTCCCTTATCCTAAATGGTTATTATGGGGCTAAAACTGAGGCGTTCCCAAGGCTGTATTTGATCCTAAAGCTTCCGAGGAAGACTCTTGCCTTGATTCTCCACAGGGAGCACTGCCCCTGACTCCCCACAGGGAGCACTACTCCTGACTCCCCACAGGGAGCACTGCCCCTGACTCCCCACAGGGAGCACTGCTCCCGATTCCCCACTTGGAGCACCACCCCCGATTCCCCACAGGGAGCACCGCCCCTCCCTCCAGGTCTCTGACCTTCCTTTTGCTCCTCAGCCCTCTTGCTCTGTCATCTCTCCTCCCACCTTCCCCCTTTACACTTTTTATTTGGAGTCTCTGAGTGCTGTCTGTGTGTAGGCGTGTGCATGTGACTGCATGCATGTGACATGCGTGTACTGCCTGTGCAGCTGTGTCTGGGTCCTCAGAAGCCGGAGTCAACAGTTGTGAGCCACCTGGCATGAGTTCTAGGAGCCACTGAACCATCTCCCCAGCCCCCTGTTTTCCCTCTTGCCATTCGTTGGTGTTGCTCAGAAAATCTACAGTCACACTGCCATCTCGAGGTCCTTAACTTGATCATATACTTGTAAAGCCCCTTCACCATGTAACGCAGCATATGGCAAAGATCTAGAGACTAAAATAAGACATCTGTGGGGGACTATTATTCTGCCTACCAGGTCATTTTCATTTAAAAATTATCTCTTAAGTAAGTACTGTCTGCTACGAGGTGATCACACAAAGTAAGCAAGCCACAAGGCTTACATCAAAATAAATACATAAGGACAGTGACAGTAGTGATCGGAGGAGTTGACACTTGAGAGCGTTGGCACTATGCTAGGTATTAGCTAGGCACTTGCTGTGAAGCATCTTGCTGAAGTCTTACCACAGCATTAAGAGGGGAGGGATTTTAAGGTTAGGAGTGGTGGGGCAGAGGGTAAGATAAAACTCCCATTTTATTGATAAGGACACTTACACTCCCTCTCTCCCACCAAACACCACATGGCTACTGTCATGAGCTGAGTCTGGATTTTCAGCTCGAGTAATTCATCATTCTGCTATGCACGTACTGCCTCCTGAAGAATGGGTGGGCATACTTTCTTTATAGTGACTGTAGATGATCGTGAGCAGCTGAGGGACAGCAGATCACAGAGTCACCTCGATGGCGGGCAGATGGAGAGCCCATGGGCAGCAGACAGCATAGGAGGCAGCTGCTGTACTTCCCCCAGACTGCCAGGGAGGGTCCAAAGCCACACATTCATGTCCTTGACAGTTGGATGAAAGTAAGCTTGTATTCAAAGGAACGTAATGCAATTCATTTATCAGCATGATAACGGGGCCTGTTTCAACCAGAGGGAGTGTGTGAACAGTAGAGAGAGATCCCAGTGCAAAGCTAGTTTTGGGATTCATGGTTAGAAATGCTCATGAGGTGGTTCTCAAAGGCTGAAGGGAAGCTGCATTCAGGTAGGTCAGAGGGAAAGGCAGCATTTGACTTGTATTTAAAAATAAATTAAAAGATTCATTCTATTTAATAAACACTCACTCACGCACGCATACACACACACACACACACACACACACACACACACACACACACACACACACACACACACACACACCACAGGGCTCTTGAGGAGGTTCCAAGAGGGTGTCAGATCCACTGGAACTGGAGTTACGGGTGGTTGTGAGCTACCGATTTGGCTTCTGGGAACTGAATCCTCACCACAAAACCATCGTTCCTGCTCCAGAATTGGACTTTGAAAAGCCAAATTATTCCTGTGTGTGCCAGGATTTCCTTTAGAGATAGAAACAAAAATTTCCCATGAAAGTCAAGGCAGGGGTGAAGGCCTGACTCCAGACTCTTCCCATTCCTCTTTCTTTCCCTCCCCCATTCTCCCAGGATTGTTACCTCAGAGCTACATCTCCAGCTGGGATTTGCTGGCGTTTTTGAGGGTGACTGGCTGACATGGCCCAATGGAGAAGGGACGTTGCAAGGGTTTCTGTCCCAGCTATGCAGGGGCTGGTGATGTGGGGAAATAGCGTCCTGCCCATAGCCCGCATGGGGATTTGTACTCCCTTCTCTCCCTTAGCCCCATTGGTGATAACACTACCTTGGGCATGATTGCATACATTCTGGACTTTTGTACAGGACAGCTTGCTTTTTCTTATAAATGATGGTTGATCAAATGAGTGCTATGTATAATTTATTGTTGAATGTTTGTTAGACTTTTCATCTATAAAATTCACAACTTAGAAAAATGCAGAGTTAGTTATGCAACGGCAGTCTTCCCTCTCATGTTGTTTTTTGTTCTCTCTCTGAGTTTCCTCTGCCTTGTCTTGCCTTTCCTTCCCTCCTCCCTTCCTTCCCTCTTCCATTCTCTCTCTCTTCCATGAGAGAGGCATTTGGCTTGGAATCTAAGACACAAAATTGCTAGTTTCTGACATCCAGGGAGTTATGTTCCGGTTAGAGAATTCATTGATTTTGTTCATCATTAAAAAAAAATAAATTTTGTGTTTTGATTTTTGTTTTTTACTTTTATCTAAAAATTTATTTTAAAATTAGCAGACTTCCTTGTAACTTTCCCAAACATACTTTTGATTTTTCCTTCCCCGCAGTCTTCTCTCCCTCATCCTCATGTGCCAATTCCCTCTTCTACCCTCCCACTTCCAACATTCCTCCATCCACCTTCACACCACATTTGACTTTTTACCCCTTCCTAGTCCACTTGCTCGAAGACTCTCATTTCCTCTCTCACGGACCCCTTTCCAGTTTCCTGGCCTCTATATATACACACTTCCTATAAGTATACGCTTATAAGAATTAGAAGCTGGGACCTGCAAAGGGAAGAGAATGTGTAGTATTTGTGCTTCTTATCCTGGGCTGCCTCATTGAATAAGATATTTTCCAGCACCGTCCATCTCCATGCAATTTTATAATTTAAATTTTCTTTACGGTGGAATAAAATTCCGTTGTGTATACATGCTGCCTGTTCATTACCCATTCATCTCAACAGGTATTCACTGGCACCAGTCATGTAGTTGGCACTAATCTATATACTGGGATATAGGCAATGAATAAAACAGACAAAAATCTCTTTAGGTGGGATATTTATTTTTGTTGTAAAGAGACACAGAATGAACAAGCAAATAAGTACAGAGTACAATTTCTGACAGCCATGAAAATAAAGTGCTGTAAGGAGATTAAAGTTAGGATGCAGGCTCGAAAACGGTGGGTGAAAACGGTGGGTGGGGGATGGGCCACTTGCCATGAGGCGAAGAGATGGCAGTGTTAAAGGAGGAGCCTGTGGGTGGGTAAGGATCTGAGGAAAAATGTTCCACGTGCAAGTACAAGGACAGGGCCCCAGAGGTTGCGGATAAGATGAACAAACCAGAAGCCCATTGTCACCGAGGGGGCAGACGGAGACACAGGCAGGAGCTGGAATGTGAAGCACTAGTCTGATGACTGTGGTTGAGCTCGTGGAGGTTTTCAACAAGGCAGTGGATGGTTTGGAGTCACATGCTAGGCCTAGACCGGGCCTAGACTGGGGCAGTTGGAGTTGGCCGTGAAGAAAAATAGTGGAGATTAGTAACTATAGAGCTAAAGTTGGCTCGATGAGTTGTGGACCTCAGGGCAGAGGAGGATCCAAAGCCCCTGGAGGGTCTGGCTGACTCCCTGGAAGGATGGCAGCAACATTGATTGAGGCACAGAAGACTGGGGGAAGAAGCAGACCTGGAGATGTTGTGTGAGCTCAAACAAGATTTCTCCTTCAATCATGTGCAATGTGGGCCCCCAGCTGAACGCCCGAGCAGATACATTGAGTAGCAAATAAATGGAACCCAGTGTTGGAGACATACCCTTGGCTTTCAGAGGAGTAGACATATTGTTTTTAAAACGGTGGCAATATCTGTAGTGAGCAGTAGTGTGTCCAGTGGTAATCATGGCTCTCCAGAGGCTGAAGCAGGAGGATTTCTACATAGTGAGATCCTGACTTAAAAGACATCCCTGAAAGTTTAACAAATAAACCAACAGCTACCATCCCCAAGTCTCCCCAAACAAAAGGAATTGTGGCAATTTAAATTGTGGTGTCAATGTTGAAGAAGGAAGGGAACATTTTCATAGAGGGCTGACAGTCTGCCAAGCACTTGCTAGATGACTCACAGATATTATTATTCATGAGGCATAAGACCGGTGAGGCACCCCAGGTATACTCTGTCTGACTCTGGACATAGATGGCTAAGTTCAACTCCCAGCTAGACTTCTTACTAGTGGCATGTATAGGTTTTGCTTATATGTAAAAGGGAGTGGCAATTGTGCCTAGTACAGAAAGTAACTTTGATACGGAAATGAATTGATGCATGGAGAATACTGGAAATGATGCCAGCTATATACATACACTCAATGAATGACAGTGGTTTTTATTGTCTCTATATGGTGTACCTTAGGAAATGAAAAGTAGCATGCACTAGAGTGTTGCTTTAGAATTGTCTTCAGCTTGTTTACCAGACAACATATAGGATTCTTGGGTTCTATTCTTGGGTATTGGCTAGTTCCAATTTTTTTTTTTTGATATGTTCTTGTTGCTGTAATACCAACTCCCTGGCCGAAAACCAGCATATTATTATGTTACAGGCTTAGGGCTGTAGAAATCTAGACGGCACAAAGGGGATGGCTTGTGTTCTGTGATGTTTGTGGTTTCACCAGGGAAGATGTGAAAGCTATAGGGACTTGTGGGTTGGTGGAGAGTGGAGGCTAGAATCTTCGGGGGACTTTGCAGCTCATGTGACTGAGGGCTGAACTCGGGGTCAATCGGTGGCTCTTCACACAAACTGACTTGGACTTCCTCACAACATGCTCATCAATTCCAAGACTTAGTGTCCCAAGAGAACCAGGCAGACATTTCATGGCTTTCTTTTCTGCCTTAGCCTGTTCAGATTCAAGGAGAGGTAGCCTAGATTCCACAGACCCTTGGGTTAAAATAAATGTAGGATGTGAGAAATGGCTGTGGTCTGGTTGTTTTGGAAAAACTGAGTTGGGCCCAGAGCTTAAATAGGTGATTTATGAGATCATCTGACCTAAAGAATTTAATACATTATCTATAGTAATGGTCCTAAAACATGGAAGAAACTGTGCTTTCCAGACATAACAGGACATTTGCATATATGAACTCACAGTGACTTCGAAGGCATTTATAAAATCTTCACAAGTTCAAACCAGCTGATAGCTCAGCATGGAGGGGTTGGGGGAAGTGAGCATGAAGTTCCATTTGTAGTTGAGGAGCTATTGGCACTTGATAGCTGCTGGAAGAAGGAAAGGCAATTTTGTTAAAGGATATGACTTCTTATAAGACGACCACACCCCAGGACAGGCACACAAGAGTAATTGGGCACTACTAGATGTGTTTACAGTAAGACAGATCATAAAATAAGGTGGGGAGGGTGGTGGGATGGAGCTGGGAGGAGTCAGTGGAAGGGGGTGAATATGACCAAACCATACTCTATGAATTCCTCAAAGAATTACTCAAAATATAGTAAGGAAAATAATTCAACAGACCTCTAAATTCTGGACATTCTCTGCGATCAGGAAGACTTCCGCAGATCAGGGTGTAGTCTTTTGTTAATTAAAAGGTCTTGAGTGCTCTTAACCTAAATTATTTCAGAATTCAAGGACCGAGTCATTACAACCAGTAAGCTTTCACTCACTTAATGAACACCGAGTACAATTGCATGGAACTGTGCAAGCGTTTGTGCTAATTGCTGTGGGGGCATACGGAAAGGTTATGAGAAGCCAGTGAGCTAACAGGTGAAGGCAAATGCTTTGCCTTTCAATCAGCCTGTCTCTGGAGAGACAGAGGCTGCTGACAATCCCTAATGATAGTTAAAACTAGTCAAAATAAGACAGAAAATGAGTTTAATGTAAACTTTTCAGTTAACGTTGTAGTCCCTGTTCAGGTGCACAGCTCCAATTCCATAGGCATTACCCATTAATTAATCATAACTATAGCTAGCAATTATTTAAGTAGCCATTCAATAGACTAAGTACCCTGGATGATGCTATCCCTGACCTGGTAGACCTGGCTTCTATAAGAAAGCAGGCAGAGTGAGCCATGGGCGCTAGCCAGTAAGCAGCACCCCTCCGTGGCCTCTACATCAGCTTCTGCCTCCAGGTTTCAGCTCTCACCACCTTTGATAATGAACTGTTACACGGAACTGTGAGTGAAAGAAGCCCTTTCCTCTCCTAGCTGCTTTTGGCCATGGTGTTTCACCATTGCAATATTAACCCTGACTAAGACGAGTATATTGGAGTAGGGGAAGGAGTCAGGTGGATCCCGGATCTTGCTGGTCATCCATGAGCTGCAGATTCAATGAGAACCCTTGTCTTAAAAAAAAAAAAAGTGGAAAAGCAAAGAGGATACCTGGCAATGACCTCTCACCTCTACATACCCACAAACATAATCCACATACATAGCACACACACACACACACACACACACACACACGTTACGATTTCCTGACTAGTTTTGTGCATATAAATACATGCAAGAAAGAATGATGAAACTGAAATCTTTATTTCCACACAGCAAAGTTTGCAAGATGAGAACTGATTAAAAATAACCTTAAAGTATGACAATCTTGCTTTTCTAGACTAGGCAGAGAAGTTCTATAGACACATAGCAATTCTTCATTTGGGATTAAAATAAATGTGAATTTGCTGATGCAAGGGCACTTGTAATATAATTCCAAATAAGTCGAACAAAATCTTTAGGTAAGAGCACCACATAAGGTTGTGCTGGTTGTATAGTGTGTGCCTGTGAATGGCACTCCCTAGAATTTTGCAATATGGTAGCACTATGGGGAAGTTGTGGACCATGGCCACCATCAAGTAAGTCTTCAGCCTGGGAGGCCTGATACCAAGCCTCCAGGTTATAAGAATAAGAAGATCTTATGTTCTGTCATTTCCAAGGCCTTTCCTCCACGTGCTTTTCAATTAGGGTGTTTCTTCTGGAGTCTTGAGTGGGTTCCGAGGAATAAAAATGTGACTGTTTTTGATATAGTGGATTCTGTAGAATCTTTGGAGTAGATGCAGTCAGCCTTCATGCCAGTAGCTGATTGGTTTAGTATGCTGATTTTTGTACTAGGACATCTTCCCAAAGACGGAGACTCCCGATCTGCAGCATTTGGACTTTGAGGTCTTGTCTGGCTGCTTTCCTTGTGCTCTCATAGACGTAAGTGCAATCCTGAACACCAAAGACTGAAACCTGATGAGACTGAAGGACTTATTAGAGCCAAACCAAGAAACTCAAGCCAAGTTTCCAAATAAATGACAGCATAACTGAAGCGACTCTTTCATAGAATTCCTGGCAACAGAGTTCAAAGTTGAGAAGATACCTTAATAGAGTTTGCAAATGAGAGTTGGATAGAAGCTAGCTAGCCTTGTATGTGGGTTCTAACATTTGTCTTGGACAAATCACTCAGATCTTCTGGTTGAAGAAATTGGGCTAGCTGCTATTCAAAATACCTTTTAAGTAGATTGTTATGTTATTATGTTTTTGGTGTAACTGTTTAACTACAAACTTTTTTATTTTAGTATTGTACATCCATTGTAGTGTTACTGTTTACTAAGTATTCATTTATGCCAAGTATGTTTAGTGTGTAAGGATGAATGAAGTGAACAATTTATCTCCCCATGAGGCAGCGGGGGGGGGGTTGTTGTAGTCTAGTGGGAAAGGTTCTGGGAATAATGGCATATTCAATAGTAGACCATCAAATCTTATTTTTACCCTCACGAGCCTTACTGTGATAAAGAAAAATGAGACTTCCAAGGTCCTTCAGATAACCAGAGCCCATAAGGGATGTATCTGATATATATATTTTGAATTATAAGGACTTGGCCTGCATGACTGTGGAGGTGAGCAGGTCTCCAGATCTGCAGAATGAGTCAGCAAGCTGCAGGCTCAGAAGAGCCAGTGGTTTAGTTCCAGTTCAAGTCTGAATCAGGGAAGTCAACAGAAGAATTCCCACTGGGAGACGAGTCTTGAGGCTGAAGAAAGTTTTCTTACTTAAGAAAGCGTAACTGTTCAGTTTTGTTCAGTCCTCCAGCTGACTAGATGGCCACCCCATCATGGAGGATGAACTGATGTAGTTGTTAATTTTATCTAAAAGCAACCACTTTCTATGGACCATCCAGAGAATGTTTGCATGGATATCCTGTGACCCAGTCAAGTTAACACATTAGTGCAGTTATTTAAAGTGGCCCCAAAAGACCTCTCTGATGTGATAATATTTAAACACAAAGCCAAAGGGAAGGAAGGGGCTATTCATAGCAGATTGGGGGAAGGCCTTTCAGGCAGGAAAGAACGTAATTGGAATTAATGTCAGAACATGGAGCATCCTTATAGGTGCTACTTTTTAGCACTGTCACTTTGGCCATCAGGTTTGCGGTGTATAAACTCCAGGGGGAAACACATTCAAACATAGCACTGTAGTGAGATATTCACCTTGTTCGCACCTGTGGCTTAGACCACGCCCATTGGGGGGTGGAGACAGGGCCTGACTTGACCTGGGGAAAAAGGCTGGCAGATGCTGGAAGGCTTAGGATCCTGTGGAACAGGTGGCATTCATCTGCCTATGTTGTGAGTTATTTCTCCCTGAATAAACATCTATTGGGCCTAATTGTTTATCCTGATCCTTATTAAACCACAATATAGCACTGAGCATAGAACTTCTAGTTTGGTTTTGGCTGGTGTGTTGGATGGTTAATGGCTGTGCTCCTTTAGTCTGTAACTTGGGGTTGGTGGAGGAAAACCACAACTATTCAGTGAAATTTGGATTGCAGAAAAAAAAATGGGATACACTTAGAATTTTGTTGTGGTTATTTATGTAAAACATAAGTTTAACTGGTTGTTCTGCCTCTTTCCTTGTTGAATATGAAAGCCCACCTTGAGTGCTCACGTTACAATGGATAAAATGATGATTTTTACCCGACAGGTCTAGTGATAATTAATGCATTTACTAAATTCTCTTAGAACATCTCATAGGGTGCTGAGTTCTTAGTCCTCATCAAATGCTGGTTTCATAGAAATTGCATTATTGTCTGGATGTAGCTCAGCCGGTAGAGCGCCCAAGTGAGTTGGTCCTTCACTACCACATAAACCGGCTGTGGGCAGCAGTGTGTGGCTGTTGTCCTAGAACTCAGGATGTAGGAACAAGACGACGAATGAATGCTCAAGGTCATCCTTGGTTAATTAGTAGTCGAGGCCAGCCTGGATCCATGAGATCCTGTCCTTTAAAAAAGGAGGAAGGGGGAGAGAGAGAGAGAGAGAGAGACAGAGAGAGAGAGAGAGAGAGAGAGAGAGAGAGAGGAGAAACAAAGAGACTTGCACCATGTACTTATGTACTATGAAGAAAATAGGTTTTTATTGACAGTTGTATGGAAATGACTACCCTGTACTTGAGGTGTAACATAGAGCAGTTGAGGACGGGGCTCATTAGGAAGCCTTGGTGAGTCAGTGGAGTACTTCAGCATGAGCTTGTGGGATCAAACACCTCGTGTCCATGGTGAAAATGTTAAGTTGAGGAGATTGCCTCTCAGTTTGGTGGTGCAAGCACAACTGGCCTCGGAGGGGCCATTAAAAATCGTTAAGTGGCAAAGAACTCTCAGAAATGCCCACAAATTCCACAGGAGCCAGGCCGAGCCATTTGCTCTTTTAATTGGGTATGGCAATCTCTTTGTCTTCCTAGTCTCCTCTTCTCCATGAGGATGAGGAGGCAGAACCACAAGACTACTTCAGATGACCACTTTAGAAGCAATTTCAAGGAAATGAAGCACGGGGTGAATTAAAATTGTCTTGATGAATTAAACATGAGCTAGGATTTTCTGCAAATATTCCGTCCCTTGGCTCGAACCTGAGAACCTGAAGGCTAATTTTACTTTCTATGAAAATGGCCCTTTTTGTCTTGTGGTTTCCCCTGGCTGTGTTATATCAAAGGATCACACGCCAGCTGTTAAGATGACAGGGACTCTTTTATTCTACACCAATTACTTAACACTACTACGTGCTACTATTAAGTATATAATTCTGTTTAGCTTTTCAAATAATAAATCCCATGGCTCCTTGGAGGTGGGTATGCTTGTGGGCTGTTCAGTTGGCAACTAACTGGTCATAGAGACTTTGCCTGTCTTGAGTCTGAGGATCTACAGTGAGAAAGGGTGTGGCTCTTGAAAATGTCCCTGGAGCAAACTTCTGCCCACCCTTATTTTTGGACCTGCTTCCCTTGAAGAGCATAAGGAGCTATGTGAAGTTTGGCAGCTTTCTATAGGAGCCACACGAGGGTGTGTGTAACCTCTGAGCCCCAGGATGAGGGCTGAGTCTTTTCCGAATCATGGAGATGGAGGTGAAGACACCACCCTCTACTCCCCATAGCCAAGCAGATGCTTCTACAACAGCTGCTCAGCTCCAGTACAGCAGGGTCTCCGCTGCTCATCTTTCTGCTCCTGGTGCCTCAATTACAACCGACACTTGGTGAACTTTGGTTGAATTCCTTTTTTTTGGACTTGAACCAAGGTATTTATATTCTGTGCATTGAGATTGGGATTACAAAAGACCCAGAAGGAGATGAAAGGCCTGCTGTCAAGGGACCTCCTAAGAAGGTTACCCTCTGGCAGAAGGAATTGCTAGCAAGCGAGGATATTTTGGGGATGGAATGAGGTGTTCAGCAGCTGGTGTGGAAAATTCCCTAGGAGGCTGGTTCAGCCTCAAGATTTCCCAGGCAGCGCTGTCTCTTGCCTTTAGCAGAGGCCAGCCTATCCTCCAGACCTGACGGTTATTGGGAAATCTACAGAGCTGTCTTCCTACAGGGAATCTAGTTCCTCAAGTTCTCAGTTAGTCTCTAGATGCCTTGAAGACTTCCCTAATCAGAGCTATTACTATCTCATCCTTAAGATGAATGGATTCACACGCCTCCAACGTCACTGTCTCTGCAGCCTCATGAGTAACACTGTGGGCATCCTTTCCTTTCTAGTCATTCTCTTCCTGCAACCCACACCCACGCCTCGCCTCTGATAGCTGCATTAGCGGCGAGTCACAGAGATGGTGCTGATGTCAGCAGCACGGATGTGCATTTAGAGGAACCTTTTTATAGGGGAGATTACCCAGAGGGTGATGCTCAAATGCAAAGCTGTCTTGTAGGATGCTCTGTACAAACTGTCTTCTCCCTTTGGCGGATCTTGTTTATTTTTGTAGTTTAGGAGGCAGAGTGAAGGACGATGTGTCTAAACTTTTTTCCCTACTGAAGTTTTTCTGAAGGTGGTTTCAAGTGGCTGCAATGAGCCAGGAGCACTGAGCCACTAGGCTGGCACATGGGGTTAGCTGGGAATGCTTGCGAAGTAGAATGCACTGGGGGCATTGAGCCTCCATCTCAGTGACCCAGAAAGAGGGTAATGGGGAAGGCACATCTCATTTGGTATAAATAGTTTATTCTTTAAAATACATAGATAGAAGCCAAATCCAGTTTAGGTGTACACAGAGTGTACTACTTAACACTTTGTGCAGAAAGTCCTTTTGTGAATATATATCTTGTAGAGTGTCTATGTCCATATCATGCCTACTTCATCATGACAGCAGGGAAACAGGACAGGACCAGTTGACGAAGGATACTATGGATTGAGAGTGGCGGCAATCCCCAACACGATTCTGTCTCTCCAGAAGTATTCAGAGAGCAGAAGTATTGTAGAGGCAGAGCAGAAAGAAAGTACTTGTGAGAGGAAACTTCCAGGTGTTCTAGGATATATGAGTTACTTTGCTCAATGCTGCAACAAAATAGCTGATAGAACCAACTTAAATAAGTAAGGGTTTATCCTGGCTCACAGTTGCAGTGGTGGTCATGATGGCAGGAGAGTGAGGTGGTCACTCACATTGCATCCACAGTCAGGATGCTGGGAGATGAGTGCCTAGTGCTCAGTTTCTTTCCATTTTATTCAGTTCAGGCCCCAGCCCATGGAATGTTGATGCCAACACACAGTTTTGGGCTTCCTTGCTTTGCTAAATGCTTTAATGAAAACACCCTCAAAGACACAGAGGTGTGTTTCTATGGTGATTTTGTTTTGTTTTGTTTTGTTTTGTTTTTGAGACAGGGTCTCTCTGTGTAGCTCTGGCTGTCCTGGAATTTGCTCTGTAGACCAGGCTGGCCTTGAACTCACAGAGGTCCACCTACCTCTGCCTCCTGAGTGCTGGGATTAAAGGAGGGTACCACCACCTCTAAATCTAGTTAAGATGACAATGAAGGTTAGTTATCACAAAGAAGAGGACAGATGGAAAAATCAAGTCCATTGGCAGAAGTGTTGAACATGAAATCGAAGCTGGATGCAGAAAAGATGGTGGGGGAGTGCAGGGAGGACATAACAGAGGAGAAAGCAGGGGTGGAAACCTAATGAGAGTAATTAGGGAGGAAGCTAGAGGGAGACGCTCAAGCTAATGTGCCAGTTAGCTTGAACTACTGTAATAAAATAGGATGGGCTTCGAAAGAACAGAAATTTATTTCTCATGGGTCTGAGAAATCCAAAGTCAAGACAGACTCAGGGTCTTGTGAGGGCCTGTTTCATAGTTCCTAGAGGGTTGTCTTCTTCCTGCATCCTCACATAGTTGTGTTGTCTCTCAGATCTGCTCTTCCATGTACACCATCTTCTATTCTGTATGTGCTTTCCTCTCTGTCTTGTATTTATAACCTTCCTTTGTCCACTGGGATCTTGTTATTGACGCCTCTAGGAGGCCTTATCCCCCAGACTTTTCCCATATATGATACTGACCGAGTAAGAGAGTGACAGCCTGGTTTCTGGGCTTCAAAGTTGGACAAACACCCCCCCCCAGTGAAAAGGGGTAACACCTTTTGACAAGATTCTTATGAGAGGCAAACTTCTAACTTAAGGAAAGACCCTGCCAATGGCATTCAAAATAGGATTCAAAATACTTGAACCCAGAAGAAAGAATATACTTTGAGAAAAGTAACTGCATATATTATTTTTAATCCTAAAGGATGGGGAATGATATTTCCCTGTAAAAGTATTGTAGTTAATTTAGATTGTGAAGGGAAAAAAACATGGGTGCATGATTCAAAATATATTACAGAAACATTTTGAACTAAACTACAAGGACCCCAGTGGTGGCTGTTCACTGTAGAATGCGTTCTTATTTTGTCTAGATAATAAAAGGCTGGAGTCAGATATTGAGGGACATGCTGAGAGATCAGAGAGAAGGAGCAAGCCACAGCACACCTTCTCTCCTAAGCATTCTGCAGAAAAGAGAGTGATTTCCTGTTTGACCTTGCTTATTTCCTGTTTCTCCCCATCTACTTCACTTTCTATTTATCCGTAGAGACCTCCAGACCTCTATGGTTAGCTAGTGGCAAGTTTCTGCCCAGCTACATCACTTCCTATCTGTCTATACAGATCCCTAGTCCTCTATGGTTAGCCAGTAGCAAGCTCCATTCTCTGACCCGCCCCCCCCAGACAGGCTTTATTTGTGCAAGAAAGATATCACCACAGAATGAATCATGGGATCCATGCAAATACAGGCAATAAGTGTGCAGTGGCTATACTTGGCAGAGGTGAGAGGGTACAGACACCAGGAAAGGCTTCAGAGAGAGGTTGCCCATAGAGATAGAAAGAGGATACAGAGTCTACCATAGAGCAAGGGGAGGCAGAAAGGAAGGAAAACCAGTCACAGGCCTGTAGGTCAAGATACAGGATTAAAAGGCAAAGCCAGAAACAGCAGGAGGCATAAGTGGGCCTTCTTAGTGAGCATGGGAAGCCATCAAGACCAACATAACAAAAAGCCACAGACTCTTATGCGGGCTGAGCAAGCTGGGCCTAGCAACAGTATGGAAGAGCCTGTGAAGTAAGAGACTAACAGGAGACAGTGTGGGTAGGTGTTAGGGGAATAAGGGCCGGAGAGATGGCCAAGTATAAAAAGCACTTGCTGCACAAATGTGGGGACCAGAGGTCAGGTCCCAGGACCCATATAAAAGCTGTGTGTGGTCCCGTGTGAGTCTCTAATAGCAGAACTGAAGGCAGCAGAGACAGAAGGAGACCCTTTCTCAAAATAACAGGGTACAGAGAGATAGAGGAGGATGCTCAATCAATGCCCTCTTTTGATCTCTGCGCCAAGCATGCACACCTGCTCATATGTCTGTCCACACCACACACACACGATAAAGGGAAAGTTTATATGGTTACTTTATGTCCTTAACTTAAACAATCACAAAGAAGACAAAGAGGAGAGGAGAGCAATAATAGGTGTTAGGTAAGTAAAGCCCACAGGTCCCTATGATTAATGCACAGTCAGAAGTGTTGACCAGGGGTAGGGTGGGCTGGGTGTCACAAGAGCACAGTGTTCTGCATGGCAGAAAATGCAGGGGATTAGGGTAGGCTGTCTCACAGAGTATCCAAAGGAGCTGTCCTAAACACACCAAGCACAAGAACCGGAACTCGAGGGGGGCGGGAATCCCAGGTATGAGTGTGATGAGTACCTAAGTGGTACTGAAGCCACAGGACTGAATGAAATAGTCCAGAGGGGGTGGTAAAGTAAGAAGAAAGTAAAATATGAGATCAGGGGAGCAGCATTTAGGGGACAGTGAATGAGCACGATGCATAAATGTGGCAGAGAAAAAAAAAACCAGAGAGGGGGGCAGTCTAGATGTAGCAGTAATGATGGATTGTCAGACCGAGTGATGATGGGTCTTCTACATGTGGCTCATCCAGCATCACTCATGTGGCCTGGGCTACAAGTGTGAGTATGTGCCAGATGAATCTTTACTGTCCTAGAGAATCATTTGTCTGTTTCCACCACATCCCTTTCTGATTACCAGAAACCCCTCTATAATAGAACACGTGTTCTAGAACTAATGAATTTGCCAGAACTCTTGAAAACTGACAGGATGAATTCATTGACCCCCCAGTAAAGTAAAGCCTCCCCCACCCTCTCAGGCACAAAGAGCCTGGGACCCAGAGTAACTCCTGTATTTGCTGGGCTGGGGACCCAGTTACCTGTTGTGCTCTCGTTTGACCTGACTCCCAAGGTCAAGACTTGTAGAGGTGAACTCTGGTGATGTCTTTCTTGCTTGCCACAAATTTTCCACTCTGTGTGATGTAGAAAGCTCATGCTCATTGAGGACTTGCTAATAACTAAACACGGAGCAACATGTCTTGCCTCATTGTGTAGACACTTCTGAATAGCATTCTACTTCCTAACTTTCCCATGTTGAGGGAGGGGGCATGCTTGGAGCAGAGTCAGGAGAAGAAGAATCGGGGAAACTAAGCCCTCTTTCTCCTTGCCTTTTGCCTTCCCCAATGCTTCTTATGAACTATGGAGTGCTATTGGGTTGCAAACTCATGGCAGGGAGTAGACTGGATGACCATTTCCCCAGTCCTAGGAGCCTTATTCTCTGGACTCCTTCTCACCCTGTTATTGCCACTGTTTTGTGCTTTGGCCTTGCTTAATAGATGCAGAAGATCTTGGAATGATCAGGGGAAAACCAAGTGCTTACTAGTCCCCCAAATGGGATTGCTGCTCCATTAAGCTTCAAATGAACCTATTTCCTTTATGCTCTTCCTGTTTGGGGCATGTGGTAATGGAGCATGACAAGAAAAGCCCTACAGTCTTGGGTGTCTTCAAATCCAAGTTTCTTAGTCAGGAGGGAGGCAAACTAGAGGGGAACTTTGCCTGTTTAGGACAAGTGACAAATCCCTTGGTGGCACTATATAGGTTTCGTTTTTATCTAGAAAGTTAGTCTATATAGATGAATAAAAACAACTGTCTAGCACTCCGATAGAAGAACAAGAGGGCCCAGAATGGAGTGTTTGGAACACAGTGCAATGTCTCCTTGCTCATTTCTAGAAATCACACACCCTGTGGCGCTTGGATTATTTTGTCTTCTGCCAGCTTCAACACTTGAGTCTGGATGTCTGCTTCTGAAAACATACAATAGCACCAGGACTGTTTCTACATGCTGATTTACCAACATCAACTATTCTTTGGAGCAGGTATATGAACTCAGGTATAAGTGCTGGTATGGATGAGTGGGTGAATTCAGGAGAGGAACAAACTCTAGTTAAGAGTCACCTGCTCATAAGCATTCATAAGTTGTAATCTGAGGCAGAGAGGTAGGATTGTGACCATCCTGGGGTGTGGCTGGTCAAGGAGGGCTTCTCCAGTGGTGGTGACACATGTGAGTTGCTGGAAGTTTGTCAAAAATGGAGTAAGAATGGAGGGAATGGGGGAACAGGGCCCTCTTTCTCCAGGACAGGGGTGTAACTAGGTGGCTTAGTGTGGGCAGGCTTGGGTTTGGTTGGAGCAAAGGTTGTTTTTTGAGGTGTGGAAGGGGGTTGGACAGGGAGATAGGCGAGTGCCAAGTCCTGGGTAGGAATCTTGGAGCAAGCCATGGGGAGTCTGCTCTTTACCCGGGACCTGTGCTACCTGCAGCAGGTCTGCTTCACTGGGGACCTCCAGGTAGCTGTGGCGTGCAGGATGGAACTAAAGGAAAGGGGACTGGAAACCTTGGCAGTGATTCAGGTGAGAGAAAATGTGCATCTTGCTGGGGTGATGAGAGGGCAGGTGGGAGGCAGGGGCCAGCCTGCTCTTAGCTATCTTTTTCTCTTTTTGTTGGCTTTTTAGATTCTTACATCTTGGTCTGTTCTATCTTGAGTTTATTTTTTAAGGTTCTTATTATCACATAGTAATTATACATAATAATTTGTTTCACTTTGGACATTTTCATACATATTATACATACATATATATTTTGGCCATGTCAATTAGCCCCTTTCTACGTTTTCTCTTTCTTTTCTCCTTTCTTTCTTTCTTTCTTTCTTTCTTTCTTTCTTTCTTTCTTTCTTTCTTTCTTTCTTTCTCTCCTTCTCTCCCTCTCTCCCTCCCCCCCCTCTCTCTCCCTCTCTCCCTCCCTCCCACCCCTCTCTGTGTGTCTCAATGAATTTCATCATGGTATGTGCAAGTACATGGGCAACTTATTAGTGGCCCCAGCACTGGAAAGGATGTCTCCCCCTCCCCCAGCAACCGTTACCTGCTTATAGATCCTCAGACAGGGAGGGAATGCTAGAGTTTAAACTCTTAAAATTCTGTACTCTGCTATGCTGACTTACATGTGATTATTTTCATACATGTTTATAATGTACTTTGGGTCCTTCCATCCTATCCCACTGATCTCCCCGCCCCTACTCATTAGTCCCCCCTCCCCCAGACAGTCTCACTTCTAGCTGCCCATCATCATATGCCTCAGTAAAATCTAGGACCCACAAATGAGAGGAAATATGCAATATTTGTTTTTCTGAGGCTGACTTAATGAGTTTAATATTATATGTTTACCCCCAGTTGCATCCATTTTCCTGCAGTGACGTAATCTCATTCTTTATGACTGGAAACAGCTCCATATTTTCCTTACCCAGTCCTCTGCTGATGGACTGCTAGGTTGCTTCCCGTAGCTTAGCGATTGTGAATGGAGCTGTAACAAGCTTTAGGGAGGATGGGGTAGAGAGAGCAATGCTTAACTCAAAAGGCATAGCTGCCCTTCCGGTGTCACTTTGGGGGCTTGCTTATTGTGCTTATACTGGACTGTATTTCCTTTCTCAAAGGGACTAGCTCTATTGCTTTTACAGTAAGGAACAGTCACACATAAGGGTCACATGGGAACAGGACAAGCCGCGTTTGGCTGTTGGGCTGTCTGGAATCCTAGGAGGGTATACTCCTTTCTGATGGCTGGCTGCTGGCTGCCTTAATAGCTACAGGCAGGCATGGTTGGTGTGCTGGAGGTGGATTTGTTGCCCTTTCACCAATCCTGACCTATGTAGAAAGTGAATTCCACCTGGTCCTGGGGAAGCCCTTTAGTGAGTCTGGGTGAGCTTTAGGCCGGGGCTTTTTGGGGTGCTCTGAAGCTGATGTGCAGGCATCTTGGGAAGGATTTCAAGCCTTGGGGGTAGGTGAGCGGTGACGAGAGGGAGGGGATCGCCACTTCCAGTGAGTACACCTGGCAGACACAGATGTACTCTCCCTGGGTGATGGTGGAAGTTCTGAGGTGGCTGTTTCAGTTTTTCAGGGATCTTTAGCCCTTCGGATGCTGTTAGCTTTCAGCAGTGAGACAGAGTGGAACACTCAAGGTTAGGTGTCTGAAGACAGAGCGGAGCCTGTCTCTGTTCACTCAAAAAGTTACTAGAGCCCATCTCTCTAGGCCTTAGTTTCTTTACCTGTGAAGGAAAATAGGTTAGAGTCCCCTACAAACGGCCTTGTGAAGGTAAGCTAGATTCATGCATGCATAGGTGGGTGTCAGTTCTTCTGCTGACTCTGAAAGCAAAGGGCATGTCTTATTAATTTACATCCCCCAGTACTAAGCATGGGACTAGGCAAGCTCAACTGTGTGTTGATTGGGTTTAAGAATGAATAATACAATAAAGACTTCTGGACATGGGTGTATGTTTTGCCCCTCCGCTGGTCTGGTCCCGTCGCCATGCAAGGCCCTAAAACACGCTGAGACTCTGTATTTGATATAAGGCTATTAGCCAGATGATAGTGTCTTACCTGCTAGCTCTGTCTTAATGATTAATCCATTTTTACTATTCTAAGTATTTCCACGTGGCTCATCTTACCAGCCAGAGCGGCTGGTGTTCTACCTCTCCAGGCTCTCCACGTTGACTCCACCTTCCTACTTCCTCTTTCCTCCTTGTCTCCTAGCCCCACCTATCTTGCTTTCCCATTGGCCCACAGTGCTTTATTGATTAACCAGTATGTGAAACATATTTACAGAATAACATCTCCCATCACATGGGAAAACCAAGTAATATAAAATTGACTTCCACATGTGCTCCTGTTTCCATCCCCATCAGGTAATGAGAAAATGTTCTGAATATTCATGAGAAAACATTTAAAAAAATGAATGGAAGTTGTCGCCCAATGCTGCTTTTTTTCCTTTTTCAAAAGTTGTTCTTTGAGAATGTCGTACATGTATGCATATATTGTGACCACATCTACCTCTCACCCAATGTTTCCTTTCTCATCAGCTCTCTATGGCCCTTTTACTGCTGTATACTTTTCTGTGTGAGCTGTGAAGTATGGTAGGCCAGTGCATTATGGGACCTATCCATTATTGATACACTCCGTGGGGAAGAACTCCATCACTGCTAGGAAATAGAAGGCATCTCCTCCATAGACCAGGGAACATTTTCAGGCCTGTCTGAAGCAAATTCCTTTCTGCGTCTTGAACAGAAGGACCTCGTTACTTAATTGTGCCTTTCCTACGCTCCACCGTAGTTTTGACTTCCAAGTCAGATTATTCCCATTGTCGTCCTGTCTCTGCAATCCCAGCCACTTGACCTTGGCTCAGTCCTCAGGGCTATCTGGGTCTCATTGTCTCTGTCTTGGTAGTGGAGCTGTGATGGCTGTGAGCGTGCACTTGCTGACCTCCAGTTGGAGGGTGTGTAATTGATCACTGGCTGTTTGAAGCTTCTGTGAAATCCATTGCATGAGCTGTACAGCAGGTGTACTTCTCATGAGCTAGTCTCAGCCCAGAATTGACTTGCAAGGATGCCAAGGTGGGATTGTTCATGGGACCCCTAGAAATTCGAGGGTGGCTGACTTCAGCTCAAGAACTCTGACAGATTTCCCTAACCTTTCTCAGGCTATGGGTGGTTCAGAGTACCAACTACCAACTCTCTCTCCTCTGTTCTTTACTCAAGGGCAGATTAACATAGTGTCCGATGCCTGCTCTAGCCAACCTGACACTTCCTAATTTCTTTTCATGTATGCATTCCACTTAATAAAAGATGAGCACATTTAGCTCACTTTTGGTATCTGCTTTTGGGAAGATCTGGATACACACAGTGTGATAAACGCCAGAGCGAGGATCAATGCAATGGTGTCAACAGTATTTATTAGAGTGACAGGCATTGATTGGGACCCTGACGACCATCACCACCATCACTACCACCACTACTACCACCTTATCCAGATTTGTTTTTTTTGTAAAAGAAGACAGAGACCATTATGGCTCATCTCAGATCACTAGGCAATTTTCTGCTAGAGTGAAAGCAACTCTAGTTTTTGAGAATAAGCAGAATAATGAAAATACCCCCTGAAAATGTATTCAACCTCAAGGGGAAGCAGACTCCAAGTCCATTTCTAGCTGCTGAAATGCGCCGTCATATTTGCTAAAGCAGCCAACTCCATTTTTAGTCAAATGCACAAAAGATTTTGTAACATTCAGAGATCCCTGCCAGGTCTCCTGACATCTGCAAATATACTCCAATCAGCAAACCAGGGTAGCTCATTTGCCATTCCCGAGAGCCCTGTGAGATTAAAAGAAGTGAAGTTATCATGTACATTTCACAGATAAGCAAGCAGAGAATCCAAGTGACAGTTTCAAGGTCACCCAGTTGATGGTTTGGGGATAAAGCTGTTTTTTTTTTTTTTTTTTTTTTTTTTGTGTGTGTGTGTGTGTGTGTGTGTGTGTGTGTGTGTGTATTCCAGTGCTTTCAAACTGAGCCACTTTCAGATTTGATTCAGATCTGTTCCTGGGGACGGTCCTTAGCAAACTGGGACAAAGAACTGGCCCAAAGCCTAAAAGACTGTTCTCCAGCCCAGTTCCACGTAGCATTGGGAGTGCTGGGATTTCTAGAACCATCTGTTCTGTACTGACTGGAGAAAAGATATACCTACAGTAGTTTTTGAATGAGTTTGTAAGTAAGTATACAGCAAATGTAGAAGAATCGATACCGAGTAGCAGATAAAGAGAAACAGCAATCAGATGGGAAAACACCATTAAATAAGGTGCTCACACCTTGAGTGGAGATGACTGGAATAGCCTGATTCAGAAAGCAAACAAAAGGTAGCATCACCAAATTGGGGCGGGGCTACAAACTTTCAGTAGAAGTTGACTAGGGAAGCTCCTGTGAAGCAACCAGCTGGGGTTTCCCACTGAGAGTTTTCTGTAGCACAGTGTGTGCTCTGTGAGGCTTCTGAGTTACAGAATAGTAGCAGATAGACATTGCCAAGGCACCTGAAGTCAGTAGAGACTGGGAGACCACTGGAGAAGCCAAGGCAGGCAGGCAGAGTTCTGAAGGGCAGAGCTCTGGGTAGCGCTTCCTCTGCATTCTCTCCATGGATGAACTTCTGGCTTCCTGTTCCCACTTCTGGGAAGTTCATCCTACAGGATGAACAATAGCAACCTCATAGTTCACCTTTGTGCTGTCCTCACTGTCAGAGTATTGCCAATGCCCTTAGATGCTTGCAGTTTCCCTTCCTCTTTGGCATAGAGTTAAGACAGCAGCCTTCCCTGGGACAGGGAGGTCAGGGAGGTTTTTTTTTTGTTTGTTTTTTTTTTGTTTTTGTTTTTTTGTTTTTTTTTTGAGCCTCCTTGCTCCCAGAGTTGCTCCTTTCTTCTTTTTATTGGTTTCATAAGAATTTCATATATATTGAATTTTGATCATATTCACTCCCAATTCCTACAAGATCTACAACTCTTCCCTGCCCACACAACTCCTATGGCTTTTTTTTTTTTTTTTTTTTTTTTTTAATGAAGTGTATCACGTTCTGTTTGTGCTGCCTATACACTCTTGTGTGCTTCTTCTTCCACAACCATCCCTGAGCCTTGGGAAGAATGGTGTGGTGTAGTCTCTGATTTAGGGCTGAGCATTCTGTACTCCTTTATCCTCTCACCTTGATGAACTGTGAGTCCCTGTGTCAATGACGTCTACCACAAAAGAAGCTTCTCTGATAGGGTTGAGAGATGCACTGCTCTATCCTAATAGTCTTCAAGAGTCAGTTGAATACAATGTCTATTTAGTAGAATAACAGTGGAGGTTCTGCCTTAGGGCCTGTGACCTGTGTAGCCACAGGTTCTTGATGTTTTCACCAGGCTTTAGACAGCCATGACAATTTACCTTTATACTGTATGTTATATAACACCAAATAAACAGTTTGAAGGCCAAATTACTTTATTTTGTAATATAAAAAGTAGATAGAGTTAATACATTTAAGGTCAAATGCAAACAACAGCTAGTTAGCTTTTATTTTTCTCATAGTCTTGTCTTTTTTTTTTTTCTTGTCTGGTTAACTTGTCTACCTCATGTCCAGCTACAAGATTATTTATTTATCCATAAGTTTAATGTTATAATATTTAACTTACACATCTGTTTTAATAATAACATAACCCCCTCCTCAAGCCTTTGGGATCCAGTTCTTTGAAGTATGGTACAATGACTACTTTTGGCTGCTTAAGAGCTTTATAGGAATATCAGTGAAAGGACATGAGTCCCTTTCTCCAGGCAGGGTCACTAAGAAGAGATGAAATGTGTGTGTGTGTGTGTGTGTGTGTGTGTGTGTGTGTGTGTGTGTGTGTTTAGGTTTGGGCTGATCAGATGATCCAGTTGCTCTTGGTGGGAAGTGGTCATGGTGGCCAAGGATTGGCCTCCCTTAGTCAGCCTTGTTTGAAATTTTAGGACTTAGAATCCTAAGTGATTCTTAGAGTCCTAAGTCCTAAGTGATTATATTTATCACTAATGAGCAGAAGCCAAGGACACAAAACAAATTAAAAGAGCCACGTATGGCCTGATGTCTCAGGATTCAGCATAGCATTTTGCTGAGCTCTATAAGTGGGGAACTGGACCAGCTATCTAAGGAGGTGGGAGGCTTCTTGCCTTGCCTCTTAGGTCCATTCAGTATTAAGCAAATGCTTATTGTTGAGGTAATTAATGTTAATGCTTGTTGCGGTGGTAATTCTAAGGTTGTGATTATGCCTAGTTTAAAACAATCATTGCCAACAATGACTGCCAGCAACAACAGGTAACAAGCACTCTTTCTTTGGTGCTCTACCAAGAACTGAAGATTTTCTTTCCACTGAGTTATGGCACACACTTCTCATCTAGCATTTGAGAGGCAGAGATGGGAGGATTTCAGAGTAAGTCTAGCCTGGGCTACATATCGAGACCACAGCTATCTAAAGAATAAAGAGTGATGCTGTCTGGCTCCAAAAATATACAGGCTCATGGAGAAGTAGGTTGTGGAGACAGGCTGGGGAGTCTGCACGGAGGAGTCCCAGAAAGATTTCACAAAGGATGCGGCTTAGGGCTGAGAACCATGTGGTTATGAGTTTACAGATTCTGGGCTGCTGTGTGATGGTTAGAACAGGGTGCTACTGTGTCTGACCTGCTGTTCCATACTGGTGCATCGCCATTATTGTTAGTCTGGTAGTGCTTGTTGGAATTGTGTGTGTGATTGCACTGTGCCAATTCTCCTTCATTCCATATTTGTTACCTTATCCAGTCATCATTGGTTGGCTGCCTACTGTGTGCCAGGCACCATGCTGGTCCCTGGGGACAGAGAAGTAAGGAGGCTGAGATGATGCCTGACTCTGTAGATCTTTTAGTCAAATGAGGGATCTGGGAGTTAGTAGCCTGGGGCAGTGGGTGCTGGGCCAGGGAGACTAGTCTAGAAAAAGCATGTTTATTTCTTGGGACTGCAAATGAATGATCACAAACATAGTGGCCTAAAACAGCAATTCATAATTAGCTGGTTTCTTTTGGGAGGTTGTAGGGGAGAACCGCTTTCTAGTGTGACCATAGCTTGGCTCACAGCTGTGTGATTCCAGTCTCTGCAGTTTGCCTTTATTCTCCACCTGTATTACTGCCATGTGGTCTTGTGATGACACCCACAAACTAGGATAATCCCCTCACTTCAGGATCTTTAATCATATCGTGCTATGTAAGGTAATGTTTTTACAGCTGCCAGGGTTAAGATGTAGGTGTCTTTGGAGGCTTTTTTTTTCCTGCCCTCCTTGAGGTGGATGGAAAGAAGTATTTCAAGGAGTAAGGTTTAACTCAAGATTAACTGGCCAGAGTTGGGTAGAAGGGGAAATGGGGAAATGACTCAGGAGGCTACTAGACAAGACATGCTGATGGCCTGCATGGCCTGCATGGATGGAGAGGCAGAATGGATGAGGAGTTCAGGCTGTGCTGAAGGAAACTGTCCCAGACACAAAGGAGTCTCCTTGGCATCTATAAGGGCAAGTGGGAACCCAAGTTCAGCGTCTTTCAAGGAAAGTCAAAGAACATGATTCCTAACGGGATTATTCGAATTTATAGATAGTATGGAGACTATGGAGAAGTTTGTATTCATGTTAAGCCCAAGAAGAATTTAATATTGAATAACTGTCCAATAGAGTAATATCTAGTAAAAGGAGGGCAGCTGGCCTGGTTTCAAAGAGAAAACTGATTTCCAGGGCCTCAGAAAGCAGATGTTTATAGGCAAAGATTTTTCTAAATAACCACCCCTCTAGCCAGGTGGGTCAGGTTCAAGCCTATTTTCCAGGAAGAGCGACAAGACAGAATCACCTTGACACCCCCAGGGCAGAGATGGAGCAGCCTAGCCCCACTGGGGCAGTATTATTTACACATGTATATGCTAATACCTTATTTACACAACAGCAGGGTGTGCGTGTGCTGCCCAAGCAGAGGCATAATGAGAACCAGGATAATAAAGGCAAGAACACATCTCAGTGCCTAGACTGCTCATCGCTGCACAAGACAGCTCTGTAGTGCATGGCACTATCTCCAACCTCCTGCTTTGGCAGAAAAACTGCCAGCTTAATGTATTTATTGCTAAGGTAATGAAATTGCCTTTATAGAGAACTGGGGACCTTAACAAATTCTGTGTTCTGAGCACCAGGGGAAATTTCATTTCCAGTGGCTTCTTATTGGATGACAACTGGAGGAAAAAAAATTTCGTTGCTAATAGCTCAGCAGTGGTTACACCAAAGTCATTGCATTTTCTATTAGGCAATGCACTTGGGATCTATTTTATTCTTATTATTTTTTCAGCCAAGAGGGCTAATTGACATAAACCATCACTCTTTCTTCCTTCCCCAATTATAGCCACCTATCTAGGCAAGTCCCAGACCTCTCTACTGTGCCTGACCTTTGACCCTTCTTCCTTAGCTTGGGATTAGCATCTCTGCTTCATTTTGTGAAAAGACAGGTTCTTAATTATTCACTTTCCCGTGTGTGTGTGTGTGTGTGTGTGTGTGTGTGTGTGTGTGTGTGTGTATGTGTGCACGCATGTGTGTTGTTTTGGTTTTGGGGGAAGGGTTGTATGTATGTATTTGTACATGGATTTCTTTGTATATGGATATGTGTGCCTATGTGGGTGGAGCATTCCTTACCTTATTTTTTTGGAGACAGAGTCTCTCATTGAATCAGAAACTCAATGATTGGATAGCCTGGTTGACCAGCAAACCAGACATCTACTTGTCTCCACTCCCCCAGAGCCAGGGTCCCAGGTGTGGGCGGCTGCACCTGGCTTCTTATGTGGGTGTTGGGGATCCAAACTCAGGTCCTCATGCTTGCCTGCGCCATCTCCCAGTCTCAGAGATGGGCTTTTAAAGTCGCTGGATGTCCATCTCTTCTCTGCTTCTGTGCTTAGACAGAATAGCTGTGTGCCCCTCTTCTGTTTGCTTTTCTTCAGTATGAATAATAGGCTTGTTTTTCAAATATGATGATTTGTACACATTTGAACATGGTAGCTGAGGGAGGAGACGAGGTATAAATAAATATAATATAGCTTTCCAGTTTGGATCCTTGTAGGAAAATATAAGTGGTTTTTTTTTTTTTTTTTTTTTTTTTTTTAACTCACGGGTAGCCTTCCCTTTAGAATTAGGTTTCCTGATGCACACTTTTAAGAAATATAAAAAAAAAAAAAAAAAAAAGAACAACAAAAAACCAGGTACTTAACAACTGATCAAATTCCCCAACTGCAGGCTTGGTAAACTAGTTTTTCATCCCTACATTTGGAAAGGGGGTTGAAGGAAAACATCTGTTCTTTGTTTATCATGACTTCAGTGTTTTATATTTATAAGCAAATTCTCTCCTCTTCTCTACCTGCTTCCTCAGTGGCCGTGCCTGCAGCAACTCCACCCGTGTGCCAGCCCAAGAGTGCCAGTAACGGGCACCATCCGGTTCCCCGCCTCTCCATTTCCTCCCGAGCCACGGTGGTAGCCAGGATGGAAGGCGCCTCCCAGGGAGGCCTGCAAACAGTTATGAAGTGGAAAACAGTGGTTGCCATCTTTGTGGTTGTGGTGGTCTACCTCGTCACGGGTGGCCTTGTCTTCCGGGCATTGGAGCAGCCCTTTGAGAGCAGTCAGAAGAACACCATCGCCTTGGAAAAGGCAGAATTCTTGAGAGATCATATCTGTGTGAGCCCCCAGGAGCTGGAGACATTGATCCAGGTGAGCTGGGAGTGTCTGTCTAACATACAGCAGTCTATGGCTATGGATGATGGGGTATACGTTGCCATTATGGGTGACCAAGTTTTGTCTTTGGTGGTCAGGGAAATTTTCTCTGGAGAGGTCACGTGTGTGATAGTTCAAAGAACCCAGCAAGTGGGGGATGTGCCAGTGTCAGAGAAGAGGTTGCCATGACACAGGAATAGGCTGTGTTATGTATTATATGTTTTCAGATCTGGTGGCCAGAGGTAGCAGCAGGCAAAAGGATTTTAGACTTTTCAAATTCCAGTCCACTAATACATGCTTATTAACTTTGATCTGAGCCTTCTGGGAAAGAGCTGGGACAACAGGATGCCCTATAAGTCAAAGATGGGAAGAAGTGTGCATGGATTAACCAACTCCAGGTTAAGGAATAAGAGAAACAGCCTGCAGATATGTGGATGAAGAAGATATTTGTAGGTCATTGAGAGAGTCATAGAGAGGGTTTATGGGGGATAATTAATAAAAGTCAGGGTAATACTAGTCACCAGACTGGTGATCGTGGAAAAATAAGGATGGGGAAAGCAGATAGGCTGAATAGATGTTTATTCCGGGAGAAATAATTTACAACAGAGACAGATGAACGTAAGCAGGTTCCAGTCCCAAGGATGCTTCCGGAGGATGCTCTCCATCTCTGTCCAGGAAGTAAGAGAAAGCTCCGGTTCTGACCCAGACCTAGTTCCTCCACATCACATCCGCCTCTGTCCCCACCCCCAATGGGCGTGGTCAGTGCAACAGGTGCAGGCGGGTGGATATCTCACTACAACTGGTTGTTTTAAAGGACCACAAGCCAGACACTGTGCTTAGCCCTTTATACTCTCTAAACGTCCGTGGAAGAAAGGTTCACAAGAATATGGAGGTAGAGAACTGGGAAGCCAATCAGCATCAACAGAGGTGGGGTGGGCGTGCCAAGGTGGACTGGGATAGTGACAGGCCAAGAGTCATCTGAGGTGGTGTGAGCAGAATAGGCTTGAGGAGTCTGGAAGCTTGAAGAGAGGGGAATGGTTGAGAGCTCTCTGTAGGATTCCTGCCTTGGAGGTGAAGGAGATGAGATGCCTTAGAAGTTAAAGTTAGGGCTCCTTTTCAGGAAGCCTCTTGAGCTAGAAAGAATAAGGGAAAGGTGGTGGCACTCATGGACAGGGTCTGGGTTTCTAAAGTTTGTGAAGGGAGGGAGGAAAAATATGGCTTATATTATTCTCCCTGGCTCTGGGGTGCTGTGCTTAGAATTCTGGCGAATACAGCATTTCAGAACTGTATGGCATTCGGATATCTGAGTTGACATTCATTTATTTCAAATATCATAGATAGGGCAGGAGACTTCAGATGCTGTATATGACTTGGCACCCTCAGAGTGTCCAGTCTTTTGAATTTGTCCTGACAGTATGACTTCTTAAATAAATTGGAAAACAACCTCCATTCTTGTTATGAGCACGTTTTTCCCCACCGCTGGTCTGGTCCTGCCACCATGCTAACTCAAAAATAACACGCAGAGACTCTGTATTTGATATAATCCTGTTGGCCAGTTACTAATTCCTTACCAGCTAGCTCTGTCTTAATTATTAACCCATTTCTACTATTTTAAGTATTTCCACGTGGCTCATCTTACTGGCCAGAGCGGCTGGCTGGCATTCTACCTCTCCAGGCTCTCCATGTTGACCCCTCCTAACTACTTCCTCTTTCTTCCTCCTAGTCTTATTTTCTTATTGGCCAACAGGACTTTATTCATTAACCAGTATGAGAAATATATATACAGAATAACATCTCCCATCATATTCTCTCCGAATAAATATGATCTCACAATGGTTCTCTTCAATATATATATACTTTTTAAAGCAATCCCAGTTCTCCTCTCCTCTCACCCTTCTCCCTCTCCCCTCCCCTCACTCCACCCATATATCCACTCCTCAGAGTGAGTATGCCCTCCTATGGGGAGTTAAAAAAGTCTGTCCCATCACCTGGCTGAGGCCTGACCAAACCCCTCTCCCCACCCCACATCTAAGCTGAGCAAGGTATCTCTCCATAGAAAATGTCTCCAAAAAGCCAGTTCATGTATAGGGATAGATCCTGGACCCATTGCCTGTGGCCTCATATAGTCATCTGCATTCAGGGGGTCTAGTTTGGTCCTATGCAGGTCCTGCCACTGTCAGTCCAGAGTTGGTGAGCTCTGGCTAGCTCAGGTCAGTTGTGTCTAAGCTTCCCCATACTGGTCTTGACCCCTTTGCTCATTTTATTGCTCTTCCCCCTCTTCGACTGGATTCTGGGAGCTTGGTCTAGCAGTTAGCTATGGATCTCTGCATCTGCTTCCATCAGTTACTAGATGAAAGTTTGACAATTAAACAGTAGTCCTTAATCTGATTTCAGGAGTAGTATGGCAATCTTTTATAATAATTCAATTATTTGGATATCTTTGCCTTCTTTCTCTGTCCTTTGTGAAAAGCAAAACAAAACAAAACCCCCAAAACTACCAAATGTGTGTTAGGAGTGTGTTGCACAAATTTACATAGAATCTGAGACTTTCTATACCAGATAGAACCGGAGGAGCAAATGTGAAGTATTTTTAAGATAAAGTATTATTACTACACATGGTGTGTGGTGGGGACCTTGTATTTACTGCAGTGAATGTCATAGCCTGAACCATGATCTGTCCTGAGTCTAAATCACATGTGAAGTTCCTTTCTTAGACAGTGGGACCATGAGGACAGGGAACTTATCTTTGAATCCATGTGTACCTGACCTATGTGTTGCTTTGTGTCTGATTATTTCCCCGTGGCTGAATACTTTCAGGAATGTCAAAGTACATCTGAGACATTGATGATGTCACAAGATACATGAGCTTATTCATGCATTGCTTGGCTAATAAAGTGTTGCTTTATTGCCCAGCCTTTGACCCTGTGCTTTATGAAAGGACTCAGGCAAAATAGGATGATGTGGATGAGCATGGAGGGCCTAATTCTGATGATGCAATTAATGTGTGTCTTTTCCCAACTTATTCAGTTTTATTTTATTTGCTTATTTATATTTATTTTTTAAGTGATATATGAAACTATGTATGTGGTACCCAACCGCATCTTGTGGAATGTTCAAATCAGGGTAAATGTATTTATTTTCTCAAATATTTATCATTTATCTTTATGAGAAAGACATTCATTTTTTTTTTACATATTTATTTAATGTGTGTGTAGTGGTGGTGGTTGTGTGTGCCTCAGTGTACATTGTGGTAGTTAGAAGACAACCACGCTAGTCAGTTTTCCCCTTATGTGGTTCTGTGGATTTTAATCAGCTCACTGAGCTTGGCTACAAGTTCCCCCACCCACTAAGCAATCTCACCAGTCCTCCAAGTACTTTCTTCTAGCTTTCTACAATCTCATGGTCTTCTTGTTGTGCATGAATGATGGGAACTCCTTTTCCCATCTCACTATAACTTAGTACTCTTAGTGAAGCTTTCTTTTTACACCTTTCTCTCATACTTGCTAAGCTCTGATAATTACCATTCTTAGTTCAACTTATATATTGTGTGTGTGTGTGTGTGTGTGTGTGTGTGTGTGTGTGTGTGCATGAACACACATAATATTTAGAAGGCAGAGATCAACCTTGGGTGTCATTCTTCAGGAGTCATGTACATTATTTCTGAGACATTGTCTCTCAGTAGACTGGGACTAGTCAAATAGGTAAGGCTGGCTCTCTAGTGAACCTCAGGGATCTTCCTTATTGCCATTCCCTAGTGCTGAGATTACAAGTGTATACCACCATGCCTGGTTTTTGTTTGTTTATTTTTTCATGGATTCTGAGATTGGAGTTTATTTTACTGATCAAGCTAACATCACCACCCCCTAAGATCAACTCTTGTATTCTACATATGAGTGAGATTGTGCCGTGGCATGTTTACCTTTATGATTTCTCTGTTACATGAAGTGTGTGTAAACCTAAGATAGTGTTACAGCCATTGACAGTGCTAAAGACACCTGTTAGGAAGTGGTCACATGTATTATTTCATTCAATCTTTACAACAGTGATTGCTCTAGTTTGGATATGATGTATCCCCAAGGCTTAAAAGCCAAAGGTTTGGTTGACAACTGATCAACTTTTAAGAGTAAGTGTATCATGAGGATTGAATCATATCAGTGGTTGGATGGATCCATTGATGAATTCACACCTTGATGGTGTTAATGGGAGGTGATGAAAACTAGGAGGTGATGACTGTTGGAGGGAGTAAGTTGGGTCCCGCTTGGCTTGGGTAGATCTTGTCTTGGCATGTTCTTGCTACCATGTCTCCCACTTTTCTGGCAACCAAAAGATGAGCAGCTTTTGTTGCACTACAGGCTTGTTTTCATGCTATTTTGCCTCAACACACGCCCCTAATAATGGAGCCAAGCAAGCATGGATGACCCCTCCCAAACTGTGACCAAAATAACTCGTTCTGCTTTTAAGTTGACTTCCTCAGATACTTTTCATGGTGGTGAAACTAACATGGTGTTCTATGTTGGCATTATTAGCCTCTCTCGTTAAGTGAAGAAACAGATTCTAAAAGAGATTGAGTAACTTCCTAAGCACTGAAGTGTCAGAGTCATCTGGGATTCAAACTAAGCTAGTAAGCTGCCTCCTTTATTGAGCCCACAAGTCTTGTTCTATGATAAACTTTATTCTCCTTCTCTAATACTTGCCTGAATTCAGTCTTTCCATTATTTAGGGAGTAGAAAAGTACTGGAGTGCCTTGAGTGTAAGAGAAAGAATTTCCTGTTTCTTCCTTCCATGCTCATTGAGTATCGGTTTTTGACCTGGGGTATTTTCCAGTCTGTCTGCTATGACATAGGGGTTTATTCTTATGTCTATCTACAGTCTTTATCACAATACATGTTAAGTAGTTTTAATTGCTGCATATTTTGCTAATAAAGCATAAGGTCATTGAGTTTGCACTTCAGGTCTTGATACTTAATGTGTATACAAGCATCCATGCTTATGGATCAGTGCAACAACTGTACACTTTGTCTCTGCCCAGCACTGGATATAGAGTTTCTAAAAAACATAATATTTAAAAGTGGTTTTCCTTCACATTTGGAAGGGTTTTCTGTGAAAAAAATATTATTGGAAAAATATTATTGCATCTCACAGTAGTTGGGAAGGAGTGACCAGTGGGTAGAAATTTAGATTTCATGTGCAGATTGCATGAAACTTTCATAAAGCAAAGCTAGAGGGCATATTTTACATTACTGGGAACACATATAGAGTATTTAGAGCAGCAGAATTCTGACAAAATGCTCAGATAGCTTTGGAGAACTGTGAGACCACTGTCCCTGAGACTTAGAAAACCATAGTTATGGAAAAGATGGTCTCATTCATCACTTCATTAGTTCATGTATTCATCTAGGTATTCATTCTTGGAATTGCTACAGAATTCCTTTGGGAGATGCAGTTAGAAAGAATGAGACCAAGATATAGCTTGAGTAAGTTGCTAGCCTTTTTGTGCCCCAATTTTTAACAAAATGTAAGCTCTTCTGCCTTTTGGGTGCTAGAAGGCTAAAAGAAATAATTCACGAGGAAAGGCTTACACTGTGGCATGTGATGGGCACCCTGAAGAGACTAGTGATGGATGCAGCTGTTTTCTCACTTGGATCCTCACAAGCAGCAGTAGTTCTTTTAAGGGGGCAGTATTGGAATTGATAGATTTAACTCAGGGTTTCACAGATGGCAGACATGTGTTCCAGCACTGGGCTATAACCCTGGGCTAAAGCAGTATTTCCCAAGGGAGGTGTTGAAGTGCGGAGATTGCCTCTGTGGTAATGTCTCTACTGTATGTAGACATATTGATGGAAGTAATGTGGGTGGCCATGTCAGGTGTGTGTGTGCATGTTTTTGTTTTTTTTCTTTTTCTTTTCTTCTTCTTCTTTTCTTCTTCTTCTTCTTCTTCTTCTTCTTCTTCTTCTTCTTCTTCTTCTTCATCTTCATCATCTTCTTCTCTCTATCTTTTTTTTTGCTAGTCCCCGAGAGTTAAGTTTTGCTCCCTCAGATAGAAAAGTCAAAGGTCCACTGACTCTGTAATCTCCCCCTCAAGCCCTGAACTGCTGGAGGCTTGTCCTCATGGTTTCGATAAGGTATTATAGATAGCTAGTGGCTAGAGGCCAGGAAGATCACCAACTATCTTATAAAATACAGCATAAAGAGTAGTCTTATGCTTAAGAACAAATTAGTTGGAAAGACCTGAAGGAGGAAGCATGTAATTAATAATTGGAATTCTCTGGATTGGAGCTATCTGAAAAATGTTGGGCCCTAAAAGGCCAGGAGTCATTTTATGGATATTTGTCTCTTTTCATCCCCATAACTATCTCTTAAAAATGTTTTTCGGTGATCCTCTGAAGATGAGGAAACAAGACACCAGGAGGGGAAGGTGTATGATTAGGGTTACCTGGGTAGTAAGAGAATGGTGAGGAATTTATTGGTAGGCAGGTTGAGCATGCATCTCATGCTCTCTATCAATGAAAGGGGCACGTTTTGATAGACCGTAGCTGAAGGTTCTCAGTGTCTTGAGAGGAAGCTACAATGGTCAGCACAGCTTGAGGGAGGAGGTGAGTAGAGATGAATTAGTGAGAAATAGACGGGCTGAATTTGGAAGGCCCCTCCCATGCCTTTGAGAGGAGTTTGGATTTTATACTGTAGGAAGTGGAGACATGATAGAAATTCTATGTTAGAAAGATGAATCTTTTACCAAAGAGGAGGATGGATTGGAGGATGGAGAAGTTGAAAGACCAGTAGGGAGAATATTGCAACATCATGTGTAACGTGAAGTAGGGCAAAGGATAGGAATGTTAGAATTGGGTGGATTTGCCCTTTTACCCACTGAACCTAAGGCTCCTCCTTATTGTAAAGGGAGGAGTCTATTCTTGCTTGGATTTCAGAGAATACTGGATGTGAAAAGTGCCTAGTAGATAACTTCAATGTCACTGGCATTCAGGAACTTCTGTTCCTTTCCCTGAACAACTATCTGTCTTGCGTCTCCAAGGTGACTTGCAAAGAATGTAATGAAATGAACAAAGGTAACCATGTCCATGCATTTCTTTGGCTGTGGAGTTAAGAGACCTTTAATGTGCTTTTGAACTTACAGTTTCTATGGACTTGATATGACAGTCATTTTGTCCTGGGAATTTCATTACCCCTGACTCTCTCCCTTGTCACAATTGCTTATCTCCCTGTCAGCAGTGTAATTGCACCAGACACTGCTGCACTGACTAATCTTGGTGAAAGCCATAAAACATTCATCTTTTGCAGTCTACGAAGCATAAAATCATGAGGAGGCTGCAGTGGCTGACATGAGGGAAGGAAGGATGCTTTGGCTGTAAGGATGATGGTTTGCTGTAGTTGAGTATCAGGATTTGAGTTCTTGGGTGTTTTATAGCTTTGAATGTCCTTAGGGGAATTCATGTGGTCACTTGGCAGCTGTTTCTTCTGTTAGACACACACTTGGAAGGTATTTCATAGGGGAGAGTTTCTGGTTGCATAAGATGCCCACCAGAAAGAACATTCTCCCCATCCCATTCTAAGTGCCTGGATATAACATGGATTTGTTTTGCCCTCATTAGAAAGCATTTCTGGGGAGGTGTAGGTTGGTCCCATCCTAGTAGAGTGAGTGTTAAGTAGGCTACCTCACTGCCTGAAAGCGGACTTTCTTGACACACTTCACTACTGCCTGAGATAAATTGCTTAGAACTCCTTTGACATTAACATTGTCATCTTTTGTTTGTGGCAGTCTTTCTGACTGAAGAATCCCATTTGCCTGACACAGGGGTGGTCCAGACTGTGCTGGAGTATATGCCAGTGTCTGTTCTCAACCTGCTGTTTCTTTCCCTCTGTGAGTAGTCCAGTGACACTCTGTTGGCAAACAGGAACTTTCTTTCTTTCTTTCTTTCTTTCTTTCTTTCTTTCTTTCTTTCTTTCTTTCTTCTTTCTTCCTTCCTTCCTTCCTTCCTTCCTTCCTTCCTTTCTCTCTCTCTCTCTCTCTCTCTCTCTCTCTCTCTCTCTCTTTCTTTCTTTCTTTCTTTCTCTCTTTCTTTCTTTTTTTCTTTCTTTCCTTCCTCTGCAAACTTCAAGGCATTTATCCAGCATTCTCGCAGGGCTCAAAATGAAACCAAAAGATCAAGGGCAGAATAGGGGGAAATGTTGCATCATTCTGGGTTTCCCATGATTAGTGTATCACTTTAGCCACAGAACAAGATACAGATGCCTAGTAAGTGGATTTGCCTTTCTAGTTGGTCATTTGTCGCCCAAGTCGATGGCAGCAGGAACTTTAGAACCACGCTTGTTAAGTCTGTATTCATTAATCATTTGCATTCACACTTTAAAACAAAAACTAACAAAATAAAAGAAAAAAGACTATTTGGTATTGGAGATTAAATAACCATGTGCAGTCTCTTGAAATAAATTTGATTCCTTAAGAAGTCTAATTACTTCCAGTTGTCTTTTTAAAAAAAATAACTACACGTGCGCGCGTATATATTATCCTGTGATTCTACTTATGGTTCCTCTGCTGCGTTCCTCTAGGAGCATAAAAGCCTTGAACCCATGAACTGTGGCTCTGATGCTGCAGAAAGGTTACAAATAGACAGTCTGGTCCTTCATTGATTTGGACTATCCATGGCTTCATTGTAAGTGATTATCCTTTTGGGATCTTGCTTCTGCAAATATTTGGGCTGGAGAGATGGCTCAGCTGTTAAAGGTTATGGTCACAACCCAAAAGCAGGAACTTTCTTATTGGAGTTTACTTTATGATTTCTTTTTCTTTTTAAATTTTAGGTGGTGTGTGTGTGTGTGTGTGTGTGTGTGTGTGTGTGTGTGTGTGTGTATACTTGAGGGTAACAGAAGAGTTCTTTGGAACGGAAGAATGCTTTGGATACCCTGGGCCTGGAGTTTCATGAGGCTGTGACTCTGTCGGTATTTACTGGGTACCTAACTTGGATGCTCTGGAAGACCAGCAGGTATTCTTACTCACTGAGCCATCTCTCCAGCCCCTTCATGACCTCTCGTGGACTTTAACACATCCAAATGGAGTCTCAGGTGCTTTACTCAGAATCTGGGTCTTGAGCAGCATTTGATGAGCACCACCTGGCTCTTTTCTTGAGCGTTAGCTGCATGGTTGAGTTCTAGGAAGTTTCTGTATGACTGGACTCCATGTGGCTCTTTCTATGATCATACAGGTGACCATCCTCACTGTCCTGTTTTACAAAGGACAAGGTTTTCACCCTTTTGTAGTGGCAGGATGAGAACAGGTTCAAGCGAGACTTGAAGCTTGTTCTCTTAACCTTCAGAGCCATGGTCTTTTAATTAGAGCCCTGCTTTGGCCAGACACAATGGGCCTGTTAAATAAGATAGAGAGCATCAGCTTCCCACTAGGGGGAAATATACTCAGCTTGATGGGAGAGCTTCTTTGTGAGTCTAGGTGCTTGCTTTTGGACACGTGACACTGTCTACTTCCTCACTCATGGATTTGTAATCTTCCTGACCACAGTGTCTATGACAAGGTCCTGGGGCTGGACTGTTGATCTTTGATTAATTATGCTTCTTGGGCTTGATCCCACCATGCTTTAGTCAAAGAGGATTGAATCTAAGATGTGAGCAGCTGCGTAAGGGACTGGGTATGGACATTTTGGTCACGGTGACCAAAGCTGCTACTGTGAAGATGAGGACTAGAGATGACAAAGCCTTCCCTTTAGAATCAAATATGGGGCAATTGTGTAGGATTTGGCATTTTCTTCTGCTAATACCTTAACAGCTCACTGATTCATTTATTTGGTGACTGCGTTGATGGTCTCCTATGTGGGAGACACAATTCTAGAGCCCGGGGATAGGATGGTGCTTTTGGAGTTTATAATTAAGATGACTTACAGTACCAATTCTGTGCTTCTAGAGTAATAGTTAAATATTACTCACCTCTTTCAAAAATGCCCTGGTTTTATACATGTCATATTTGTAGATAAAGGGAGAGGCAAGCCTTATGAATATTATCATGTGAATATTTATAAAGATGAAAGGGGAAACTAAGGCCCTGGGGAATCACTTGCCTCTGTCTCCCAAGTACCGAGACTACAGACATATGCTACCATGCCTGGCCAAAAAATCATTTTCTTAAAATCTTACATTTTTGTTGTACTGGACGTTATACCTAAGGCCTCAAGCAGACTAGGCAAGATGAGTCTCCAGCTCCAGAAAACTCTTTGGTTGCTATGACTGGTCATTTCTGGTCTGGTTGTCAATAGTGCTTCTTCCAATGATCTTTCTGTCTTGTTTGGGCTGCAGCCCCCTTTGTCACTACATGTTTAGGAATGAAACTATTTTAAGGAAAGCATGGCGTCATAGCCAATGTTCTCTTGTTGCAAAGAGACACCATGACCGCAGCAAAATTTTAAAAGAAATCACTGAACTGGGCTGGTTTACCATTCAGAGGTTTAATCCATTATCATAATGGCAGGAAGCATGGCAGCACACAGGCAGACATGGTGCTGGAGAGGTAGCTGAGTGTTCTACATTTGGATTGGCAGGCAGCTGGAAGAAAGAGCCACTGGCTTGGGCTTTTGAAACCTCAAAGGCTACTCCAGTGACACATTTCCTCCAATAAGGTCACCCCTATTCCAACAAGGCCACATCTCCTACTGGTACCACTCCCTATGAGCCTATGGGGGGCATTTCCATTCAAGCCACCACACATAGCTTCTGAGATATCCATACCTTAGGCTGTGATTTCAGAGTTCCAAACCAGGGCACCTCTTCTGTTTCCTAACCTAAGCTGCTCCTTATCCAGCCAGCCCAGTCAGGTGACTTCTGCCTGGCTCTTAGTGCCCTGGGACATAGCTCTGAGGGGTGATGTAATTCTTTCTGGCTTTTGACTAGCAGTCAGAAGGGTTGCCCTTTAGTCAGCAAATCAGTCACATAGAAAATTGTTCACCATATGCAGAATCAGGCCTGCAGCCCCTGGCCTGCCTGTGCAGGCCTCCACTTCATTATTGTTATTGTCCCCTCCCCTGCCACCTCCCAGGGTTGTTGGTTCCATCACTGTTTTGTGAAAGGGATCTCAAGCTTTCAAGCCAGATATTAAAGAGCTAATGGAAATTAGCGTGACCCTGGAAAATAGTAAATAAGGATTCAGTGTTCCAAAAACAAAACCCAAAACCTCTCGGAAAAATAATACCAACACCCAGAAATAAATCCTAGTAAGTCTGCATTTCTACACAAATGTGCCTGTGTTGGCTTTTGTTTACAGTGTTGCTGCATATATTGGAGAATAATAAATTTTTGATGGTGGTTTGTATAGTTATTATTTCTAACCCATGATATTCGCCTGGATAATCAATATTTGACTACTTGTTATGAAGCAGATACCATGTTAGGCTTTAGCAATTGTAAAACATATGAAGTCAGTGTATGAGGCAGACATTGCCTGCCCTCCAGGAGCCTTCAGCAGAGCATGAGCTGTATGGCTAACTCACACAGGCAAAGCGCTTGCTGCCCTGCTGCTTTAGGAATGTGCTTTATCTGCTCCCATGAGGATCCTCAGAGGGGTTAAGTAACCAAGGGGCAGAGAATCAGATAATGAGCTCAGGCTTTGATCAGAGGAAGACCTGAGATGCAGACAAGACTTTGCCTTCTTTTACCACAATGCTCTATTCCTGGGTCGAAGAGACAGGCTTGGCTTGGATGGAGTCCAACGTGTTTGGTTTAAAAGACCAGGAAGCACTCAGGCTCCCATTCATGGGAAGAGAGCGTTGTAGACTTGACCTCCAGGCCCTCTGAGATGGTGCCACCAGTGGTGTAGACAGTAATGACTGCTAGCTGGCTTCGACAGGAATATGGCTTTGTGAGTGAACACAGGTGTTAGGACTAGGGCAGTGTGTTCTGTCTGAAATCCAGGGAATAAGAGCTGTTATTAAGAGTAGCTTTTCCGTCTGTGTTGAGAACATTTCTTTTTCTCTTGACAGAAATGGGAAGAAGGGGCCAAACTTGTGGGTTCAGGATGCCCTCTGTGCAGGTGGAGGCTGACCTTAGGATACTTTAAAATGCAGGAAGTCATGTCAGTTCTGAATTGTCCCATGTCATCCTGAACAGTGAAAAAGAAGATGCTGGTTAGGAAAATGTTTAGCAGCTCAACACAAATTGTCTATAAAAGACAGGAGAGGGCTAGAGTTAAAGGCTTTAAGCTGTCTTAGCCTGGCCACTTACCAATTCCCATACCTTGAACTAATTATTTCTGCTTGTTGTTGCCTCATTTGTGAATATTCTCATTGAGAATTGTCCCACCTACTATCCAGGGTTTTAATGAGAACCAAATGCTGGCTACTTTTAAGGGTATTCTAGAACTTTCTTCAGAATGTCTCTGATTGTCCCAACTTGCTTATTTACCCATAATCAAACTGTGTTTATCAGAGACATGTGGGAATACATATGGGCGTATACTTTGCTGGGTTGATGGCATGATCTATGGCTGTTGAAGTTAATGGGTCAAGCAATGGAGTCGAGTACAATGAAAGCACAGGAGCCCCCTTGAGCTATATTTTAAATCATCAATTAAGTTCAGGCTCTCTCTCTAACATGCTCTCTAAGCACACACTACTTTTGTAGACTAGTCAGTGATTTTATTATCTATTTATTTCATTCTTATTACTCTTCTAATTACATTCTTTTAAATTGAACGTTGGTGGAGGGGGCCACACATGTCACAGTGCCTATGTTGAGGTCAGAGGACAACGTTCAGGAGTCAGCTCTCTCCACCAAGTGGGCCCCAGGGGTCAGACTCAGGCAGACAGGTTTATCAGTAAGTGCCTTAATGTGCTGAGCCACCTTGCCAACCTGCTACTTATTTATTTACCTATTTCTTTATTTGTGGTAGCGATTGGATAGGCTCATGTCCAAAAGAAATAGTCTAAGTGTATAGAAACCATGGAGCATCCGTCAGATTTCTCCTCAGGACCAGGGCGATTTTCCAACATTATTGGCAAGTATACTACTGAGGTCGTAGAGGCTGAACCGGAACGGAGATGAAAGGGAAATGCTTAGTTAGTCTGAGACTTTATTGATCCTATCAGTGTCGACCCATATATTCTTGTTTCCTTAGTGGATTTGGTGCTTTCACTGTGGCTTATTTTGTTGTTCTGCTCAATCAGGTGGAGGGAGAATTTTTATTATATTATATGTCACAATTTAGAAAGAAGTTAAAGTTAAAGCTCCCCAAATGTCCACCACGACAATAGTTAGCTAAATCAGTCATTATGTTCAGGTGTTAATGAATTGAGCTTAAGAACACACTCCTACCCACCCCCACACCCTTGTTCAAAAGATTAACTTGGCATCATGAAAAAGTCTAGGTTGTCTTAAAACAATTGGCTAGGGATGTGCATACTGGCTCATCCTGGCTTTCTCTAATCCTATAAATAGATCCACGCTCATCTACCTTCTTCAGGTAGCTTTTCCTTTAGATTTATGGTCAGGCTATAAAGTTTTGATGAAAGCCTGCTGCTACCTGTCTCCCCTGAGATCTGAGGAAAGGCTAATATTTGCACATATCTGAATATTCAAAGCAGCAGAAAATAAACACCATGGTGATATTCTCCAGTAGCCCCAGGGAGTGAGTCTCTCTTTGTCTTCCTGAGAACTTCCCTTTGCTTGGCATGGGGAGTAGGGGGTGGCTGTTGAGGGTTTTGAGGTGGTGCACTTAAGGTGGTCTCTGGATTATGTCAAATCCTCCCAGGTCAGTACAGGTCAGTACATGGACCCTCTGCCTAGGCAGAAGATGACCATCTTCCTTTCTGTTTTGCTAGTTCTCTCACAAGCAGTTGAGATGTCCCAGCCTGGGTAGGACAGGTATGGTGAACTGAGAATGTGAGGGAAACAAACAAACAAACAAACAAACAAACAAACAAACCAAAGCACAAAAAAAAAAAAAACCTCTCAGGATGGACAGATTCATTTGTCCAGAGTTTGGCTCAATGCTCTTTCTAATGTTATCACTGGCTAGATTTGCCATCCATCAGATGTGAGCTGTGGCCCAAGTACCTCACTATTCTCAGTCTCACATGTGGCATGGGGACAGCAGTGGTGACTGTCATGCACAGTCAGGGTGTGGGCTGGGTTAATATGTACACTCATAGGAACTTGAAAGGGATATTCATTATTACTGTCATCATCACCATTATTATGATTATAGAATGAGAGTTTGCTATCTGAACTGTTCCATACTTGTTTGTTTTTGTTGTTTTGGTTTTTGAGACAGGGTTTCTCTGTGTAGCCTTGGCTGTCCTGGGAACTCACTCTGTAGATCAGGCTGGCCTTGAGCTCAGAGATCCATCTGTCTCTGCCTGGGATTAAAGGCATGCTCCACCACTGCCCGGCTTTGTCTCATACGTTTTAAAAAAGCCTCGGTACCAACCTTGAAAGGGAGATATAGATGAGAAAACAAGTACAGAAGCTGAGGAACTTGCACAGTCCACACATTTGTGGCTTTGTGTACATCTGTGAGAGTGACACCCATAGCATTCTCTACCTGTCTGAACTGAGGCAAAGAAGTCTCTGACCCTGGCAGCATGCCTAGTTCACTTAGGCTCCAGACTTCCTGCAGCTCTCACCTTTGTCTGATAGATAGTCTGATGCAGCTAAATTCCCATCCCCCAGCCCCAGCATACTCCTTGCTGAGTCCATGAAATATTTATGTATTAAGTACTTCTGAAGCAGGAGAAAGGAGGAAGGATTGTTGCAAACAAATTAATGTCATCTTTATCCTTTTCACCTGAGGCTCTTCTTCCATCATAAAGGAGTGAGGGTGTGTTACCACCCCACTGTTGGGGTTTTGAACCACCAAAGGTGTTTTGTGCTGTAATGCACGTGGCTTCTTATGTCTTTTTCAAGGGGCTTGGGACTTTCTTTTTCTGTCCATTCATAGCGGAACGCATGCATACTTTTAGTATGCGTATGAAGCCACTTCCCACACTCACACACCGTACTATCCCGGCCCCCAAGTCATCAATTCCTTTGCTGATAGCACCCTATAGAGATGAAGAATCTTGGGGACCCAGAGCTGTGGGTGTACCCTCAGATATGGTCCTTTCTTTTTGTCCTGTGGTGTAAATTATTAGCAAAATGACTGTGGCTGGGGTTATACTTGAGCTGTGATCCTAGTTTAATTTTTTAACAGATGTAGTCTTTGTTCTGGGTATGTCCTAGTTTGGACAGTAAATCCAGCAGTTACCCTAGCTAGCCCATGAATGCAGCACAAATCTGTTGATTTCTTCAGCTAATCGGAGACCAGCCTATGACAATGGGTCTTTGGTTGTTTGTCTTCATGGTGTCTCATAAGAAGAGAGAGAAACAGATGATCTCACCAAACACACAGATCATAGAAGAAAAGCCCGAGACAGTCATGGGTCCCCTGTGGGTCATCATTTATCCCATGTAGCACTAACACTCATGATAGCATCTTGTGCTGTATGGAAGTGTGATTTACACAGCCTAGCATCCTGACAGAGGAGCCCGCTGGGGGTCCTGCAAGGAAAAGTCACCTCTCCCGCCCCTGTTCACTTCACAGCAGGCTCATTATGTGAGGCTGCAGCTTCTCTCTTACACTTTCAGAGAGGTCTTGATGTATGGTGTTGGAATATAGGGGTAGGGAGATAGAAAGAGAGATACAGATTCTTTTAGAGGATGCCCTCCTCCAAAGTCAGATCACCTTTTGTTTTTGCCTTCCTCTTTGTTTCTCTCTCTCTCTCTCTCTCTCTCTCTCTCTCTCTCTCTCTCTCTCTCTCTCTCTCTCTCTCTCTTCCTTAGATCATTTCACAACCCCCCCACACATGCATTTTTGGGGTAGTTGTTGTTATTTAATGGTTATTTCATATACTAAGAAGTAGAGATGTTTCCCTATCTCTTGAAAGATTGTGTGCTTATGTCCATCATTTTAACTTGTTCATTCATTTAAACACCTGCTGTAGTGTGTCCTCTTAAGTCATTTGCTAGGCAGCTGGGTTGGTGCTAGAATTCCAACTCAGGGGCCAAACCGGAACTATGAAAAGTGGAATTAGAAATATATAGTCTTCTTATATGTAGATCCCCCTTCCCGCTTCTTTCTCTCTCCATCATCCATCTATGTATATGTTTATTTTTTCTATTTATGAATCATCTATCAATGACATACCTGTCATCTACCCATTTCCTATGATATAGCTCTATGATCTATCAATAACTCATTTACCAGTAATCTATCATCTATCCACCACTTGCTATCTGTCTGCTTGTAATACCTCTTGGATTTGATAGTGGTTACATTTGTAGTTGAACAGAAGATGCCCACTGAGTCAGAGGTTGTGACCCAAGTTGATGTTAATGTAGGTTGAATTTTCACTGCATCCAACTTAAAATGTTTGAGGTACTGGAGCTGAACCTAGCTGGAACCATAAACAGCTAGGCAAGGGCTTTACCTCTGAGCTGTCTCCTCAGCTCCATATAATGTCCTTTAAACACAATTGTACACATTTCAGTTGTGTCTTCCTTGTCTGTATCCTCAAATGGGCATGGTATCCTGGATGCTTTCTTATCTCCCCTGCCCCCCCTTTTTCTTGACTTGAGACAGTGTCATGAAGCCCGGGTTGGCTTAGAACTCTATATGTAGCCTTGCATTTCTGATCTTCCTGCCTCAATTTCCCAAGTTCTGGGATTAGTGACGTATGCTCCCATACCCAGCTTTAGCTTGACTTTTGTAGCATGAACACAAAGATAATAAAAGCATTAAAGAAAATTCATCTAATTATAAAATGTTCACTTGTGCTCAAACCATTAAAATCATTAGACAGTACTTTAAAAATGAATAAAGTTAATTTTAAATACATTTAATTTTAAATACAAATTAATGTTAAAACCATAGACTCATTTAGAATTACTGCCATTGAGTTAAAACAGTGTCCCTATTGTATATAATTTTAAAACACTAGATAAATTTTAAGAAGTTTCACTAAAAGTAAATGATAATTGTTTGGAGGTATAAATAGGTTTACTGTACTTGAACATTAAACAATGTATACTATATACCAAAGCAGTATTACATGGTACTTCAGAAATACAGTGGGAATTTTTAAAATCAGTTATAATTTTAAGAGTTAATCCTCTAAATTCAAGTGATAGCAGTTATAACCAGGTTTACTGGTCATTTTAATTTTATTTATTTATTATTTTTGTTTTGGTGTGGGTTTTGGTTTTTGAAGTCAGGGTTTGTCTCTGTAGTCTTGGCTCCTTGGCTGTTCTGGAACTCTCTTTGTAGACAAGGCTGGCCTTGAACTCACAGAGACCCACCTGTCTCTACCTCTTGAGTTCTGGGATTAAAGGGGTATACCACCACTGCCTGGCCAATCATTTTCATTTTAGATAGAATCAATTGTCTAAAGCCATAACAATAATTTGGGGGCTCATTGGAAAGCATATTTTCACCTTCTTTCTACTTCCAAGTCTAGCTCTTAGTGATTCAGTTCAGGTTGTCAGTGGGGCCTCGTATCCAAAGCAACTCTTATATAGATTTTCCATTGAACTGCTTCCCTGGGCATTTGGGTACATTGTCCATTTTCTGTATGATTTAGGGGAAAGACGGGAGTTTACTTCACAGATATGAAATGAGTCAGAGTCTGCTATCAGTTACAGGTGTTCCTTGCAAGTACTTCTGAGATCTCTCCTGCCTGCAGTCTAGGACCATGGCCATGCTTCATCTTCATGTATGTAAGGAGGGAAGTAGAAGAAGTGTAGCGCATTCTGGGTATCATGTGTAGAGAGTCAAGTAAAACTATCCACTTTGGGCTAGACAGGGCTTGAGTCAAGACTTCTCTACCTTCTGGCTTTGTGACCTCTGGCGTATTACTCAACTTCCCATGCCAGTTGCAGCATTGCTGAAGTAGGAATGATGCCTTTTCCTTGGGCTTGGGGAAAAAAATAAACTTAGTGGTACTACTTATATACCTGGCTCAATGCAGTGCTTGATGAGTGTTAGTTTCCTTCCCTTTTAGTTGATAAACACCTCCTTTGAGGGTTTCATGCAAAAACATTAAATATTCATTAATCGCATTATTCAAGGAAAGTGAAACTTGAAAAGGGATCTTAACTCCGATCTTTTGATGCCACAATAATCACTCGCATTTGTCTTTCTTGAAAATCTGTATTCTGTGTGCAGCGCTCGGTTTATTTATGATGTTTGTATGCAATTCTCAGTACTGTGAGAGTTGACTCAACATAAACACTCTTTCAAGTTCTATGGAAGATGGAAATTATTAGGTATTGGTGTTGTGATTTGAGGCCCGAGTGACTGAGGCCTGGAACTGTATAATGTGTGAGTGGAGCCATCAGAAGTGGATAGATAATAAGGATGGATATAATCCTTGGTTACGATGGTCTGACCTGGTTGGATAGCTCTCACATAGCACAGTGAAAGTGAGGTTTTAGCATTGGCTAACACTCCCCACCTGTCTCCCTCAAAAGCAGAGCAGAGCTGGGGAGATGGCTTAGTTGGCAGAGAGCCTGCTGTTCAAGTATGAGGACCATAGCTTCCACATAACAAACCAGGTGGGATGGCATGCATATGTGATGTCTACGTTGAGGCTGGGGAGACAGGCAGATCCCAGAGCTTGCTGGCCAGCCAGTCTAGACAGTTGGTGAGCTCCAGGATTAGTGAGAGGTCTTGTTTCAAAAAAAGCCGGTGAGTGATAGAGGATGACACCCAGAGGTGACCTTTGGCCTCCACACGCACACATACACCCACATGTATATGTACCAATGCACAGTAGATCAGAATGCAGTGCTGGGTGAATAAGTAATCCTGTCACTCAAAGGTGATTCAAACCATTGGCAAGAACATCTGTGCACATCCCATGCAGCTGCTGTTAAACTCTGGGGGTGCCAGTGTTTATGTTAGAAACCATAGCTAGCTTTACCCTTCGTAATACTATGTATTCCTAGAGGCAAGGAGGATTAAAGACTTAAACAGAGAATGACTTTACTCTGTCACCTAGTCAGTCTTATTTGCATGCAAAATCTATTCCAAGGCCTGTTTTCATGCCACTTCTGAAGTAGGAAGGATACTTTTGCATATTTAAGCAGACATTTATAAAATAACAGAAAGAAAAAAATAAGCAACAGAAACGCTATGTATAACCTGCCAAGGCTAAATGAAATATTCACTGTGTGGCAGTTTATAGAACAGGTCACTTATCCTTGTCCTAGAAAGCCGGAGTGATCTTATTAAGCATTCATACTGAGGAGAACAGGGACTTTCCAGGTGTCCTCTGATTTGTGACAACCACTATGTGTCTGCTTGAGCTAAGCCTAACGGGCCTTGTTTGTCTCATTATGTGTGCCTTGCCCTCTCTACACTGCCTAATTCTAATGTTGCCCAGGGTGTGGAGTCTCAATCTTTCCAAGTAGCTCATGCCTGGGCCACCTCCTCCCTGAAGTTCCCAGGTGGACGGCTTATCTTTACAGCTTACAGTTGTGGACTGCAGGTGCCTGAGACGCATGAGGGCAACTCCTTCTGCACTCCACCTGAAGCAGCACAGCAGGACAGTCCAGGAAGGGTCCCCGAGAGGGTTTATCTTCCTCTGCTCATACTGAAGCTGGGAATGAATTTTAGAGTTTAGTAGAATTAGTGCACAAGCAAAGCTTGGGGAGGGGGCAATCGTGGAACTGTAATGCATAGATTGAGGCTTTGAGGGGGGGCTGAATAAAGGGCATGGTTTGAGGGAGTGAGGGAGCAGCCCATGGACTGGGGACATTTCCATTGCTGGGAGATGAGTATGGGTCATCATTGTGGAGAATGTAGTGACCATATTGAGATAGAGTATGGGATTCCAGTGGTCACTGAGGAGTCATTCGGGCTGATTAAAAAAAAAAAAAAGAAAAAAAAAGAGGGCTGTTACGAGCACGTTTTCCCCGCCGGTCTGGTCCTGCTGCCCTGCTACCACGCCAGCCCCCAATAACACTCAGAGACTCTGTATTTGATACAATCCTGTTGGCCAGTTACTATTATTGTTTATAGGCTAGCTCCGTCTTAATTATTAACCCATTTCTACTTATCTAAGTATTTCCATGTGGTCATCTTATCCAAGCACGGCAGGCCAGCATCTTTTTTTCCTCTAGGCTCTACATCTGACTCCTCCTTACTATTTTTCTTTCCTCCTTGTCTCCCAGCCCTGCCTATCTTGCTTTCCTATTGGCCACAGTGCTTTATTAATTAACCAGTATGAGAAACATATTTACAGAATAACACCTCCCATCAGAGAGCAGGACTCCCAGGGTAATAGGGGGTCCCTGCCATTTCTGATGATCTGAATTCCCCCAGCAGAAGCATGCTGGAAGGAGAGACCTGACTCCCTCAAGCTGTTCTCTGGGCTCCACATGTTCACTGAGGTGGTGCCTGCCCATCTTCCCCCCAAACAGAATGTCAACAGTGTGTGAGGGTGAGTGTGTGCAGTGATACTCCTGAAACTGATGTCAGAGCCATGTACTGCATAACAGTTCAGTCAAACTGGGCCACCTACATGAGGGTGGCCCCAGTAAACCTATTGACAGAACAGTGATTTTTGTTTGTGTTGGTCCCCTTGATGATGGTTATACACTGAACAACCATGCCCCTGAATCACATAGCTGTCTCTGGTAAATCTTAACATAGACAGGCATAGGCTAAGAATATTAAAGGGACTAAATTCTTGTTAAATTTTCATAGCTCTGCAAGGGAAGGTCCCACCCACAATTTGAAAATATGTTAATTAGGTATAGAGAGGTTGAGGTAAAGTGTCTAAGATTCTGGTATTATTAACAGGCAGAACCGTACTGGTCTGAGCGGGTGCCTGAGTTTTAAACTCCTTTGCTATAGGAAGAAAGTCAGTTTTAACATCTTAGCAATACAGAAAGAAGGCAAGTGAAAAGGAAACCTATAACCCGCCTTTCCAGAAACAATTGCCCTGGGCAAACGTTCTACTAGACATCTATCCGTACACACAGTGGTATGTATGCATTTTTTATATAACTGAGGTCACCCACGTCTGTGAGTTTTATGCAAGTTTATATAAAGTTTTATATCATTATTCTAAACTTTTAGACTTTTCTCCCACTCAAAAGTCATCTTCTGATTTTCACGGGTGTATGGTGTGCCGCTTGATGTGTGTACTTCCTTCTGCTTCAACTCACAGGTTCTTGAGGAGTACGGCAACTTATCAGAAGCTTTAAAGAGATCCCTTCTAACTTACTGTTCCTGTGCTTTGCCCTCTCTTTGCAGCATGCACTCGATGCGGACAATGCGGGGGTCAGCCCAGTAGGAAATTCTTCCAACAGCAGCAGTCACTGGGACCTCGGAAGTGCCTTTTTCTTTGCCGGAACTGTCATCACGACCATAGGTATCTGCTCGTTTATTAATATTATTTTCCCTCTGCAGCCCCTTCTGAGGAATGGTTAGACACAATTTGTCTTCTTAAGATGTGGGACCAGGTTCTCCCAACTTGGTCAAATGATCACAGCTGTTGTGGCTGCTTTCAGTAAACACGGAAGCATGGCGGGGGATTCCAGAATGACAAGCATTTCAACTGGACACACCTAATGCCAAGCAAGAGTAGGATGCATGGACCGACCAATTGAGCTCAGATTGTTCTGTTGTATTCAGATTCCATATTGAAGATTGTGCTTCTTGGTAGGGTTATATACGGTGGTATTAAACGTTATACAAAGTTGGGTATGGGGGGGGGGAGCCATCTTTCCCCCTCCCCCACTTCAGTTTTTTTATTGTTCTGGAGAAAATAGCTTCCATCTCTTTGCCTGATGGTTTCAATACCCACCTCTGTGCTTTCAAATATCAAACTGGTATTGCTACTTCCACACTTTTCAGTTTTGGGGATTATTTTTCAACTTCCCACCTTATTGCGGTTTAATAAGGATCAGGAGAAACAAATAGGCCAAAAAGATGTTTATTCAGGGAGAAATAACTCACAACATAGGCAGATGAACACCAGCAGGTTCCTGGTCCTAAGAACGCCTCCGAATGTACCCCTGTAGCCATGCTGCAAGCAAGAGAGCTCTCTGAGCCCTCTCCTCAGCCTTTTCCCCCAGGTCATGTCCAGCCCCGTCTCCACCCCTAATGGGCGTGGTCTAAGCCACAGGTGCCGACAAGGTGAATATCTCACTACACTGTGTAAGCAAGCAGAAGCGCTGATCTCTTTCTTCCCATTGCACTTCCAGAGGGCTTCACTTTCTTTGTTTCTATCTTCCTAAGGTAGTTTAATTACATAAAACCCGGGTATTTGCTCTTTGCAGCTGATCTTCATATAAACTGCTTTCCTGTGGCAGTGTCAGCCTTATTTTATGCATTTAATTTTTATATTTTCAGATACGCAGGCACTTGATAACTATAATAGTATATAATAACTTTCATGTTCTAGTCATTAGCCAGTGCGCATAGATTCTGATGATACGGATGACATTTCCCTTTCCCATTTTTCCCCACCACACAATTTTGCCTGACACCATCTTTTCAATGTTTGCCTTAGAATGGTGTGGCTTCTACTGTGTGATTTGTCAGCTTTAAGTCATACCCGTGAGCTCTTGCCTAGTCCACGTAGTAAGTCAGCAAGCTTGTCCAGTATCTCAGTTTCCTTTTGCACCATTCTGAGCATCACCCATTCTGCATAAGAGACAAGGACATGCGATTTACATTTTATTCGCTCATCCCCACCTTCACACTTGCGCTGTGTTAAACCTGTGTCAGTGTTGGTGCATTTTATTAGTTTATTAATCATTAGAGGACATTAGTTCCCTGCCCTCACTTGTTTTGCTGGAAATGACCTTCAGAAGAGCGGCTCTTGGAGAATCTGGAGGTGAGGGTGCACATCTGTGATCCTAGAATGCAGAGATGGTGGCAGGGGAGACTGTGAGACAGCTTTAACCTTCCGGGAGGAATGTCTACTCTGATTCTCTCTGATGCCTAGCTACTCCTTTAGAAAACTCTTAACTTTGGTTTAGAGTGTGGGCAGTCAATTTTTTATTGGTACATGTTTTAAAGGCCAAGGGTTGTTTTAGAGGCATATGTTTTTGTCTTTGTTTTGTCTAATCTTAAGGTCCATTAGTGAAGTGAAGAATGTTATATGTGAAGCAAACATTTAGAATGGAAGAAAATTGGCATTCTTACTAAGATTTGTATCAGTCAAGGTCTTCAGGGAAGCAGAAATGAGAGGGTATATGCATAGCCATGGGGCAGCGGAATTGGCTTCTGCAACCCTGGGCCCAAGACAGGTCCCTTTGACAGGCTACTTGCAATGGAAGCCTTGGAGTGATTTTGGATTGGTTTAGTCTGAGTTCAAAGGTTTCAGATCCAGGGATGCTGATGTTTTAGTTTCAGGCTGTGGCTAAAGTGTTGAAAATCCACAAGGCCAGTGGAATAAATCCTGGTGACTACAGGCCAGAGAGGTTGAAGGGTAGGAGAAGCAAAACGTATCTGAGCTGTATATGACTATGTAGGAGAAGACACAGGCAGAGAGAGAGAGAGAGAGAGAGAGAGAGAGAGAGAGAGAGAGAGAGAGAGAGAGAGAGAGAGAGAGAAACAGAGAGAGATTTTTCTACGCCTTCCCCTTTTTGTTCTATGTAAGCCCTCAGCCAATGATCCTGCCCCACATTGAGGATAGATATTCCACACATAGTCCATCAACTCACAGGGCAATGCCCTGTGGAAACATCTCAAAAAAATTTTACAGGCACATCCAGTAATAATTCTTTGCCAGTTTTCTAGGTATTCACAACCTAGTCAAGTAAACACCCAAAATTAACTCTCTTAATCTAATTAGATGACAAGCTATATTACTTTGCAATGCTTAAATTCATTCACAGCATCTGTTGGTCAGAATTGCAAGTGTTCATTATACACATAGGTCTGCACCTAGAAGCCTCTGTGACCTTTGGATCAGGTTAGGCCATTGGAATTCACAGACTCACTACACCCAATGGAGAAAATCATGTAGCCCGGGCCCTAATGCACCATGAACCTCAGCCAACCCAAGGTCATTGTAGTCATCCATCAGACAAGAATGACATCATGTTAGAATGTATTTGGCATTCTGCTTATTAGAATGAAGAGAGGCATCATACATTTTTGAGAGTATTTGTAAAATAATTAAAGTTGAGAAAGTCTTGACCATTTCAAAAGGTGTACTTTGGAGAATACTCTTAAGTGCTAGTATAGTATCTATGAGCTACTAGGGGATATCACATACAATAGATTGAAAAAAAACATGTGCATTTCCTTGTTGTATGAAGTTACTAAATTAGGGGCTTTGTTTGATTCATTAAAAGCGCAATATCTATGGCACGCTCTGCAGTATTGGTAGGATTTTCAGTAAAGCACTAATGGTATTTATTGACACTTACTTGGTTTCCCAGTCACCCATCATTCATACACATTATTTTAAAGTTCAACTTTATCTTAACAGCAGTATATCTAATCTCACTTTTCAAGTCATGACCCCTAGCTCTGGAGAAGAATGACATTATCTATACAAAGAAATTCAGTCTGTGGCCAGAGTTACCAGTTCAAAGATGGCCGATGAGAACTTTGGATTTTGCTTGAACTTTGGAGGGGACGTCTTCCTCATTTTCTTACTGGTAGTAAAGCTGGGGAAAGAGGAACCAAGCCCCTGCATTGCCCCTTGTTGTCTTCCCTTGGTAGGTTGCTCCGTCTACAGTTGAACTAACACTATTGTAGTGAGGAAAGGGCTAGAGGTAAGTGGATCCTGGTCATGTCCTGTGAGCTCTGAATGGAGCTATTTGCAAAATACTAAGAAACATGTTAAATTTCTTATTTTCCTGGAGTCAGTGAGATTTCTCACTGTTTAGGCTTGGGTTAGTCTGCACTGGGTTTTCTATAATCTAAACATTCCTAACCAATGTGCACAGATAGAAGAGAGTTCCTACAGAGGTCATGAATGTCCTTTGACCCCATGACCAGTGCCTGACTCTTCTGGCCACTGTAACTGCCATCTTTGGGCCACATGAGTTTGATTAAAGTCTCAGGCAGAGCTGCCCTATTGGATGAGCCTCTGGGTTCATGTGTCCTTGTCTTGGCTGTTTGAGAGACTGTTTCCTCTGCAGAAAGAGGCTGGCCACTGTGTCTGACCAATTGTGTATAGGATTGGTACCTTTATTTCAAATCATAAAGATTGTCTACCAACAGGCAACCACTACAAAGCAGGTATGCAAACAGAAACAAACAAAAATATAACCTGCCACTCAGAGTCTACAGCAGGCTGGGTTCTTGTTCTATACAACTTAGAAAATGTCACTTTCCCCTCTCTTTCTCTTAACCAAGACATAATGAATTGTAAGTTGAGAACTATTCAGTTGAGAAAATTTAATGCCAGAGTAGAGGTTTTCTTTTTGTTTTGTTTTTTTAATAAAGCCATGTAGCTAGAGAAGTTTTTTTTTTTTTTAAAGTAGCTTGATGCAATGTAAGAAAGAATGAGGTGAGAAAACAAATTGCCAAATTTAAAAATTTTAAAAAGAAGCCATGTACTTATGGTAAGTTAATTGCAAGGCTTGCAAGGAGACTTGCAAGTAATCTCACAGCTGGTCATTCTTCAGCTGTCCCGAGACGTTGCCCACTCTCCAGGAGTCAGGGAAGTGGTACGGTTATCTTGGGAAGCTTTATCTCATTAACTGTGCAGTTCATATCCTGGTCTGCTTGCTCCAGGTCATATAGTTTCCAGGCTAATATTGTTCGCATCTCCCTTATTAGCAACATTGGAGCTTCAGATTTCTTTGCAAAGCCGGTCTTTGATGGCCCCCTCAGGCTCACTGTCCTTACTGTAGTCACATGTTGTGGGAGGATTAAGAACTTTCTACTTTTGTGGCCCTTTTAACATCACAGTGAAAACCTTTATGCAGGAAGTTGGTTGTTTCCTTGGAAAAGGTCCAAAGAAGTTGCTTTGTCAAAGGGCACAGAGTGTTTCAGGGCTTGCCAGATCATTTTCCAAAAAGACTCTTATGAGCAGCATGGAGTCATGTGTGTAGGAATGGTCAATACACTTTTTAAAATAGCCTTTTGTGTGCTGATATGTACAGGGATTATTCTCATAACATTAGCCCTTCGAATCTGTGTTTTCATATCATAGAATCGACCAATTATGGATTGAAACTATTCAACTGAAAAATATTCAATGAAAAAGATGGTATGTACACAGGACTGTTTTCCATTTCGTCATCCCTTAAACAATACAGTCTAGCAGCAATTTACATAACATTTACATTGCATTGGGTATTGTAAGCAGTTTAGATTATGTGGAAGGAAGTGTTTAGGTTTATGTGTGAATTTGGTGTTTATATAAGAGGATGGAATACCGATGAACTCTGTTATCTGCAGGGGCTCCTGAACTAGTCTCCTATGGGCATCTGGGAACAGTAATGCAGCAAATAAACACATTTAGGAAGCCTTTCCTAACCAGTAGCCAGACCAGAAGGAAGACTGGTTTGGATCAAAGGTGGCTTGCACCTGTTTATTTCTTCATATGTAGTTCTAATAGGAGAAGCCCCGCTTGCCTTTGATTATTGCTTCTGTTGGTAGATCCATAGGAACAAGATTTGTAAGCTGGAGTGTTGACATTTGCTCCTGTATGTAGATGCTTTCCCACAAAACATCATTTCCAGAAAGGCAGTAAATGATCTCATTATTACTAAAGGCAAGAATGAGGCCTGGAAAAGTTAAACAACTTACCCGGTATGTTGAAATAAGTAAGCAGTAGAACCTCATGTTACCACCAAGTATCATTTACCAAGACCAGCGGGGCTCGGTGCAAAACGGAAAACATGGTTTATTATTGAGAAGTAATTAAGAATGTCAACATGGACGCATCAGAACAGGACTGTGGGAGGTCCCTTCAGGCTTATAGCTATCAGGGAAACAATATGGGTGACGGAAGAATGGAACTCTGGTTCAGTCTGATTTAGGTAACCAATGCTAGGCCAAGACTTCAAGAGTCTGATACCAGGTCATTTATTTTAGCCATATTTAAGCACAGAACAATTTTGGAAAAAAGTTTTTTGATAACAATTTGCTCAGTCCCAAATTTGAAGCATGTTTACATTGCTATTGTTTACAAAGTACATCTGTTTTGTTTTTGCTTTTTTTTTTCACCATGTTGACAAAGACAGAGTGCCCAAGATTTAGGGTCTAGGGAGAATAACTGAGGAAAACATAATGCCTATGTGTATCAGGATTGGCCTGGGCCTACGGTGACATAGAAGAGAAAGTTCAAGTGATGTCCCTCATTAGGATGAGTTTTATGGACTAAAAGTAATATTTAAGATTTAGGTTTGGGATAAGTAAAGCATAAATTGTGGGAGATAAGGTCAGAGCCTGGCTCATCAGATGGCAATGGGTCACCAGGTTGTAAACTAGATCCATTCCCAGCATTCCAGGAGGAATAGTTAAGTCCCTCATTCCATTGGAGAGATAAAGTATTTAACTTTTCCTAGGTTCCCCAGTGCTTATCCTTGTACACAAAGACTGCCCCCTCTATGCGGGACCTTTCTGAGTGTGAGGTCCTGATTGACTTGCACAGTTCAGTCACCAGAACATCCCTGCTTGCACAGAGGTGGGTCCCACAGTCACAGTGTGACAAAGATTTGATTTGGTACATAAGCATGTGGAAAGTTCTTTGCATCTCAGGACTGCTTTTAAACATTAGTTTTTTTTCTTTAAGGATTGAGATGTTTTCTATTTAAGGGTGATGAGACCCAAGACCCATCTGGTTCTCTGTAGTAACAACCTCACTGTTTCTCAGTGTTCTTGCTGGGCTGGCCATCTTTTGCGTAGATCAGAAGCAGCTGGTTGGTAGAGGAACTTTCGGACTAACTTTGCTTTCCCTACATCTGGTTCTGATGTGCCCGTTTAGTTCCTGTTGAGCAGTTGTTCCTCTAGCAAGTGAGCTATCTCTGTTTCAGCCTCAGTGGTGTGTGGCTGCCTAAGAGGCACTGTGTTTGCACCCTAGCCTCCATGACCATGGATTTACTCAAGTCATTGAGCTAGCACAGCTCAAGGTACACACACACACACACACACACACACACACACAGAGAGACACACACACACACACATGCACACAGACACAGCACACACACACAAACGCATACACACACAGACACAGCATACACACACAGACACATACACAGACATGCAGAGACACACATGTACACACAGATGCACACACATTGTGTCAACTACATACATATGTACATACATACATACATATATACATGCACACATGATATATTTGAATATTGCCTTATTAACACCCTTACTGGACAACTTCAATTTTATTTACTGTAGTATTCTGATCTGTGAAATATTAGCCCGTTCTACTACTGCTACCAGCAAGTATTCTTTTTGTTCACATTTTCTTGGATGTTTCTGATACCATAAGACTTGGAGAGATCCCACAGGTCTAAGGACAGTGGGCTATTTTGAGGTGGATGTGAAACCTCCTTGTTTTTCGCTGGTGCTTCTCAGGTGATGCCAGCATGCTCTCTGAGCACACTGGAGGACATGTGTAGAGTTTGTCTGGATTAATAAATGCATACTCACTAGGCTCAGTGCTTTAGTTTGCCCACAACTGCAATATTTTTTCTGAGACTGGCTAAAAGAAAACCTGTATTCCCCAAAATGGGGCTGTTTATGAGGCATTCAAGCTAAAATTGTTAGTGTCTCTATAAGTTTCTAGAACGTTTTCATGATGCACCTTAGGCCCCTGTAATGTGAAGCCACAGAGATACACTTGTTCTCTTTCTAACATAATCAGTAAGTCAGTGAAAATCAGATTATTCCAGGTGAGTATGCTTGGCCAGATCATTTTGTCCAAGCTCCTGAAAGCGTTAGGGAAAAAGTCCCAGGAGCTTTGTTGCACATATAAATCAACATGATAGTGAGCAAAAGGAAATAAGATTAGGAAGTCTTGCCTGCACACTCATCTAAGAAATGGAGAGTGGAATTTAAATAAATTGTGGTGAGAGGTTGGAATGATTCTGAACAGAAAATTGTTAAGGAAAACAGCCAAGTGGCTCATCCCCAAGGCAGAATATAAGAGCAAGCTCTTCAGGCCCATGGGAGCATGAAGATGGACATCCGAGAGCATAGTTTTCTTTTTTGGCTGTGCTGAGAACAGTGTTCTTTTCTGTACTATGTTCTCTAATATGCCTCTTTCCATGGACCAATACCTCACCTATTGCATGGATTCAGAAACAAGTCCCACTTGAACTACCTGAATTGGGGAGAATGTTAAGTGGCTGTTGTAAGAGTGTAATGACAATTGACAATGAATAGCAATTGCTTGAGGCTTTCATCCTATGTAAATTGTACTACTATTAGAAGCCTCTTTCTTGCAGTAATACTATTGTCAGCCCTATTTATGTGGAATAAGCCTGTCTTAGTAAGGGTTTCTGTTCCTGTGAAGAGACATCATGACCACAGCAACTGCCATAAAAGAAAACATTTAATTTGGGCTGGCTTAGAGTTTCAGAAGTTTAGTCCATTATCATCATTGTAGTGAGATATTCGTACCTGTGGCACTGACCATTGGGCAGCCATGGTGCTGGAGAGGAGGATATGAGAGCTCTACATTTGGACCCTCAGGCAGCAGGAAGAGACTCACCACACTGAGCATCTGGAGCATCTGAGACCTCAAAGCTTGAACCCCATTGACACACTTCCTCCAACAAGGTCACACCTACTTCAACAAGGCCACACCTCATAACAGTGCCAGTCTCTATGGGCATAAGGGAGCCATTTTCTTTCAAACCACCACAAAGCCCAAAACTCGCTATACTTGAATTACTTACATAATTGCAAAAGTCTTAAGAATGCAGATGTTCATATTTTCAAACAACTATACAATGTGAAACTCATTTTAATTGACGACACTATAGATAGAATCTTCTGTGTTCAAACATCTATCCACAAACTTTTATTTAGCTCTGATTGTTCTGGGAGCAAGGGTAGTGGGTGGAGCTACAATGGACTGTGTGCCATTGCTAGAAAAGAGAGTTGGACACAGCTGAAAGTCATTGTCATTTGGGGAAAGAGACTCAGAGCTTTGCTTACTCATTTTCTCCCATTACCAGGCTTCCCAGCTTAGGGAAGAACAAGTCCTTTATCCTTTGTGAGTTTGTCATAGACCATATTCGTCTTTAATGCTCAGTGCCTATTACTTTATGAGAACAGATGTTGAATACAATGAGTTCAGGCAAAGAGGACAGTACTGTACTGGCTCTTTGTCTACATTTGTGTGCAGAAGAAAAGGTGAAACTTGACGAAACATGTTCAATTGTGTCCATGCTGTGTGCTGCTTCTTTAGAGAAAAGTATCAACTTTTCGTCGGAAATGCAATTCAGGCTGACCACACATTTCTTAAGTGTATTAGGTTCTCAGGAACCTGGAGACTATTTATGGGGAGAGAAGCAAGGGGGCACTGTTTTGAATTGTAACAGGCTTTGCAGAATATGAATTCTGAGGAATCTTTGGTCAATGCTCTACTTTCTCTGCCACCTCACTGCTTTCCCTCTTTTTTTCTCTACTCTTTCTCACCAGGGTATGGGAATATTGCTCCAAGCACAGAAGGAGGCAAAATCTTTTGTATTTTATATGCCATCTTTGGGATCCCACTCTTTGGTTTCTTATTGGCTGGCATTGGAGACCAACTTGGAACCATCTTTGGCAAAAGCATTGCAAGAGTGGAAAAGGTTTTTCGAGTGAGTACTGCACCATTTTAAACCCCCATTACTGAATCCATTGGCTTTGGCCTAATAGGGTTTAGAAGCAGCAGCATAGGCTCTTTCTGAATGAAACAGCTGAATACTATGATTGTGTTTTATCTCCTGGCCAATGATAGACATAGTACGGTGCCTAAATGTCCTTTTCTTGAATAACTTCCTGTCTTTGGTGGTACTTACAGAATCCAAGAAGGTTAAATACTGATTACCAGCACAGATTTCCCCAAGAGGTCTGCTACACTCAATGTCTTAGTCTGTTTAAACTTCTATAATGAAAGGTTGACAGCAGGAAGGCGTGTACACAGCAGAAGCTTATTTCCCACAGGTTGAAGTGTGGGTGTATAGGACCAAGGTTCAGGTGCCTGGTGAAGGGCTGCGCCCCCGCCCCTTCAAGGTGGCATTGATACATTGACCTCTAGAGAGAAGGGTGCTAAGACCTCATGTAGTGGATGGGTGGAAAGGGGAAATGGCTTGACATTGCAGGATGACTTTATTTTATAAGGGCTTCTACCTCACTGATGAAGGAGGAGTCCTTATGACTTAACTCCTTTAAAGACCCAACCTTTTAAGATCACATTAGCCTACATCTGTCACATTTAAACCACAGCTTACCTTCCCTTAAAGATGGAAAATGATACACAGGCTGGATGGTTCAGTGGGTGAAGGCACTGTCTGAGAATCCCTAGTTCAGTCTCCAAGACCCGCATGGTAGAATGAGAGATGCTAGTATTACAAATCATCTTTGCACCTCCACCTGTGGGCTATAGTCTCACACATGTGTGCAAGTGGTGTACATGCACTCTCTCTCTCTCTCTCTCTCTCTCTCTCTCTCTCTCTCTCTCTCTCTCTCTCTCTCTCTCTCTCACACACACACACACACACACACCAAATAAAAGAGATGGAAGGTGGTTTCCTTTTTGTTTTTAAAATGATGTAGAGAAATACAAACCCATCTGTTTCATTATTAGAATCCCTTCAATTGCTTTATTCCTGCAGCGTCTCCAGGGGATCCTGGATTCTGAATTTCTCTGTCCTCTCCTCTGTGTTTTGTGTCTCTTGCTTTGTGGATCCTCCTCGTTCTGTCTCTCAATGCTAAGCATTTCCTCAGCAATAGAAGGCCAGTGCTTTACTTTATGCTAAGGTGTGGAACATTATTACCTTAGTATTTATTTTCCTCATAAGAACATCTACTTGATGGAAAGAAAAATACATGTTACATTCTCTAAACAGAATTTCTATGTACTAAAATATTTTAAAAATCAGATACATTATTGTTATTCATATCATTGTTATTTATTGATTGACAACAACAACAATAATAATAAGTAAATAAAGATTACTTGATTGCCTTAAAAAGGGCATCTACATGAGAAGTTTACTTTCTAATGAGTTATTTTTGACCTCTGTAACAGGAATGTAGGATGGATGTGAGTGGTCTAAAGTTGCCAGTGCCTGTTAACTCATACCTATTCATTCAATTTCATAAAACTCATGGTTAGCTTAGCTATTTCTGTGCTTTTACTCAGTCTGGATGTCATTCTCAAGTCTTTCTGTCCTTCATCAGAGAAGCCCTTCTTATGGTAACTTAACTGTGGTGTGTGTGTGTGTGTGTGTGTGTGTGTGTGTGTGTGTGTGTGTGTGTGCGCGCGCACGCATGCTCGTGTACTTGTGCATGTGGAAACTAGATATTAATGTCAGGTGTCTACCCTGGTTGATTCCCACCTTGTTTTTTTGAGTCAGTGTCTCTCACTGAACTCAGAGCTCACTGATTTAATTGGGTAGGTCAGCCAGCAAGTCCCAGGAACCCTCCTGTCTCCAGCCCCCAAGTACTGGGATTATATTCGCCCACTACTATGCCAGCTTTCTACATGGGTGCTGGGATAGCACTGGGGTCCTCATGCCTGTGTGCCAAGTGCTTTGCAGACAAAGCTGTCTTTCCATCCTCTGATGATACAATTTTCCACAATGACATTTTGAGAACTTTTTTGAATCTGTAAGGATGTGTGAGTGGTGAGCTCTAAGTCAGTGCATACCCTACCCCCGGAGATAGGATCTCTCAGATTGTTCCTCAAACCCTGGATTCTGCTTCTCTTCAGCGGATGTAGGGGAGATTCTCAAAGGGGAAACATGAGAGGTTTATTAGCAGACAAGGAGAACAAGATGCACAGCTGAGTCACAGTCATATTCATAAACCCAGCAGTCCCGCCAAGCTGCCTCCATACTCATCTGCAAAAGACCACAGAGTGCAAATCAACTTTAGAAAGCTTTGGTGATGGCCAAATGAAATAATGGATAGGCAAGAGCTTGCCCAGGACTGGAAACACAGAGCTCAGAGCTGCCATCCCTTCTAAGAGAGTTAGCTGGCAAGCTAGCCACTCACTCAGATTTTGTGTATGCTTGAGTTTTTCTGGAATGTCCCACAGCCTTTGCTCCCTGGGTGCTGGCTGGCTAGCCAGCCTCATTAGAATGTGCACCTGTCTCCTCAGCGGTCACCATGGAAACCATGGTGCTCAGTTTCTCAAATGTTTAGATCTTCTTAACTCAGACACAGAGGCTTTGTCTCTGAAGGGCTGTTTTGAACTCCTCGGAGGCATTTCTTAGCCGTCTGCACAGCCCTTTGAGTTACGAAAAAATAGATGGGGTGACTGAACACTCATAAGAAACAGGAGTGTTCTTGGAGCATTCCCACGGAGAAATGACTGATTCGGCATTTTCCCTGTTTTGTAGCTCCTCTTGGTTTCGGTTTCCTTGGTCATTAGAAGAAAGGGTTGGATTGCATCTTTCAGATTCTCCTTAGCAGATTAAGTTATTGTATTCTACAAGAGGGGAGAGATTACAATCATTTTATTGCATGCCTATCAAATTTGGAGAGCACTCCTGTAATGCAGCTTAGACTCCAAGTGGAGCATGCTATTCCCCCCTTATAAACTGTTTCCAAAAGGCCCTTCAGTAGACTCTGGAGCCATGACTGAACATTTGCACATTTCATTTTTATGCTGATGGCCCACTCAACTCTTTGCACCACCAGAGAAGGTAAGGTTATGCAGGAAGGTGAGGCAAGTATGTCTTAAATGGTCAGGGTATCAACAAGGCCAAAGTCAAGGTGCTGGGCCAGATGAAACTCCAGGTTTGAGGGAGAACCTACTTCCAAGTGCATTTACATTTGGGAAAGAAAACAGTAATTTCTGAATTACTTTCTCTGGGGTAGGAACTCTTTCTATTCCCCTTAGCTAGAGAGAAGGGTGCCAAACCAAAGTCATTATTCCATCTAAGCCTCACTGAGTGACCAGTGAGCTTTGGGATTGCTTACGGGGGAGTGCATGAAGGGTTAGGTACAGAAGCGTGAATGACTCAGGGAGCTGCATTACCAGACTCTTATCCTCTAAGGGTGATGACTCATAAAGCTTCACCATGGAGATTCCGCTCTGCCTTTGGGTGGCTAAACTACTGACGAGTCTCCTTCCAAGGGGGATTCTCACTGATTATTAAACCTCAGCAGGGTCCTCACAAATATTGGGAATTTCATGAGTCTTGTGATCCTCTCTTCTTCTTCCACAAGGCAATGTTTCCAACTGGAGGAAAGAGCCACAAACATGGTTTTCTGTGGTTGTAGGATGGCAAGCCCCCTTTCCTTGCTGGTTTTCAAGGAGGAGCCTGTCTGAGTTAAGGTTTTTATGCTGTGAAGAGATACAATGACTATGACAACTCTTAAAATGATAACATGTGGCTCAATTACAGTTTCAGAGGTTCAGTCCATTATTAACATGGTGGGGGATATGGTGGCATACTGGAAGATGTGGTGCTGGATACATCTTGATGTGCACAGGAAGTCAACTGAGACACTTGGCAGCATCCTGCGCATAATGAACCTCAAAGTCCGCCACAATGACACACTTCCTCTAACAAGGCCATATGTACCCCAACAAAGCCACGCCACCTAATAAGGTCACTCCCTATGAATTTATGGGGACCAATTACGTTCCCCATTCCACTCCCTGGCCCCCATAAGCTTGTAACAATATCATAATGCAAAATGCATTTAGTCCAATTTCAAAAATCCCCATAGTCTATCACAGTCTCAACAATGTTTAAAAGTCCAAAGTTCAAAGTCTTTTCTGAGATTCATACAATCTTTAACTGAAATCCCCTATAAAATCAAAATAAAAAAAAGCAAATCACATACAACATATAATGACACAGGATATACATTGCCATTCCAAAACATAGGGAAAGAAATACTGGACTAAAGCAAGACTGAAAACCAGTTGTACAAACTCCAAACACTGCACCTCTACTTCTGATGTCAAAGCACTGTACAGATTTCCACTACCTCTCAGCTTTGTTGGCTGCAGCACACTTCCCTCTCTTGGCTGGTTCCACCCTCTGTTAGCAGCTTTATTAGGCAGGTGTCCCACGACTCTGACATCTCTCACATCGTGAGTTCTCTAAGGCCGTCCAGGTTTCAACTTCACAGCTTCACACAATGGCCTCTCTACGAGGCTTCCATTCAGGGACACCCCTAGCACATGTCTGGCCTCAGTGGTTTTCTTTAGGCATGGAGGCAAATTCCATGACCCACTTCTTCTATCCTTAGCTCTGAAGCCAGAAGTGTGCGGCCAAAGCTGCCAGGTTCTGCTGCTTACCAGGGCTGGAACAATTTCACAAGCTTTCTGTCCTTCATTGTTTAAGCTTGGCTGTTATGAAACTTGTTCTATGGACCAGGCTGGCCTCAAACTCAGAGGTCTTCCGACCTCTGCCTTCCCAGTGCTGGGATTAAAGGTGTGCACCACCACCACACCCAGCTCCAAACCTTAGTTCCTTTTTGCAAGTTGGAAATTTAGCTGTGGGGAGGGGATCTTGCCCTGAGGTCACCATTGTATTTATGTCATTTCTTCAGAGATCAGATGAGATCCAGTGCATTCAGGGTGGTATGGCCGTAGACTTTTTCATTTCTTAATTTGTATATCTCCTTGAACAAAGAATTTAGCTCTATTCCACTTTCTGATACTCTTTTTATCCTTACATTTTTAATTTTTATAATTTACCCTGCTCAGCTAGCTCCTTTTCATTATAAATTTTCATTTAGAGTTATCACTAAAAAAAAAAAAAAAAAAAAGAAAAGAAAAAGAAAAAAATCACATGACAGATTCTATACTAGGCTAACAGAATTAATATAAAACTTAATCCAAAATTCTTCACTTTAGCCTCAGGTAGACTCTTTGGACAAGGGCAAAAGGCAGCCACTTTCTTCACCAAAATATCACTAGAACAATCTCTAGGCAATGTATGAAAATTTTTCTCTGAAAACTCTTGAGTGAGCCCCCAACATTCATATAACGTAGCACCTCTGTCTTCCATGCTCCTATTAGTATGGGGCATTAAGCAGTGCGCAAACCATTCCACTGCTTTCATAATGCAAAGTGCCAAGGTCCAAATTCTTCCAAACAAACACGTGGTCAGGCCCATCACAGCAATACCCTAGTCTCTGGTACCAATGTGTCTTAGGGTTTTTATCGCTGTGAAGAGACACCATAACCAGGGCATCTCTTATAAAGAAAACATTTAATTGGTGGCTCGGTTACAGTTTTAGAGGTTCAGTCCATTGTCATCATAGTGGGGAGCATGGCAGCATGCAGGCTGGTGTGGTGCTGGCTACATCTTGATATGCAGGCCACAGGAAGTATACTGAGACACTTGGCAGTATACTGAGCATAGGAGACCTCAAAGCCAGCCCCATAGTGACACACTTCTTCCAACAAGGCCATACCTACTCCAACAAAGCCACACCTCTTAACAGTGCTACACCCTGAGATTAATGGGGGCCAATAACATTCAAACCCCACCGAGCCATTTTCTCAGTTTCACCCAAATGCTTTGCCACAGAGGCACTTAAAGTTTCAAAACCAAGGATGTACTGTATTACACTTTGGTCCAGATTGGGAGGGGGGGGGGAACTCTCTGCTTTTGATGGTTCAGAATTAGATCAAGTTTAATCTGTTTTAAAGGTCAGCCATATAATATCACATAGTTATGGGAGCAATAGGTCACTGTCACTTCTAGAGGCATCGCAGACATTCTGTCTTCAGCACACTCAGAGTTGTGGTATCATTGGTAGTATAGACCTTCCCCACAAAGACAGTCTCCCCGCTGACATAATGGAGAACTAAACCGAGTTCATCTCTTTACAGCAAGATCATTACAACCAACCAAAGAAGGGCCTGAGCAGAAGGTGCTCACCTAAGTCCATCAGGTTAAGTCCCTTGTCAGGTTGGGAAGTGTGGATAGAGGCTCAGCTTGTATCTTTCAACATTGATCACGATGCCAGGAAAACAGGCATGACCTCTGGACACTGACAAACAGCAGTCAAAAAATGTGCTTGGTTTAAGTGAGGTCTGTTGGCCACACAGGTCAAGCATATCCAAGTTCTTTCTTGGCATGTCTGCTTTCTCTCCATAGGCTCGTTATCTCATGGTTGCAAGAAGGTTACAACTGGAACAGATATCGTGGTTTTAAGCAACCACATTTAAGGCAAGACAAAAGAGACACTTAAAAATGTGTTATTATAACTGTTTTATTTCTCTCTCAAAGGCATTTTATAGCAGGTTTAGAATTATTGCAAATTTGAAAGGACAGTATATAGATTTACTATATATATTCCTATTTATATATGCATATATATGTTTAACATATACAACCCCCCACACACACACACTCTCTCTCTACCAGAGAGGCACATTTTTATTTTATTTGATGAACCTGCATTGGTGCATAATTAGTTCCCAGTCTAAAATTTATATTAGGGTTCTCTCATAATGCTGTACATTCTGTGTTTGGTTCCGTGTTCAGTGACATGGACCCACCATTATAGACTCACATAGAGCACTTTCATGGCCCTCGACACCTGTGTTCTGCCTCTTCACCTCTTTCCTTCTCCTAAGCCCTGAAAAGTACTCATCATTGTCTTCGGCCATTGTAGCTATGTCTTTTCCAGAATGCAACAGAACTGGAGTTATCAATATAGAGCCTTTTCAAACTGACTTCCTTCAGTCAGTGATAAACAATAATCTGTCATCTAATAGGATTTTTCTTCAGGAATTTTTATGGCTTAATAGCTCATTTCTCTTTAGGGCTAAATGATAATCTATTTATTTTTTTCTGAGTGGTTATCTGGTTTATTGATCCATTTACCTACTGAAAGATAGCTTGTTGCATTCTGCTTTAGTCAATAAGAATAAAGCTGCTGGAACTACCTATTTCAGTTCCTCTGGGGAAATAGCAGGAAACATGATCACTGGATTTATGAGCATGCTTTGTGTTAAGAAATGGCCACTGCCATTTTCCATTACTATAAAGAACAAATGAGAGTTTTCTCTTCCTGTTGCTTCACTTTCTCGCCAGCAATTGGTGTTGCTTGCATGTGTTCTAGTTAAGCGTGCTGTGGTAGCTTACTATTTTAATTTACAGTTCCCAAATGACTTAAGGCATTGGATACTGCCTCACATGCTTATAAGACAGCCAATAGATCTCTATTGATGTTTTTGGCCCATTTTAAGTCAAGTTGGTTTTTTAATTGTTGAGTTTTAAAAGCTTTAAAGCCATTTATTAGATGTGACTTTTGAAAATATCCTATGTAACCTGTCCTTTTATTCTCTTAACTACATCTTTTGCAATATGTAATTTTTAAAAACACAGCCTAACATTTTTTTTTCATGCATGTGTCAAGTGTCTTTGCTATTTATTCAAAAGATTATTGCTAGTCCTGCCTAAGGCCAGATAGGTTTCTTCTGTTTTCTAGGTGTTTCTTAGTTGCATAGGTTACATTAAGTCTGTGATGTATGTTGAGTTAATTTTTGTGAAGGGTGTGAGGTTTGTTACTACAACTATAGAGGTGTGTGTGTGTGTGTGTGTGTGTGTGTGTGTGTGTGTGTGTGTGTGTGGCGTGTGCATGTACTGTGTGTGCACATGCATATATTTTTCTTTTTTGACTCATCAACTAAAATGGATCACTTGATTGTTCTCATCTGTAAGAGAGGTTAGAAAGGAGCATCTAACAAAAGGGTAATTGAATTGACTGACCCTCAGCAGTCTGCATTAGCAGTCTCTGGAAATTTTAGACACAAATATTCTTAGAGGGTTTGCCAAGCTCTCCAGGAAATTCTGGTGTTTGCTGAAATGTGAACACTCTAAGGGTAGAGGAATTACCTATCATCCCTTGGGACTGAACACATTAATTTAATGAATGGAATTCTAATTCTATGAGCGAAGAAGGTGGGATAAACAAGTATAAGCACGCACTGGTGTTGGTCACCAGGAAGCCATGTAAGTCACTTTTTTGGAAACTGTTCCTTTTTCCTGCTTGTCATAAATGAGCTGGTCTTTGAGATCCTTGAATCATTTAGGACAGGCTGGTATATGCTCTAGTAACAAACAATTCTGTCTTACCCCCACCCATGCTAGACTTGGAGCCTAGGCAAATGTCCAAGCTATTGGCTTTGCTATGATGGAGGAGAGCTGGAAACTTCATACTGGCTCTTAGGAGTTTTGGCATCCTGGGAGAGGCTGTTGTCCTGAGATGGTTGGTCACTTAGCCTCAAATGTTTATGCACTGTTCTATCTCCAAGGACAATAGAAAAATTATTGAATATCAAAAATGCTATTGGCATTTTTGACAAACATCCTGGGAATTTAGATACAGATGGCCTGTGCATCCAATTTTGGGAAACACTATTGTGTTTGTGACTCACTCTTTTCACGTCCAAGAAAACAGAGCCCATCATTTGTGAAGCCACCAACCTGAGGGCCATGTGTTGTTAGTGGCATGGTCTAGATCTGAACCCAGTAATCCTTTTAGGCACAGTGTTTCAAACTACACTGTGAAGCCAATGTGGAGTTTGCCATCTTTTAGCATACTTTGCTGGTTGAGTGCAAAAAGGTCCCCCTGCCACCCTGAAGAAGGAAATCTGGCCAGTTAGCAAGGAAAGATAATTATTTGAGGTTGAGCAGGCTAGGTGCCAGATCCCAAAGCAGGGTTTAGAAGTGAGAAGCCTCTCTCTCCTGCTGTGGGCTACAGCTCTGCTGGGCAATGCTGACCACCACTTGATAAGATGCTTTAGCAAAGCCAAATTCTGTTTGGACTGGATCCCCCTCTCTTTCTTTGAAATGGATATTGGCCTCTGGGAGGAGGCAGCCATCTCCTTTTATCAGACCCAACAGCATCAAGCTTTTTGACATCTCTTCTAAAATCAAGGGGCCTTCTTTTTCTTTTTTAGCTATCTTACCCCATAAGGATAAAGCTGGGCACAGCTTACAAATTGTGCATTGCCTTAGATCTGCTATTAAAAAACCTGAGGAGTGTCTTGGCTTTCCAAACACTTAGAAAGGGTGATGGTTGTGCCACCTAAAGCTATGGTGATGTTTGCGGTGCTGTTGCTGAGGGCTATGTCTGAGTCTGTGGTCCTACTGTGGCCAGGGGCCATGTTTATGGTCTGTTCTGTAACTGAAAACTGTGTGGAGGCCCATGATCTGTACTCCCATTGATTGAGAAGAGCAAGGAGGCTATCTTTGCGGTGATATTGATGATTGTAGATGCACAGTTGAGAGGGAGGGATATGGAAGGCTTCTGTGACAACCCCTAACCCCACCCCCCAAAAAGGTAACAACCCAGACAGAAAGCCAGCCAAAAATCAAGAATTACAGAACAGTTAATGCTTGCTCAAGGCCCTTTCTCTACTGTACCTACTGTAGGTCTGAAATTTTCTAGAAATCTCACTGGAAATGCATTGCACAATCTCTTTTTTTAACTTATTAGGTTATCATCCCATCCAACGTACCTCCCAGAGCCATTCTATAGAGAATTTTCTTAGTACTCCATCTGCTGTCTATCTATCTATCTATCTATCTATCTATCTATCTATCTATCTATCTATCTATCTATCATCTAGATACTTAATTGTGATTTTCCTCTTGAGAAGCCTACACCCACAACTGGGTATGTCTTTCTTTCTGAGTGCCTCTTTCTTATAATCCCCATACTTAACATCAATGTGAAAAGTGGCTTTTACTGAACTGTGGCTCTTTTTAAAATACCTGCGTGTGCAGAGATTCCTACGGGTTTGTGGGAATTCTTCACATGGCTGCAGGTGTGTCCACATTCTTGCTGCTGTTTCTACCTTGATCTTAGTATAACTGATGTTTGGGTCTGTGTAATTCTTTGGCATATGGTTTCCCTGTGCCTTATAGGGTGGATCTGGCCTTTTCCACTCACTGGATGCCAGTGTCATGCCTGTCCACAGCCATATCAGTCCCAATGTCTCCAGACACAATAAGTGCCATCTTAAGATAAACTTGCAGCAGTTAACCTGGTGGAGAGGAAGAAGCATTTGCTTCAAAGTCTATGAGGTGCATATCCTGGCTCCTTGTTAGAATCTTCCACGTGAGCTCTAGTGTTGAAATCAGTGGTTGCTACCCATCTCTTTAGTGCCACACTAACACTACCAAGAACCCTCCTATGTCAGCTGTGCCTTTAAGGAGGACTTTGAAGATTTATACTATGGGAATGAGGTCATTTTTCACTGAGAAAGGAAAATGCCCCAAGGCTTGACTCTGATGAGTAAGTTAGAGAGAAAGATAGATGGCTCAGCTATGATTCTTCAACAGGCAAACATCTCAGCCTTCACTTTAGCTGATAGGGGCTAATTTAATGGAATAGTCTTCCATTTTCTCAGATGATCCTTAATAACTGGCCAGTATCCCCTTGGCATTTCCTGTTGCTGTCTTGAGATCACTTCAGGCAGTTTTAATGGATTTAAAACGCATCTTCACTCTTCTATATAGAGCAAAGTTATCAAACACTCACAAAATATAACTAAGTAAAGCACTTCCCAAATAGTGGTCAACCTCTTCCTCTCCCTCTCTTTCTTGCCCCCCCATGCTTATGCCTCTCTCTTATTTCTCTGTCTCTTGTTGTCTCCCTCCGTGTTTGTGTGTTTATGTCTCTCTGTATTTCTCTCTGTTTATGTGTTCACATTCATGTGTATACGGAGGTCAGATGTTAATCTTGGATGTCATTTTTTTGTAGCAATCTACCTTATTTTTTTAAGGTGGATCTTTCACTGGGACCTGGGGCTCACTGATCAACACTGGAACACTGAACCCTAGGGATCTTCCTTCTCTGTCTCCCTAGTGTTGGGATTACAATAATGTGCTACCTTCTCCAGCTTTTTACATGGGTTCTGAGGATCAAAACTCAGGTCCTCATGCTTGTGTCACAAGTGCTTTACTGGGTCATTTTCCCAGCCCCAACTTTTTCTTTCTTTCCTTTCTTTCTTTCTTTCTTTCTTTCTTTCTTTCTTTCTTTCTTCCTTTCTTTTTTCCTTTCTTTAACATTGTCTCTCTGACAATCTTTGACTGCATATAAGTGGGTTATCTGATTGTTTTTTAGAATGGTAGAGGCTTTTGCAGGGAGCCTTGGGTTTATCATTTACCTGCTAGGATTGGCGGAAGTCAGAATGAGTATTGTGGTACCTCAGAATTGGTGCCAGTATTGTTCATCTGCTCTGAGGGTTTACTGTGTGCTAGACTCTGGGCTGCTGGTTTTACCCAGAATAAACCGTGTGTCTCAAAGTCAGCAGCGTCATCTTCCTTATTTAATGAGATCAGAATGTTTTGCCTGATTCTATGACCTATCCAAGGTCTACCCAGCCTATAACTGATAGAGAAAAGATGCTGGCCCAGGTCCCCTCACCCCAGAGTGCATGCAGAGACTCAGCCAATCCTTTCCTTCTCTTTTAAGGACCACAGTGCCTGACAAGCCCAGAAGAGTTGGAAGGTTTAGTGAGATCTGGGGACAGATAAATATGGACATTTGAAAGAAGCTGATAGAAAGAAGCCCTGTTTCTCTTTTCAATCTAATTTTATTCTCTCATTATGTTGAATTGGATCATAGTCTCTAATTCTCTTTATGAATCCAGCGTATCTCTCTAAGCAGTACAGTGTGTATCTCCATGTTCATCTCCTCTATGGTGGAGTTTAATCTACAATTTGGACGGCCCTTGCTCCTGCTGGATACTGCCACGCATCCAACACAAGACAGATTTACAGGAGTGGGGCCTCTATGGTCCCAATAGCTGATTTGTTCTCATCTTTTTCCTCAAGAGTACTTCATAGATGGGAATGTCCTGTACTGTGTTCTTCTGGGCCATTGCTATGCTTGGTACCATCTATTCTACGGAAGAAAATGAAGGACACAGTTCAAGGCCAAGCCTCCTGGGCAGCTGAGACATCTGGCCTTGCCTTCCAAAGGCATTCTCCAGGTTTTAGACTCATTGGTTTGCTAGCCTCAGCATCCCACTAAAAGCGTTTTGAAGGACGTAGAGTCGGAGGATAAGGACAGTAAGACTTTAATTCTCATTGGAGATTTAACTCAGTTCTAACCTCAGAGTCTGCTTTGCTTGGCTGCAATGTTTCTTCCTTTCAAGAATGGTTTGTGGTTTCCAGGTTTTACTGGCTTTTCCTGAGGCTTCTGATATTCTGCAAATAGCCTTACTAGCACTTGAAACCTTCTATTCCATTTCAGGAAGAAGATTCATAATGAGGTGGAAAACCGCTTTAGTGGACTGTTTGCTAACAGGAAGTAGAATTCAAGGTCTGACCTTGTGGTATTTAAAATCCTCTCTCCTTTAGTTAAGTCCTTACCAGCTAAAGCACTGTGACACCTCCCGTTGTCTCCATGAAGTTGAGTGGAGTGCCATGTTTAGATTTTCAGATGGATTTCACCTCCAGATTGTAATTTTTAAAGACATTTGTCTAAAAGGAATTGGCCGAACCAATTTATCTATGTTCTCTCTTTCTTCGTTTGCTGCTCCCTGAGGGAAACCTGTACAGGTTTACCCAAAAGCATTATCTGACAGAGGGAACTATCTAGAAATGTGTATGAGATTTCACTATCTGCTTGGTCTTGCCCCTAGGGCCCCAGGAGTCCTATTTGTTTTATATCTTCCCAATTTGAGGCTACTTTAAATCCAGGAATGTATTAGTTCTACTCCCATGGTAACCTGCCTCTAAAATTAATGGCGACTCTTGAGATACTAATGTAAAGAGAGTGTTTTATTAGCATTCACATTTTCACTGGCATCTTAAAACCAATTTAATAGGCAAATGAATTCCCATGTTCTTCCTGTATCACCAGTTTTCATAGACTAGTTTGGTCTATGCTAGTCGGTGCTGCAAGGCACCGACTGAGGAGAGTAATAATCCTTAGCTCCTCCATAGATCTATTTTAGATTACATTTACTGATGTAAAAAATTCTCTCTCTCTCTCTCTCTCTCTCTCTCTCTCTGTGTGTGTGTGTGTGTAGTATGTTCATGCTATGGAGCTCAGAGGTTGACATCTTTAGATGTCTTCCTTGGGAGTCTTTTTTATTTATTGAGACAGATCTTTCCATGAACCTAGAGTTTGTCAATTTGGCTAGACTGACCAGCCAGCTGAGCCCCCAGGGATTTGACTGTGGTGTGTGTGTGTGTGTTCATATGTGTGGTGTGTGTGTGTGTGTGTGTGTGGTGTGTGGTGTGTGGTGTGTGTGTGGGGTGTGTGTGTTCATGTGTTTGTGTGTGTTCCTGTGTGTGTGTTCATGTATGAATGCATCTTTGGGGTGCTTTTCATAAACATCATTTATTTTTTGAAACTGTTTCCCCAAACCTATAGTTTGACATTTTAAGACAGCCTGGCTGTCCACCAAGCTCCAGGGATTCTCCTGTCCTCCTGTCTTTGCTCCCTAAACCCTGAGGTTACAGGTGTGTCCTGCTACACTCTGCTTTTATGTGCGTGCTGGGGATCTAAACTCAAGCTCTCAGGGTGTTCTCTATTATTATTATTATTATTTTTCTAAGACAGGGTTTCTCTATAGCTTTGGAGCCTGTCCTAGAACTCACATAGTAGACTAGGCTAGCCTCAAACTCACAGAGCTCCACCTGCCTCTGCCTCTCAAGTGCTGGGATTAAAGGTGGGCACGGCTGCCACCACCTAGCTCAGTAAACACTTTCCCTAATGCCTGGACTGGTGTTTGCCTGAACTGAGCCCTGGAGTCCTGCCTGGGACAGGAGTGTTTCCAGGAGAGAAAACACTTCACACTGGACAGTACTTTGCTCTGACGTCCCGAGAGGGCTGCATTTGTGCACTGAAGCATGCCTTACTTAGTGGCTTTAGCTGTGCCTTGGATGTCTTCTGCTGAGGTTTAGGCTCTTGCTAGCATGAAGCTGTAGTTCTCAGCTTGTATGTGGTGGGCCTTCAGGGGCCTGACATGCAGTTCTCAGTAACTAGAGTTCTCCTGATATGGTAAACAACACATCTCCTTCACATTGTATTACCTCTTTTCAATTATAAACAGGACGTTCATCAACAAGTCACTTTAATGCATAGAGTCAGCTGGAATCAACACGTATGTTTTATGGGGATTACAGATTTTTTTTTCATTCAGAAGGGATTTTCAGAATGTAAAAGCTAAAGTACATCGGATTTTCATATCAGTACTGTATGATTCTGGTAGTGTGTGTGTGTGTGTGTGTATGTGTGTGTATGTGTGTGTATGTGTGTATGTATGTGGTGTCTGTGTACCTGCTCTCTCTGTTACTGTGTGCACACATGTGTGTGTATGTGGTGTGTCTCTATTTCTGTGTGTGTACCTGTTCTCTCTGTCTCTCTGTCTCTCTGTCTCTCTCTCTCTCTCTCTGTGTATCTCTGCACGTCTTGTAGGGTTGGTTCTCTCCTTCAACCATGTGGGTTCTGGGGATGGAAGTCAGGTTGTCAGGCTTGGTGGAAATCACTTTTAGCTGCTGAAACACTTGCTGGCCCCATAGCCACCCTTGACTTGGGTGTAAAGTCATCTTTACACAGAGGTTGTTTTATCCAGGAAAATCATCCTGAGAGACACACTTTGATAAGACATGGCTCAGAGGTTAAGGGCACTATGGACTGCCCTTGCAGAGGACCCGACTGAATTCAGTTCTCAGCCCCTTTGAGGAGTGACCTACAGCTACCTCCCCTCTTCTCTCTTCTCCTCTTCTCTTCTACCTAGATTTCTCCAATTTATTCTCCCTGCCTGCCAGCCTTGCCTAGCCCTCTTTCTCTACCTAGCTATTGGCCATTCAGCTTTTTATTAGACTAATCAGGTGCTTAGGCAGGCAAGGTGAAACAGCAACATCTTTACCTAATTAAACAAATACAGTATTTGTTAATGTAACACATCTTTACATCATTAACACAGGCAGCAGAAACAAATGTAACACACCTTTACAACGTTAAAGTAATATTCTGTAGCAGAAGCAAATGTAACACATTTTTGCCTAGTTAAAGTACTATCTCATAACAGGCCATTTGCATTTTTATAAACTATAAACTATAGACCATAAAATAGTATTGAAAGATGTCAGAAGAGGAGCTAAATCTCGTCCACAAAGATAGCTGATCCTGTCTCAGTAAGGAGCTTGAAAGATGGGTTTTGCTCATGTTAAATGGCGTGTCTCCCATCTTTTGTAATTTTTCACCATTTCTCTACTTAGCAATGTTCTATTTATGTCTTTTCCTTATTCCTGGGCAGGAAGGATTTTTGCCTTGAGCTACATGTAGCAACTGTTCCTCTGCATGAGCCTGGGCAGTGGTTAGAAGGACTGATATTGAGTTATTGTCATTGGTGTCTCCCAGTTTACTTCTGGGTCTGTGGACTAGGTGCAAAGTATTTCGTGTTTTCATCCCATCCCTTCTAGCTGATGCTGCCTTGTAGATTACTTCAGACAATTCAAAACAGGATTATGCATCATCCAATTTAAAAAAGGCAAAAGAACTTCTGTTTGATTTTAAAAATAGGGTGCAAGAAGCTTTGGTGTGTTTTCTTTAAAAAAAAAAAAAAGAATTTTACTAAGTACTGTAACAGAGTTGGAACTAGGAGTGAACAAGAAAGCAAACATCAACATCTAGAATGAGGTGCATGGCATATAAATGCCATATGGTGTGCTTGCAGGGTTATTGCTGCCTCCTTGGCATCCATCCTGACACTGCTACTTGCTTCTTGCCTCTGCTGCTCTTTGAAAAAGTCTCAAGTCCTCTTAGCCCTTTGACGGGGTGGGTCTCTCACCTACTAACCCTTTGGAGGTTGGTTCACCTTTTCCTCAAGGACAAGGGGAAGACCTGTCCAGGTGGCTGTGTAAATATGGGACACCTGCTTCCGTGAGCCACCATCAGATGGTCTTAAGAATTGATAGAATTGTCTCCTGCCTAGAAAATGGGCTCACGCTCTTTCCCGTCTGTCTTCTTTCTTTTTTTAAAAACATTATTTAGTGATCACAGCAGTGGCAGTGTGGAAGGGACTGAGGCAGCCTGAAGAATTCTTTTCAGAGACCTGAACTCAAGTGAAGTTGGACTCTTGACTTCTTTCCGGAAAAGAATTCTAGGGTGAACCCACATGAAGCTGAACTGGGATTATCAAAAAGAGAGTTTAGCATAGTATTAAGCATGGGAGTAAACAGACACCCATGGAAACGATAGTACACACTCAAGTGTGGCTGTGGGATTCTTAGGGGAGTCACACCTAAGTGCCTCAGCAGTATCACACATACACCTTTTGTTTCTTCTTAAGTTAGACCTGAAAGGGCTCCCCCCACTTTATTATTATTATTATTATTATTATTATTATTATTATTATTATTATTAATATTATTATTATTATAGTAATAGAATAATAGGGTGGCTCAAGATAGGTCTTGGATAGGATTGAAGTCTGACAAACCATTGGTGATGAGGATTGTACAAGGGGGTAAACACATAGCTTTTACTGCAAATAGAGTGTGTGTGTGTGTGTGTGTGTGTGAGAGAGAGAGAGAGAGAGAGAGAGAGAGAGAGAGAGAGAGAGAGAGAGAGAGAGAGAGAGAGAGGGAGAGGGAGAGGGAGAGGGAGAGGGAGAGGGAGAGACGGAGAGAGGTAATTCCTCTGTTTTTAACATTTTTATCTGGAACATATCTCAATGAAGGAATATTGTCTCTGTGTAGGCAACTTTCACAGCTTAGCTGGCCACTCAGTCTGGATTCTGGGGTGCAGGGCTCCCTTCCTGTCTCCGTTGTCACAGGCACAGGCCTGAGTCTAGAGGGCAGGGTCCAGAGTTTCCTGATTGTTGTGCCTTTTAAAAAGGAATATAGAGATACATGGGAAGTTTTATAGGTGGTAGTTGATTATGGGAACGATCAGAGGAGGTCATATTTTGTGGCCCGATTCTAAGAGGACAAAAAAGGGAAAGGGGTGAAGCTAGGCCCATAGCCATCTTTTATGGGTCATTAACTTAGTACTATCCTGTTTGGAGACTTTTTGAGGATGTTCTGTCGGTAGTTTAAATGAGGAATAGAACCCGTAGTCTCAGGAATTTGAACACTCGGTCCCCAGTTGATGGCACTGTTTGGGGGAAGTTAGAGCTTTGCTGGAGGAAGTATGGCACACTAAGGGTTGGGCCTTAAAATCTTCCACACACTTCCAGTTGGCTTTGTGCTATTGGTGGAGATTTTGACCTCTCAGCTTTCTGCTCGGACTGCCATGTCTACCGGTTGCTGTTATGCCTCCCCTTTATGATGGGACTCTGGAACTATAGGCTGAAATAGACTCTTTCTTCCTTGAGTTGCCCTGGTCATAGTGTGTTACCATGGCAACAGAAAGGTAACTGATACAAAGCTCAAGGAAGCCAGTAAGTAGGGTGTCCAGTCTTACCATTGCTGGCATCTTACATCTCTTGATCTCTGAAACTTTTTCTTCCTTGTTTGCTATTCTTCTGCTTCACCATGCCCCCCTCACATTTTCTCTCTCCTGTAGTAATCACACATCTTTAGTTTTTATATTTATAGAAATGTCTTGAATTCAAATGATTAGATTTGATTATTAAATAGTAGAAAGCCACATATGCTAGATTTTGTGTAAAGTTCATATTGATAAAAATTTTTAACTTAAAACTATTTTAAGTGTATGGGTGTTTTGTCTTCATGCCATCTGTGTGACTTGTGTCCATGGAGGCCAGAAGAGGGCAACAGACCCCTTGGCATGGGAGTTACAGATGACTGTCATCTGTCAGGTTGGAGCTGTGAGGCAAACTTGGGTCTTCTACAAGAGCAACACGTTCTCTTAACTGCTGGGCCATCTCTCCAGCTGCCATTGATAATTTTTTTAAAGTTTTTTTTTTTCAATGAGACCTTATTTTCAAGAGTAAGAGCCTTGATGATCTCCACACACATGGGCAAGTGCAGCACTTGCGTACAAATGTGTACCTGTACGCATGTGAATACATGAGCACAAACACAAAATTTACCTTAATTATATTCTTGTAAAAACATATTCCCCATTAAATACAGAAGTTTGCATGTATTTACAAATAAAAGAGAGTTGGCTAGATAACCATAATCACAGCCTTTGCAAAACTTCTATGAAAAGTAGAAGAGTTATAATTTGTGGCAGAGGATCCCTACAGTTGTGACAACTACAAAAACCCCAACAGACTTACAAGCCATCCCATAGGGTGGTACAATCTAAGTGATATTGGAGAGAAAACTTCTAGGAAGACCTTGTGCCACTTCTGGGAATTTGTACATATGTTTGTTTGCCTGTTGACAGCCAGGGTCACCTCCCCTTGGTGCAGCTCTTATGCTAGTATCAATTAGATAAGCAGATATTATGTGTGCCTATATCTCTCTGTCTAATATATTTAGATTTTAACATGATAAAGTCTTGATAGTTTGTCTCTTATTGTATGCATAGATTAATTTCTCTCATAGATTATTTTATGCCCACATTTTCTTCAGGAACTAAACTAGAAGGGTAATAAGTTCTCAGATTTTCTTATTGCTGTGATAAAACCACCATAACCAAAAGCAACTTGGGGAGAAAAGGGTTTATTTCACATACAGATTGTAGCCCATCATGGAGAGAAGCCAGGGCAGGAACTCAAGTTGGACCGTGGAGGCGGGAACTGAAGCAGAAGCCACGGAAGAACTCTGCTTACTGGCTTGCTTCTCGTGGCTTGCTTAGCCTGCTTTCTTGCAGCACTCAGGACCACCAGTCCAGGAGTGGCAGCATCCACAGTAAACTGGGCCCGCCTCCATTAATCATCAATCAAACAAATGTACTATGGGATTTCCCACAAATGTTTTCTCAGTTGAGGTTCCCTCATAGCTCTAGCTTCTGTCATGTTGACATAAGGCTAGCAAACACAACAAGCACAAATATAAGTCCAGTATTCAGGACACTGAAGACACACTGAAGGAGGTGTTCACTGTGTAGTAGGGAGATAGACTGACAGACAGAGACAGACAGCAAGGCAGACTGGGCAGCCCTACTGACAGGAAACATGCACAGGACACAGCAGAGGAAAAAAAAGTAATGCTAACTTTAATGAGAGGTTGGAGGTGGCTCCTTCCTGCAAGAGGTAAGGCTGGAATTGTGCTCTGAGGAATGAACATGACAATCTCCTACAGATGGAACAGCATTTAAAAAGGCCAAACCAACAAAACACTATGAAGCTGCAGCAAGATGCACAAGCAATGTGCGTGCTTCCTGGCAGGTGAACGTCAGCACAAGACTGGTGGAAAGGGGAGTGACAAGGAATTTTGGGGCTGGGAAAACACTCTGTGTGATACTGTAATGGTGGATACATGCCATCATCCATGACTGTAGACTGCACAACAGCAGGAGTGAGCCCTGGTATAAATGGCCACCTTTGGGTAACTGATAAGTCACTGCCGAACGATCACTTGTGGTGGCATGGAGATCAATATTCTTTCCTGTCAGTTTTTCTGTAAACCTAAAACTGCTCTAGTAAACAAAGAAAGAGTCTTGTATATCAGAGGGAACAAAACCACAGACTGGCCTGGTATTTGAGTATCAAACAAACAGTGCATCCCTTCCAAAGAGCAGAGGACACAGTCATTGCTGCTACAGATTGGGGTGAGGAAAAACCTGTAGGTGTGCATAAGCCATGGGGCTCCCTACTGGGTTTGCACAGGAGGTGGCCCCTCCTTCTGCAGGAAGAGGAGGTGACCCAGCAGAGCAGGCAGGATGCAATTACTGTGTTGGAAGAAGACCAGGTCCCCATGGCTTCTGCCATCACATTTGGCAAGTGTTCCTAGGATTCTGAAGGCCCAGACAAGGACTTTTTTTCCCACTATGCTGTGGGAAGCACAGACTTCTAGTCTTTCCTCAAGGGTGTAGTCATCACCCCTTATGCAGAAGACAGAGAGTGTATGTGATTTCCGAGGACATTTTGTGTTGTTGTCTCTGGGAGACACATGCGGGGTCATGAACATGCTATTTCCATTCTCTTCTCTATTCCCATGTTACCCACAGTGGTCATGTCACTTCTGGATGTGGCTGTAACTGTTCTTGGAGTCCAGAACTGTGGGCCTATCATCAGGAGACCAAACCGGGCTATGTGCTTGGCCTGCCTCCAACTGTCTGAAACCAGTTTTCCCCTAGACCCCCAGAAGTGGCAGCTCCTGGTTTACTGGGATGTTCCCAGGTGATACACAATCACTGGCCAGTTTGTCTGTGAGACATCCTGACATTACTATATCCTTGGTGAGTTCCTCCATTGTAACTAGAGAATAACAGACAAGCATATTCCATAGAGAAAGGAACACTTTGAGCAGAGGCATTAGATGCCTATTGAATCCCAGGAAAGCTGGAGAACCAAACTTGTAAGATACCTAGACAAGAAGAATGGTTCAAGTGACGTCAAAGGGTTAGTCCCAGCAGAAGCCACAGTTGCGCCTGTCCAACACAGACAGGGTAGCTGCTGCTGGTGGTGGTGGTGATGGTGATGGTGGTGATGGTGGTGGTGGAAGTGGTGGTGGTGGTGGTGACGGTAGTGATGGTGATGGTGGTGGTGGTGGTGATGGTGGTGGTGATGGTACTGATGGTGGTGATGGTGGTGATTGTGACAGTGGTGACGGTGCTGACGGTGGTGGTGGTGGTGATGGTAGTGATGGTGATGGTGGTGATGGTGGTGGTGGTGGTGGTGATGGTGGTGGTGGTGGTGATGGTGGTGGTGGTGGTGGTGGTGGTGGTGATGGTGGTGGTGATAGTGGTGATGGTGGTGATGGTGGTGGTGGTGGTGATGGTGGTGATGGTGGTAGTCGTTGTGGTGTTTGGGGGCAGAGCACAGAATCAGCACAGAACACACTCAGACACCAAATTCTCAGCATGTAGGAGATCTATTACCATGGAGGGACAACCAGTGGAGGTGTAGGGGGTGTCTCTAGGTCAGACAGCAGATGTTTCTGCAGGAGTGTTTTTTAAGGAGAAAATGGGAAGTCTGTGCCAGGAACTTTGTATGTCCTGACTGCACATGTTAGCCAGTATAGCCAAATAATGACTTTTGACTGCCAGAACTTGATGTTTTCATAGTTGAACCTTGGAATTTTAATCAGGCATGAGGAAGATGCCAAATAAGGAAATAGACCATGGGAGCTAGCTTTCTGATGTAACCTAACAGTTTAGTAAGGCAGAGGGAAGGAGAGATGGCAAGACTTTCCAGTGCCATGTTAGCCATGCTCAGGCCTGTTAGAGAGCCCTTCAGTGGTGGTAATGGTGATGATAGTGGTGGTGGTGGTGGTGGTGATGGTGGTGGTGGTGGTGGTGATGGTGGTGGTGGTGATGGTGGTGATGGTGATGGTGATGGTGGTGATGGTGGTGGTGGTGGTGGTGGTGGTGATGGTGGTGATGGTGGTGGTGGTGGTGGTGATGGTGGTGATGGTGGTGGTGGTGGTGGTGGTGATGGTGATGGTGGTGATGGTGGTGGTGGTGGTGGTGCTGCTGCTGCTGCTGCTGGTGCTGGTGGTGCTGGTGGTTGTGGTGCTAGTGGTGGTGGTGGTGGTGGTGGTGGTGATGGTGGTGGTGATGGTGGTGGTGGTGGTGGTGGTGATGGTGATGGTGATGGTGGTGGTCATGGTGATGGTGGTGGTGAAGGCCCTGCTGCTGCTGCTTAGAAGCACTTTGGTGACTCCCCTGAAATGGGACATAATAGTACTATTTTGGCTCCAGAAAGAAACTCCCTGCTCTTTTCATTTAATACAAATTGGTGTGTACACTGATGCCACCTAGCCCTCCCCACCATGGAAGCTCCTACCTGTTCCATATTTGATCACTGGTAGAGGCGGTTCATAACTCCAAGTCCTTTTGGTTTCTATGCTGGGTGGAGATTTCGTTTACCAGACTAAAGAAGGGAATTTGGATAAAGAGTCAACAACAAGAACAACAACAAAAAAGACCCACTGACTCAGCTCCATCACAGCATGGTACTCATATGAGTTGGTAATCTAGAGCAGCACCAGAGGTGGCCCCTCAGTAATGTGAAGACTGAGCTTCACTAGGGTCAGGCAAATGGCATTTTCTAACTGTTCTAGCATAAGATGAGCACAAGACCTGGGGTCTTTTGTCTTCAGGATCTCTGTTTCTAACCTCTGTGAACAAGTGGTTATAAAAGAATAATCTTATGTTCTCAGTTTGCTTCATGTGCTCCTATTAAGAATAGAAAATAAGAAACTAAAGCAAAAAGGGGAAGGAATGAAAAAGGAAGAGAAGGGAGGGGAAGGAAAGGAAAGGGGAAAAGGAGGAAAGGGAAGGGGAAGAGGAAAGGGAAGGGGGAGAGGGGAGGGAACCAAAGGGAAGGAAGGGACAATTAGGTAGAGCATCATCATCTACTAATACCTCTAAGGCATCTTTTTATTGGTTTCACTGTTAATCTGGCTGATGAGCCTGGATGCCTCCTACATGTCTGCTAGCAGACATGTTTCTTACTTACCTTGATTCTTGGGCATATAGTAGATGGTGATTCCAGGCAGTCCAGGACAAGCTCTCCTAGATAGCTCTGCTAGGGCCCAAGGCTTATCAGGTCTTATCAGAAGATCTGTTGTAATCTCACTCACAATTGATTTAATGATAACTGTTTCTTCCTGTTGAATATCCACTGCAATTTAGAGAGGGGAAGTCACTTTCCTTTAGGAAAACAAACCTCACAACATAGTAGATGTATTTCCTCTTCCATAGTGGAGTAATTCAAACTCTCTTTTTAAGTTTTATGCGAAGGGGTGTTTTGTCTGCATGTATGTGTGTCTGGTGCCTGTGAAGGCCAGAAGAAGGTATCAGATTCCCTGGAACTGGAGTTAACAGATGGGTGGGATCTGCCATGTGGGTGCTGGGAATGGAACCTGGGTCCTTTGGAAGAGCAGCCAGTGCCCTTTAACCTCCATGCCACCTCTCAAGCCCCAGACTCTTAAAATTTTCCATTGCTAAACTAATAAAGTAGTGCATTGGCAAATCTGCTGTAGGCTGCAAGGTGCCTCTGAGTCAGGAGCTGGAGATACTTTGTTTCGAAAACCAAAACACTGTGGTGCCAGAGAGTACAAGTAGAGGATAGTCAGGGTGGATGGGATCTTTGAAAGGACCCAGTAAATCACTTCCCTTCCTTGTTGCTCCCAGTATGAACTAGTAAGTATTGTGGAATATTTGTTGAAGATGTGTTACATTTGTTTATGCCTTGGAATATTTAATTATTCAAAGTTGTGCTGCATTCTTTTATGTTGCACTTGTTTAACTCTGTGAAACTGTTATTTTGTAATAAGTAAGACTTATTCATAAGTAAGAATAAGGCTCTGTGTGTTTATTTGGGAGCTGATGGGAGCTGTGTGGTCGGCTTCCAAAGATCAAAAGGTAAAGAGTAAACAAACAAACAACAACAACAAAGCTGGGGTTGGTGTTGATGTCTGTGGCCTGTGTTGCCACCAAAGGTTGTTCTTGTGCCTGAGGTCTGGGCCTCTACATATGGCTATGTTGATATCTAAGGGCTTTGCTGCTGCTGGCCCTTAAGTGAGTGGCCTGCACTGCCTCCTGGGGCTATGGTGTTGTCAAGGGCAATGTCTGGATCCATGGTCCTGCTGAAGCTGGGGTCCATGTTAGTTTCTGTGGCCCATGTTACCACAGAGAGCCATAGGAACCATGCATGTTGAAACCTGAGGACTATGCTGAGCTAGCACCACCCTTTGCTGGTCCTAGGAGAGCTGGCTTTGCCAATCTCTGACCACTGCAACAGAGCTATTTTTGCCCCTCATGGGACAGCTGGCTCCATATTCAGGAGAGATGGCCCCAACCCTCACCATGGGCCTGGGAGAGCTGTCTCCAATGGCATGGGCAAAGTAAAGTTGGCTCTACCCCTCACCTGAGGGGGGTGGTTTCAATGGCCCTGACAGACCAAATCAGTTACCACCCAGACCCACATCCAGGGCTTTGAGTTGACCTACGCCAACATCTGCCCCATCAATGACCTGCCAGAGTGTGTGAAGGCAATGGTTCTTCAGAACAGTAGCTGCAGGATCCCCATGACTCAGGGCCACAGCAGGATATCTGAGAGGAGTTTTGGTGAGGGTCCAGTATTGATGGTGTACCAGAAGCCAGAGGCCTTGAACCAGACCCACAACTCATTGCAATGAACATTTGCAGGTAAACTGAGTGGACAAAAGGGTATACATACTGCATGACACACTGCAGCTCCCATTGTCACTAAGACAAATAAAGAGGTTTTGGAGAGGCAAGAAAGATGGAGGATAGAAGTGTTTTTATTTGTTTCATTGTTTTTTTCATTTTTAATTAATATTTGTAGCTTGTATGTTTTCCGCCAGCCTGCCAGCCCACCAGCCCGCCAGCCCGCCAGCCTGCCCGCTGCTGGTCTGGCACACCAGCCCCAAATAACACTCAGGAGACTCTGTATTTGATACAATCCTGTGGGCCAGTGACTATCATTGTTAATGGGCTAGCTCTGTCTTAATTATTAACCCATTTTTACTTATCTAAGTATTTCCACGTGGTCATCTTATTGGAGAGCCGCTGCTGGCATCTTCTTTCTCCATCTCTATATCCTGACTCCTCCTAACTACTTCCTCTTTCCTCCTCCTAGTCTCCTAGCCCTGCCTATCTAGTTTCCTATTGGCCAACAGGGCTTTATTAATTAACCAGTATGAGAAACATATTTACAGAATAACATCTCCCATCAAATATTTTAAATTTTTCTTGGTGGAGGGACACTACAGGGGTGAGGGGCAGATATGGAAGGACTAGGAAATAAACAGGCTTGTGGTGCCTAACCTAAAATTCCCAAAGAATCAATAAAAGTTGCATTAATAAAAATTGAAGAGAGAGAATGTATTCTCTCAATATTTGGTGACTATGGTTTATCTGTGAGCAGATGGGCTTCGTAATATAACCCCAGACTTGTGTAGTCAGGCCTTCCTTTGGGCTACCAGCTCACAATGAAACAACACAGAGGCTTTAATTTATGAAAGCTTGCTCTTAGCTTAGGCTTGTTTGTAACTAGCTCTTATAACTTAAATTAACCCGTACTTTAAATCTACATTTTTCCATACGCCTGTTACCTCACCTCCATTTTGCCCATCCTACTTCCTCTGCATCTGGCTGGAGACTCCGCCTTTCTTCTTCCCAGAATTTTCTGTCCAGAAGTCACTGCTATACCTCCCTCCAGTCTAGTGGCTGTTGAGCTTTTAATTACACCAGTCACAGTGACATATCTCACAACAGAGCTGAGATATCTTCTTGGGCGAATCTTTTTCCTAAACTGAAGAGAAGAGCCTGAGTTGGTTCCAGTTAGGGCCAGAGTAAGAGCTTGGTGGCCACATGTGCGCTGGTGGGCAGGGCACCTTGAATCATTGTGGGAAATGACTATCTGTTTTACCAGAAGGCTCATGTGCCCTATCTACAATACAATGCTTGGCAAATATTGGTTGCATTCATCTAGTATGATTGCTGGGTGATCCTGCTGTTAACTCTCCTCAGTAGGTTCTCCTTTCTTTCACACTTCAACCAGAGAAAATGACCCTTCTTCCACTTGGGTGTGGCCTGGGTAATTTCCCTCTGTTGGGGCTGCTTGTGGATTGCTCTGGCCTTTGGGTCAAAGCTTCTGTGGGTTTGGCCAACACAGATGCAAATAGCATCGTCCATGGTAGTTGACACACTGCAGACGGCAGGGTAAGTCTCCCTTCATCTTTCTCCTTTTTCTCTAATGTGTCCTTAGGTACTGAAATTTTACCTTTAATAACTACCAAGGCAAGATAGCATGGATTTCATGGATAGTGACAATTTCAGCCACATTTACGTGTTCCCACCCCAGGACCAGTAAACCTTGTATATATGAACAGAGAACTACTACCTTTCCAATTTCCCTCCCCCTCCTATTTCCCCTTCTTCCTCCCTCCCTCTCTTCGTTTCTTCCCTCCCTCCTCTTCTTCCTCTCTCCTTTTATTTCTAGTACTACCTCACTTCTTTCTCCCCTCCTTCCCTCCCTCCCCCTCCCTTTCCTCCCTTTCTCCCTAGCTCTCCCCCTCCCTCCCCCTCCTTCCTTTCCCTCTTTTTCTTTACTTCTCTCCCCTTCTCCTTCTAGCTCTCTCTCTTATGGTTCCTCCCTCCCCCACCCCGCCTCCTTCCTTCTCCATTTATTTACAAAGGTTAGCAAGACACTAACTTTTCAAAGTTGTGATTAAAGTCTCTTTGGAGGCCCAGCTGTCCAGTCCCCTGCCTGAGTGTGCCCCATTACCACTCCCGCTCCTCCCCTCCACTGGCCTTTCTCTTTCTCAAGGGGACTCCAGCAGGTGACCTGGGGCTTTGGGTTCCTTGTCCAGAGCCTCAGGCCACTAGCAACATGGGCTGAGTGTGCTTTGCAAGTACGTAAGTCATCTTCTTCAGAGGAGACGGCCAGCTGCACTGAGAATTTCTAGCTTCATCCCTCAGAAGTGGTGATCTGCTCTCAGGACACAGCCAAGGTCAAAGGAAAAAAGGAAGAAGCACAAAAGCAGTGGGTGGGGCTTAGAAGAAAGCCCCCACTGCGCTGCTGCTCTGGACAGATTCACAAGGCAAAAAGTGCCAAACCTGAAGGCCCACACTTCCCTACTGAGCAAAAAAGAGACCATGATCAGGGTGCAGCCTTGTATACGAAGGAAGTAAAGAAAAAGGAAGCTGAGATGGGACCTATGAAAGATCTGTGTTTGATGTCCCAGCACAGAGAAGAAGTGTTTGGGAAGGCCAATCCGCCAGCTGGTGGTCCTCTGCAAGGGGAGGGTGATGGCTGCACTTGAAGTGAAATGGTCAGGATGAAGAAAGGACTCTTCTGCATTTTTCTTTATAAACACTTAGAGCGGGACCTTCCATAGTACAAGTGTGCAGCATGGACTTGACAGTTTACAACAACATTGCTTAGGCTATACATCAGCAAGGAGAATATCTATCTATTCTGCTAGAACACGGTGCAGATTCAAATGTCATGGTTGAGGCAACGCTGCTCTCCGATGTGTTTGTAGCGAAACCATTATGGCAACCAAACTACCAGCTTACCATACAACTTTTGACAGAAAAAGCAAGGATGTTTCATCCTACTGTAAAGGAAGGACTGATGGAAGATAACCACCAAACTTTATAAAGAAGCAAACACACATGCAATCAGTAAATGGAGTAAGCTTTCTGATAAGTTCTGTCCTGGTGGTCCAGGTCCTACGTCCTTCAAAAGAGGATGATTGTAACTTTGATGCCCACTTGGAGGAGACGTACCAATAGTAAAGGCGGTACAAAAATAATGCAGAAAAGATGTAATAACAGCTATGAAAGCTTGACAGTTCTACGCTAGAATTACAAAAATAAGATAAATCCCACAAATATCAAGCAGGGAAAAATCCAATGCTGAAAAAATTGTCTGAAGATGAGATTTATATATATAAAAGAACACATGTAGCTATTTCCTCTGAATTGAAACATTCCCTGCTGGGAGGCTTCGAAGACTCCAAGTAATTGAAATCTGTCAGGATGTTGGGGACACTTGGAAGCTCCTGAAAGTTATAAGATTCACAAAGCTTCTCCACAGGGTTATAGGAGCATCTGCATTTGAAAGAGCATCCTGAAGGTTGCTCCAGGGACACAGCTTGAATTGTCAGCCATGCTGGGGTGAGGTTTTTGGTGATGCAGGTGCTTCTGAGTAATTCATGGTCCCAAAAGTAATCTCTCACTTATATTCCTATAAAAAAGCATCAGGGAACATGCTAGTTAACTAGGCCAGACATGTATGGAACTGTTTCTTTAATCTGTTGTTGGTGCCCTCTCTTGGAAGAACATATGTTTATTTCCCTAAGAAATATCAGGCAACAGATGCAGTGAAAAAACAAATAACCTTCTACTGTGTACTTTATAGAGAGCAAGGAAAGGACAAAAATAAATTAGAAGAGCTCATATATATATATATATATATATATATATATATATATATATTATATGCCATTTTGAAATGGATATTCTGATTAATGTGCTTTTACAAACTAAGCATCTGAGTTAAAAGACATTCCAACTGCTTTGACAATGTCACCAGAATTAAAGTCTGCAACCTTGTATTTCCAGAAGGACAGGGAAAGATAGCTCTAAGAAATTAGAACACTTTTATCAGCCATCCAGAGAGAATAAGATACATGAATGATCATGTGAGGTGCACCAAGATCACAGATAGTTTAGCAGAGACCCAAAACTCATGGAGGTGCTGATAGAGTTCACATCTTGGAAAAAGCCAGTCCCTTGGTGTCCATCTGTTGGAAACCTATATGAGTTTGGGACCCAGCAGAATTTTATTTCTAAGGAAAAGAAATCTGGTGGCACCAATTTCAAATCCATTGCATCTTGTAGAAAGCCTGGAAGTCTCTGGGCAGGGCTTGTTTTATTATTTCCCTTTGGGTTCCAACATTTGGATGCCATTCTTGTTCAACCACTAAACTATTCAGTTGGCTGGCACATGTTTAGGTCACAATACTGTATGTTCATGATGGGAAACAACAGAGATTCTACAACTTATTGAAAAGCCCATGGGGATCTCTTTTCCATGACTTTTGTTGACTCAATAAATCTATTGAAATGGTCTTCCTGTCATGGAATAAGTTAATAGTATTATTATTTATGATTGTAAATTTTTATTGGTCACAGATGAGTTTCAATTAGCCCCCAGAGACAAAAAAATAGTGCTATTTCATGTACCAAAAATATTTTTATGGCAAAAAACTCAGTGTACTGACTTGACCAACCCATGACATGTGTAAGCTGAATGTAACTCCTATCTATCTATCTATCTATCTATCTATCTATCTATCTATCTATAAATGGTCCATTTGTATATTTGAACTTTGGGTGTATGTGGTCTCCATGGAGAGTTTTCTACATGATCTCGCTAATGTGTGTTTAGAGTGTCTCTGCCAATGGTATTCAAAAGCCTTCTTTAAGGTTCTAGAGTGTCTGATGCTTTGTGCTGATTTGTTATGATATTGGAACTACTAGTTATAAGTAGACCTCTTAGGAGAAATTTTGGCAAAAAAACATAAAAAGAAAATAAAACCCAACCTTTAGCAAGATACTGCCCATTATCTTTCCACTGGGAGAAATTATCCTTTGTTCAATTGTATTACCATGGTGACATATTTGAATTTCAACAAAGCCCAACTATACCACATGAAGGGCTCTGCCCATCTAGCTCCTATTCCTAGCATTTTTGTTGCAATATCTTTGCATAAAATCTCCAATGTCCTGGCTAAAAACACACACTAAAAATACTTCCAAGGCAGACAAAACAATCTGGATAGTGTACGTCAGAATTCTAAGAAATCATATAAAGACTAGAAGAAAATCAGGTATTATTACAAAGGAGTAAAAAATCAAAAGAAAAAAATAAACCAGTGAATGAACAGAAATATCTGCAAGCTTTCTAAAGTAACATTGTTTCTGTAAATAAAAACAAGCAAGGAATTATGTTCACAGTAATTGGACATGTGGTAAGCCGCCTGAGGTCTGAAATAAGTAAACAGCTGTATGCACACATTCTTCTCTGAGCTGTTCCCTTCCTACTGCTCATGAGGCTCATGTCCTTCTTAGTAGAACTGCACACACCAGGAGATGGATTTTGAGCTTTGCAAGAGTTTTTGTAGTCAGCACCAGCTGGATACAAGAGCTAGTTTTTGTCCAACAGTGTTTTCTAGTATTTTGTAACTATATCTGTAGAAGGAGCTGAAGACCAAGTTCTGTGTCCTAACCATGTGACAAGAGTGAGAAAAAACAAGTCTGGGTAGGAAATGCACAATGGCCTTGTCACTTCTGCCAAAATACTGCAAAATACAGACAAAATGATGTGATTTTTCCTATGGACAGCACCAGGGAAATAGCTTTATTCTGTATGTGGCATAAAACACAGGGTTTAAGGACAGAGTACGAGGATCGGGCCTCTCAATTCCCTTCTGCAGCATCCCAAATGCTATTGTCAGCTCTTAGCAGTTTCAGAGAGTTAATGAAAACCAGGAGGAAACGAACAGAAAGACAAATGAAAACAACAACAACAACAAAACAAAACAAAACAAAAAAACCTAACTAAACCATCCAAACAGCCAACCAACCAAAAAAGCAACCAAACAAAAACCCTGCAGTGTTGTGAGCTGAGTGTCCAAGAGCCTCCGATAGGGTTGACCCAGAAGAACCAAAAGGAGAGGAGGATTTTTCCAAATGAAAATATTGTGATTGTATGGTGCAATGTGTCTAGGAAGGGACAAGGATTGGAGGATTGGTGATGTCCTGAACCTGAGTGCTAATCATTTCTCATCAGCAAAGTGAAGCAGTAAGTCTGGCACTACTTACATTAAGGGAACATCTTAAATCTTCACACCCAAGATGCCAGTTGACAAACACTGAGAACTTGGTAGACTTCCCGCTGATCTTCAGACAAACTTCATCTTCTAGCCCCCCTCCCCCACAAGGTGGGCTTTCCTATTTTCATTTTAGCAAAGCTGAGAAGTTTGCATGAGGTCATTCAGCTGTTTAGTAGAAGGGACAGGAGATGCTCAGGTAGTCTGTCCCTAGACTCTACCAAAAGGCCCTTCTACAGTTGAGGTATGTTCTTGTAGAGTCAATGCCTGGAGCTTAACATGTGAAATGGGCTGAGATGGGCTGTGGTGGAATCTGCTGTTTCAGCGAAGGCAGTTGTCTGTTCATTGTTGTTGTCTAGTGGAGAGCCAAAACAAATGCCCAGAATACAGATATTGCTACTACTTGGGGCTCAAATCTCATTGATGTTAGCATTATTTCATACATCTCTACATAGTCATGGAAAATATTTCTTAAGTTCCCTGAATTCCTCAACTAATTAAATGTTCCATATATTTTCTGAACATGATTCCTAGGAGTCTAGAAACATGCTGGTCAGTGTGGGCAGGAAGCAGAAGGTGAAATGTCTAACTTGCTAGTGAGCCCTCTAATGGACAATGCCATCAGGATACCAGTACCCAGCCTTTGCCATACACTTTCCTATTCTTCCATCAAGAAAACCCACTTCTGCCTATTTCAGGAAAGTGGGTAGATCTTCAGCTTCCCACTTACTGCTCTTTGCCAAACACATTCTCATTTAGAGGAGAGTTGTGTTCACATTCTAATTTAGGACTTAACAAGTATCACACAAACATTTAATTCACTTTAATTTCATTACACATCTTAGGAGGGCAATTTATAGAAAGGGGTGTTGATAGTCCCCTTGCCAGCAATTAGATGAACATAATAAACCTGTCATGGCATCTTCTTTTGGACTTGGGACTTTCTGTGCTAGTTTACAAACTAAACCAGACAAGTAAGTTCCTGGATTGTCAGAGGGGCCCAGCTACCCCTCTCCTCAAAGCTCTCATTCAACACAGTAATTCATGAAATGGGAAAAGTGTTCCCTTTGGTTCTCAGATAACCAACCTCTCCTATGATACTTCTAGGAAGAAATGGTATTTTCATTTGTCATGCTATATCAGTATCAACGACTTTCTTCAGAAGGCCTTCCTGAGGATATGAGGAGACAGGCATACAGGTTAAATTGTATGCTAACTGCCCTCATTGTAGTCAGAGGGAATGACTTGCTTTGTATTTCTTTAGCTTTTCCTAGACACTTTATGCACTGACTACTTTTTCATGCCCAGTCTTTCTGTAACTGACACAAGCTAGCCAGTTCTTCAAAAGGATTGCATCTGGTATCTCGTGACAGAGAGGATCAACTTCATTTGGCAATTTTCTTTAAGCTGATCTATTGTTGAATAACCTGGGAGCTGTTTCCATCATTAAGTACCGGGCTGAGAGTTAATTACATCAGAATTCTAATCTTGGCTCTGACCCTCATTAGCAGCATCATTTTTTGCAAGTCCCCTGGCCCCTCTTGGTATCTGTTTTAAATCAGTAAAATGAAAAATATGAATGCAATTGGTCTGCCTGTGCTCTGAGATTCTTTGCCTTCAGGAGCAATGAACAGGAAGCAGATTTCCTATATTGTCCCCAAGTGCTGTGTACATTTGCCAAAAACAACCTAGGCAATGTAGATAGGCCACACAATCTGGTGGTAAGCACCCATTTTCATATATTTATGCCATTAAATGATGGTGAAGTCCCTCAATGACAGCGTCATCTTCTCAAGCATCAGAGAAGATTTAGATCATCCCATGAGAGGCATGGCCAGGTGAGACTTCAGTGCATCAGAGGACCCTACCAAGGATGAGGCATATCCACTTTGAAGGATGCTGGTGTGGTTCATTTATATCAATGTAGTCTCTAGTCTTCATGCATTTTTTTTTTTTTGCTACCTAACTGCTGGCTCCTTTAGAAGTAGGCATAAGAGGAGGGTCCTATTGACCTTTTAGAAAGGGATCTTTAATTCCAATTATCTCCTATTATACGGTGATTCAGCCAACACTCATGATGACCTCAGCACTAACTCAACATGTATTTAGAGAAATTCCCATTCCACAGTGGAGAAGGAGATATACTAAAGCTTGACTGGAGCTTACCACAAGTGAGGGGTGGTGGGTACTTTTTTGTTAGTTTTCCTTCCTTTTGTTGTTGGGAGGCATGAAGGATGCAGTCAGTGATCCTACTGCCTCTTGAAAACCAATGCCATCTCTCCCTTCCACAACCTATTATTTTTGACACTGCCAATGTGTGAAGAGTGCTGAATGTCAGATCCCCAGTAGATCAGTAACACATGAAAGATGTCAGCATGATCTTCTTGGGAAGTAATTACAATTACACTAGTGACTCAGATCCGAATTGGGCTGTGGTAATAAAACCATTCAGGGGATATTCAAAGCACAAGTAGGCTCCAACTTCCCACAAGTGTGGGATCTTCATAGACTACCTAGAAATGTCTGTGTGTACATTCCCCTTGCAAGGAGTCCACAGGTATTATCAGATTTCTACACAGGTGCTTATGACTGGAGAAAAGTTAAAAATCATGGACATAGCATCCCTTTCTGAGTACCTGTCTTCTGAATCCAGGATACTGCCTCTAACTTTGCCTATCCCTCTTATTCCTTTGCTCTTCCCAGAAAAAACAAGTGAGTCAGACCAAGATCCGGGTCATCTCAACTATTTTGTTCATCTTGGCTGGCTGCATCGTGTTTGTGACGATCCCTGCTGTCATTTTTAAATACATCGAGGGGTGGACAGCCTTGGAGTCCATTTACTTTGTGGTGGTCACTCTGACTACAGTAGGCTTTGGTGATTTCGTGGCAGGTAAGCAACCAGCATTCCCAGTCACTTGAGCCTTGGTGGGGAAAACAATCTCTTGGATGTCCTTCTCAAAACCATGATATTAGGGGTTGGAGATTTAGCTCAGTTCTCACATGCTTGGTCAGCAATCCCAAGGTCTTTGGTCTGGGTCTTCAGAGCTTTGAGAAGAAAGAATAAAAACCATGGTAATAGGTATTTTTTCAGAGGTGACTAAAAATGGCTCAATGTTGGTCAATTCAGTGGGATATAAGCAGCATCAAGTTATTTATTTATAGTTTTTCTGCCAGAGAAGAAAGCCAGGCCCCTCCTCCTTAGGATGCAGACTTAGCACTGTCATCACTGTATAGATTATGTAAGGGTGAAGCAAATTTCTCACTGAATCTTTGACTTCTCAACTGCATTAAGATTTTTTAGAGTAACCTGATAATTAGTAACTTGATAAAGAGCATAATAAGCCAAAGGCAAATATCAGACTTGGAAGCAATTAGCATAGAGGTTGGTCTTCAGAGACCCACAGAGAAATCTCCTAACACTGAGGTGATAGTCACTATCACTGCTGCCCAACCACAGTGGTCTGAATGGAGTCGTAGGGCTCAGGAAAGAAACTGAGTCACAAGGAGCAACTTTCAGGCTCTTAAGTCTATAAGCCTATTCAGGCCATCCCTGGGGAAGTGAGATGATGTTCCAGTCTAAAATAAATACCTGTGAGTGCAGAGGAGAAAGAGATGCTGGGCATCAATTTTAAATGTTTCACAGGGTCATTTGCAAGGGGCAGTGTTTTGTCGATGACTGAGATAGCATCACCTACCTGAGGATTAAGGGTAGTTTGCACACTTGGTGACAGACCTTGCTCTCCAACCAATAGCTCTGTTCAGTGTTAAGCAGGACAAAGGACAGAGCTCTGGCTGTGAGAACTAGCCAAGTGTGCCAAGTGTTTATGCTTTGCATCTCCTCTCCTCTGACAGTTGATTGAGAGAAAGCATTCCTGAAATTGGAGTGGCCTGTGAGCTTAGGGAAAAACATAAAGCCCCTTTATGCGTTTTCTTTATTATTATGAGCCACTGTGGACTAAGATCTTGGTACATACTGGCCCTTTATCATTCATTACTTCAGAGAGGGTGATCTATACTGTCCTCAGACCTGTGCTGTTTGGGTGGGTCTTCCTTGCTAATGATTACAGAACTGTAGTTCCTTTACTCAGAGGCCTCCCTAGACTAGGGTCTCTTAGTGTGCATAATGCTGACTGCAACAGACCAGGTTCTTGCTTTGTTTGTTTATATGTGCATCTGTATGGGCATATGCATGTGTGTGAGGGTGCAAGTATTGAGTGTCTTTTACTGTCCTTCTCTTTGCTTGTTTTTTTGAGGCAGGGTCTTTCCCTCAACATGGGGCTCATATTTCCTTGCTTAGGTCAGAAACCATCAAAACCCAGTACTTTTTCTGTCTCTGTCTTGCTTGGAGCTGGGATAACAGGCCTGTGTGGGATGTCCAGCTTGGTAGGCAGGTGCTGGAATCCAAACTCTGGTTCTCATGATTGTGCAAGCAAGTATGCTGCTTCTCTAGCCCCTAAACCAATCTCCCCCAAAGTCCTGTTTCCAGAGCTCACATGGATTAACCTGTTAAATACTGGTAGAAAATGCATTCAGTGGGAGTTTGTCAGTACATTTATTATTAGAGTGCTCTTGGTAATTCCAGAGGATTGGTTTTGGGAACCCTGTAGATATTAAAATCAACAGATGCTCAAGCCCCTCATAGGAAAAAAAAATGTAACTTTTACACACAATTTATGCAAATCCTCCTGTGCATGTTAAACCATCTATATGTAGATGACTTATAATAATGCAATGTAAATGCTATGCAGATAGCCATCATACAGTATTGTTAAGGGAGTGCTGAGAATAAAAAGTCATGCACATGTTTAATACTGACATAATGTTTTGGATATTTTTGGTTTGGTCCATCTCTGGTTGGTTGAATCCACTCAGACAGCTTGTAGATATGGGGAAGGCAATACTCTATGACAGGGAGGGTTGCTGAACTATTCAAATAATGTACTCTACCAAGAGTTAGTTGATGGTCACTGTAATCTTATTGGATACCAGCTCTGCTAGAAATGCAACTGGGAAGGTGAGCCACTCAGGATTGATTGTTACTTTATTTTGCAGCTGGCCCACTTTGGGACAGGCTAATGACATGACATTATTTCACAACCATGAGTGGGAGTGCACACAGAGCTTGCAATTCTGGCCATGGAGGCTACACAGAAGGATGTTCTCTGTATTGTTGGCTAGCACATGCCCCAGTGATAAGCTTGGCTGGGTACTAGTGACTTGCAAAGGTAAATATTTACTTAGGCCAAAGGGGAAGCAATGTATAAGGAAGTGAGCCTAGCTCACAAAGATGACTACCAATACTGAAGAAAAGAAGGCTGGCTACAGGGGAGAAAATGGAGACAACTGGACAAAGCAAAGAGAGGCCTGACACCTTAGAAGCATCTGCTAGTGCTTGGAATGCCCCACTTTTTTTTTTACTTATTTTTTTATCATCTGTTTTTGCTGTACATATGTATGTGCACCATGCATGTGTCTGGGGCCCTTGGAAGTCAGAAAAGGAGGCATTGAAACCCCCAGAATATGACTTACAGATGATCATCAGCCACTTTGTGGAGCTTCTGCAAGAGTAGCAAGTGCTCTTAACCCCTGAGTCATATCTCCAGTCCTATTTCTGTTGCAGTAGAATTCATGGGTTTTGTAGCAGAGTAGGTTTGAATTTATTAAGGGCCATTGGTCCCAGTGGGTGTCCACCAGAAGTTTCAAGGTATTCTCGACAACATAGAGTTAGCAAAGCTTCAGGGATGCCAGATATGGTGACACCCATGACCCCGTGGGGAAGGCTAGAAACCTTTCATCACCCAGTATCCCGACTGCTAGTGTATTATCCCTTTGAGATGTCTTGGAGGCACCCTGCCTGCTCTCTGAGCGAGTGCTGTCCTCAACTGTGCTAGCAGGGAGGTCAGAATCAGTAGGCTAATTATTTGGAATAAATGATCATTTCTCTCCATGAAATAGCTAGTCAATACCATTAGGTTACTGGCCAATTTGGTTTAATGGATTTTTCCCCTATAATCCTTATTTATAAGATGATGGGATTGAACTAGTTGGTCTCACAGGTACTGTTTATAGCTGTTATAGGAGGTGGTGATTCTAATTGCCTGGCCTAATTGACCCCAGGATGAACATCATGTAAACACCATCCCTCTCTTAGCATCAAATCTCTGTTTAATGGATCAAAGTCTCAGTAATGTTGTTAAACCCAATTTTATTTCTGCATACCCACTCATTTCTTGGTAAATGATTGTAAAATTTAGAAAGAAATTATTCCAAGTGTTTGAAACCATTTGGAATGGTTTTGATATGTATGTATGTATGTATGTATGTATGTATGTATGTATGTATGTATATATATATGTAGGTGTGTGTGTGTGTGTGTGTATGTATGTATGTGTATGTATGTGTGTGTGTATATCCCCTCCCCATCTTCCCTTTTTTTGCCTCCTTCCCTTCCTTCTCCCTCCCCTCCTGGCTTCTCCCTCTTTCCTGTTCTCCCCCCTTCTTGAACGTCCTACTCCTTCCCACTCTGTCCTCTTCTTCCCCTTACCCAGCTCCCCATCTCCTTCTTGGAGTCAAGTTCTCATCCTGTAGCTCTGGCTTACCTGGAACTCACTGTATTTCCGAGGCTGGCCTTGAACTCACAGTGCATCCTCCTATCTTTGCTTTTTGAGTGATGGTTTGTACTACCGTGCTGAACCCTCCCAGTATTGAGTCTGTGTTAAGGTGAATTCAGAGAAGTTTGGGAAAAACAAAAGACAGGTAGGCTGACATCTGAGATACTTTTCCTGTGAAATCGATTTTTTGTCAGTGAGAAGATAACTCAAGGTGGCCACAGAAATTTTTATGTTACAGAATTGAGGTTTATCTTTAGTGGTAAAGAATCAAAGATATTAAACTACAAGCAAGATTCTAGCTTTTGTTGTGTTTTGTATCTTGCAAATCTAATATCCTATAAATGGACTGTGGAATGATATTTTCTTCCATAGACTGGAATGAGCTCTGTAAAGACCAACTGCTGACCATATTAAAAGTACCATTTGGTTGTTTTCAGGGGGAAATGCTGGCATCAATTACCGAGAGTGGTATAAGCCACTGGTGTGGTTTTGGATCCTTGTTGGCCTTGCCTACTTTGCAGCTGTCCTCAGTATGATCGGAGACTGGCTTCGGGTTTTATCCAAAAAGACAAAAGAAGAGGTAAAGGACTCCTTCCTGACCCCAAGAATGTCCCTGACATCCCATTAGCCCTTGTTGAGAAATGCCTGCTTCTGAGTCCATGAAGGGATTATATGGTTTTTTTTTCTATCTATTTAGAAGCAAAGTTAAGTCGATAGTAGCTATTCCTAGATCCTTTAGTAAATAACTGCTTTAAAAATATAAAGGAAAAAATGGAAATGCTAAGAGAGGGTGGCTGCTCGCTACAGAAAGAATAGAATTTCTTGTGTTAGTGAACACATGGGAGGCTCTGTGGACTTGTAGGGAGCCTGGGGAAGCTGGCCTGTTCTCCAGGTCTCAGAATTAGCAAGGAGATGGCACATTGGACACTAGGTGAAGGTCAATGAACAGTGGCCAGCCATGGTGCCATATTCCCCATGTCTCCCCATAGTCAGATCCTCAGATTTTATTCCTGTTGACACACAACTACAGTCTTCACTCCTTCTAGAAGTTTATATGAAACTCTGTACCACTGAGTATATTCCTAATGCTGTGACCCTTTAATACAGTTCCTCATGTTTTGGGGACCCCATACCATAAAATTATTTAATTGCTACTTCTTTTTTTGTTTGTTTTTTGAGATAGGTTCTCTATGTAGCTTTGTAGACCAGGCTGGCCTAGAACTCACAGAGATCCACCTGCCTCTGCCTCCCGAGTGCTGGGATTAAAGGTGTGCACCATCACCACCCGGCTAATTGTTACTTCTAAGGAAGTATTTTAGGTGAGCTTTGGTGGGAAATGCCCTTTTCCTGTACCTTAACCAAGGAAATATGGTCATTAAATCCCTTGGAGGGGCCTCCTCAGTCAAATCAAGTCCCTTAGCACATAGCATGACTTCAATAAAGGGTGACTAACCATCCATCACAGTTTCCCCACAGCATTTTGGGGATTTCCTGGGGCACAGTACCCCCAGGAATTGAAACCCAGCACCTTGTACATGCTAGGCAGGTGCTCTACTATTGAATTCTGTACTCAATGTTTGGTATTCAGGAAGCTGGGACAGGTTGGTCATCTTACCCAGACAGAAGTATTGGGAAGACAGGAAATATCAAAGATCTGCTGAGCACTGACTTTATGGCCAAGATTGAGTTGGGTGTGGTCTTTAATGGTATGATAGAAGATCCATGAAACGGATACATTAAAAAAAATGGGACCATACAAATGCACACACACACACACACACACACACACACACACACACACACACACAGAGGATGAAACCAAAATTCCGATTTCTTCTCCAGATGTTATCTGCTTCTATTCAGTCACAATTTCCCAACCTCAAGTGCTTCTTCCAAGCTCTCCCTACTCCGTTAGTCAGTCAATAGCCTGTCTGACACGGGTGATTAATTGGATTGCAGGAAGCATCCGAGAAGACAGATGTAGTGCTTTCTCTCTTTCCCTGAAAGGTCATCATTCCTTGGTCTTCCTCAGAGACAGCTTCACTCCTGGGATACGTGAGGGCTGTGGGATTCTGAGAAGTGTGAAGGAAGAGGGATTTCTTAGTTTGTTTTTGCGCTTCTGTCCTGTCCAGGTTGGTGAGATCAAAGCCCATGCAGCTGAATGGAAAGCTAATGTCACGGCAGAGTTCCGGGAGACAAGAAGGCGGCTCAGCGTTGAGATCCATGACAAGCTACAGCGGGCAGCCACCATCCGCAGTATGGAGCGCCGGAGGCTGGGCTTGGACCAGAGGGCCCACTCACTGGATATGCTATCCCCAGAGAAGCGTTCTGTCTTTGCAGCCTTGGATACAGGCCGTTTCAAGGCCTCATCCCAGGAAAGCATCAACAACCGACCCAACAACCTGCGCCTTAAGGGGTCAGAACAGCTCAATAAACATGGGCAAGGCGCTTCTGAGGACAACATCATCAACAAGTTTGGATCCACCTCCAAACTCACCAAGAGGAAAAACAAAGATCTCAAAAAGTCCTTACCCGAGGATGTTCAGAAAATTTACAAAACCTTCCGGAATTACTCTATGGATGAAGAGAAGAAAGAGGAGGAGACAGAAAAGATGTGTAACTCAGACAACTCCAGCACAGCCATGCTGACGGAATGTATACAACAGCAAGCTGAGATGGAGAATGGAATGATACCCACGGACACCAAAGACCAGGGGCTGGAGAACAACTCATTACTTGAAGACAGAAACTAAATGTTAAAGACACTGGAGTTGGACTAAGTGTTGTCTTGTTTCTGTTGTTTTGTTTTTTTCTTTTTTCCTTTCTTTAAAAAAAATATTCACACTGAGACACGTGCCTTAAATAGACTTGTTAGTCCAAAATTACATAACATTGAAGAATATATTTCACTGTGCCATACACAACTGAAAGCTTGCTCTGCCAAAAGGGATCAAACAGGAGCTTCATTTCAGAAAGTGGTGGCAGAAACACGGGGAGTGCTTGTGTACATAGCAAATGTCGGCTGTCCCCATGAGGGAAGTCCAAGTGGCAATGCCCTCGCCCTCACACAATACCACTCTGATGTGGCACATAGATAGACAAGGGCAGCTATTCCTTAGACTAGCCTCTGAGAGGACAGGTTTGTCTTTTGAATGGAGTCTCCATTCCTGAACCTCTACCTTTAGTGATAGGTCACACGCAAAAGGGGCAGCTGTTTGCAGGTGACCTGGTACCTTTAGATAGGGTTTGAGTGGACATTTTGGCATGTCCTCATCTTGAATTTTGGCAGGCCATAGTGCAGAACACTTACTCCAGAAGAATGTCCTTGGGACCCAAAAGTACCTGGAATTTGTTGGAAGCTGATCAGAGCACACATTTTATAGGGTGCAATTGCTTTTCTCATTTAAAAAAAATGCACACACACAGACACATCCCACTGTGGATATCTCCTTAACCAATGACAGAGCCCACTGAACTTTGTCTTTTTTGTAGGATGGGTAGTCCATTAGGCTTGCAAACGTTGGTGGTGAAAACACCATTTTAGCCACTACCTAGTTGGTAGACAAATCATGCATCTTCTTCAGTGGGTGTGAAGGTAAAAATAAACTGATTTTGGAACATTCATACTCACTTTTCTACGGGAACTTTAATTATAACTTGTTTTGATAGGAGGGAGGAAATACCATAATCATTGCCTTTGCATGATGCCAGTGGCTTGCTGTTCTGTCTAGCTGATCCTATTTTTTTTTTTTAGTAAAAACAAGAATAGACATCTTGTGTTTATGAGGCACACCAAGGAGGACCATGGCATCTTTCCATCTCAGGGCTTTTTGTCCTTTTGGGTGTCTTAGAGTAGACATATCTATGAGACTCAACCTTGCTATTTCCATACAAAAGGAAAATGAATCTGTCACTCAGCTCTTGTATATTAAGATTGAAATGGTTTAAGTTGTTTGCAGCTTAAGTGCCATTAATCCCATTTAAAAGTAATACTGAAAAGGAGTATTTAAAATATTTCACTTCATTCTTGTGTTTCATTATGCCCTTATCAATTTCATTTTATGCCTATGTTTCTCTATGCCTTTATTTATGGGCATAACCCTCTCTCACCTGTTCATCTCACCCCTGCTATCCACTCAAATGGTAACTCCCCTATCATTGTTTTTAGGCAAACAGTGATCAACATGTGATATCAATGATTGTTTATCAGGTTACAATGTCCAGTGCACGGACATTGTAGGAAAAGTCCAATGGTAAATGTGGGCAGGATTGTTTTTAAAAGGATTTTTATCAGAAAGGGGAAATGCATAGTAGGCTTTTATCTTACCTGTGCTTGCTTCAGCTTTAATCAGATTTGGCTAACATGTTGGTTCAGCTAGCTAGTGACCTGGGCCCCTGCACTTAAACATTTGGATTCTATAATATGAGAAAATTGCTGGCTCTGGGTCTTCTTGACTGACTCAGTAACACCTTTAAGTGATTTCATGGACTTTTCTGTAACATTCACAGAGTGTATTTAACAAAAGATCATAGCATAAGCAGAGACTTCCAGAAACCATCTTCCATTTTCTAACTGAGGGGGAAATTATGCCCATTGCCTCCTTGACCACTAGTACCATGGAAGACCCATCACCAATGTCTATTTCCCCAAAATGCACTGCTTGTAGCTGTTCCCTTATTGGAGCACAGAAGCCCCTGTTTCCCCAGATCCCAAACCTTCAGGATCTTGTTAGAGATCTGAGAAGTCAAATAATCATTATGGTGAGGCATTCTCTGTCAAGGGCTTGTGGCGCATAACTCCTTTGGAACAGAATATTGGTGTAGACTTGGGGAAATGATGCTTAGGCGGGTGTGGATGCTGGGCTTTCATTATGACAAGGGTCCAGACTGACTGTGTTAAAGATGAGTGGGGTTTCTCTTGTTCTGACAAGTTTCCCACCAACACTGCACGTGCATCTCCTTCATTCGAGTTTCCACTGTATGGTACCTTGGTGTGTCTTCATGGTTGTGTTAAAGCTGCAGGCACTGGATGTGTATCTGGTGAAGAAGCACCCTGTCATTTGTCCTGTGCCTTTCATGGGCTCGGCGCTGGGTGGTATGTTCTACGGCGCTCACTGAAACCTCGCCATGTCCCATGGGAAGCATTCTCATGTCCTTTATAGACAGACAAGGATGCAGAGACTCAGGGAGGCTAAGTAACTTGCCAGGAGTGCACAGCAAGAAAGTGGTGGAGCCTGATTTTAGTGTTGCTGCAGTATCCACATCATGTGCCCTTGTGAATGAGAGTACGTGCCTGTGTGCAGTTGTGTGTGTTGCAGGGTGTGCATGCACACACCTTATAAGTTTCATGAGCACAGTTGACAGAGGTGAGAAGACAGGAGTTTTTACCCCTATGAGGGCATGAAGTTTTGGGGGTAAACCTGGTCTAAAATGTTGCCCTTGAGAATACATACTGTATGCTCTTGGCTTGGGGGTGCCATGGACAGCACCTTTCCTCTATTGCCACAAATGTCCCTCAAAAGCACTCCTTCGCACTTTACTTGATTTTCTTGCAGGAACTCTTCATACAGCAGGAATTAGACAGCTCAGAGGTCTGTGTTACATGATCAGCCAAATGGAACAGGTGCCCGAGTTGGTGTGTGCATAGATGTATTCAAGAGAATCAAACTACAGTAGTACTGAGAAGCAAACATAACCTTGGATTAAGAGTGTGTAACACATCTCCTGAGTGTTGGATACAGGTTCTAAATGATGTCAGAGAGGTCCCTCTATGACAATAGTGTATGTGGACAAAGTGTTCTAAAAAACCTTGAAGTACTCTCCAAAGGAGAAGCCGAAGCAGGGCAAGAGATTTACTTTCTCTTCATGTGTACATGCTAAGCCTGTATTGGTTGTTTGGATGTTTCCCCTGTAAAGGTGGGGGCAAATAACGTGTGATAAGACAGCTGCTACGTGTTACATATAAACATCAGCCTAGCCTCTCCCGTTCCCATCAGTGCTCCCTGCCCCTCTTAAACCCAGAATAAATGTATGGATGTTACACTTGGGAAGGGCACGTGTTCAGTGTCTTCAGTGGGCAGTTTTGTGCTTCATTTGGCGGGCTGGGTTCATAATTGTTCTCTCTTCTGGAGGTTTCCTGGTGAGAGCCAAAGGACAGCTTGGAGAGACTCGATTATATATTCAGTCCTAACTCAGTATGATTCACTCTGGCAGTTTGTCAGTTTTGGTATAGGACTGTCTAGTGTGTATGTGTGGCGTGTGTGATGTGAAAGGGGTTACTGGCCTACAATTCAGGTATCTGGGACTACTGTTTGTGTCCTCCGACATTAGAGCTTATGCTCACGAGCATGCTGCTTCCTTGTACCTCAACTGCACACCAAGAGGACTGAGCACAGATTATTACCAAACCCGTTCCAAGTTGTATAGTGCTCTGAGAGAATATTTCTCATTCCATGAGTTAATTTAATCAGAAAATTATCAAGTTGGATTTCTGAGTGTTGACTAATGGCCCTACTCCCATTCTTGGTTTTTTCCTGCATGGTTGGTGGAGACCAGATATATTTGAGAGACTGGTGTCCAAATTAGAATCACATCCCATATAGACTCTATCACTGATCTAGTCTAGCACCCCTTCACCTGGCAGGTCACAGGATGAAGTGTTTTTTTTGGGGGGGGGGGTGAGGTGGGGTGGGGTGGGGCAGGGCAATGGTGTTAAGACTAGTCAAAGAATTGTGAGCCATTGCTATTTGCACTCAGTTGTCCTAAAGTTCCCTTTGAGTTGTGAATTCAAATCCTTCCTTCTCCCCACTTCCAGTACACAAAGGCACACATGCATGTAGGAAACGGCTCTCTGGGTTCCATGGGGACAACTTCATGTGGAATGTTCTAGTTGTGCTAAACATTAGCACACGACCCCTCTCCCCCCCGTTTCTGAAGTGTCATTTCCTGGGGAAATCGAAGCTGCTTCTCTATTTGTTTGCTTGGTTTTGGGGGATTAGAGAAAATGTGTGCCAGGGTTTTGAGTGAGGCAGTCATGGTTCACTGGACTGGGGAAGAATGTGAGCCATCCAGTGCAGATTGGTTTCTGCATCAGTGCAAAGACCCCAAAAGAAAATGAAGCAAAGCAAGCTTGCAGAGCCTCTCTGTAAAAGAAAATAAGCCCTGCCGTCTTCTGCATTTTGCCAATGCTTCCAGTCTGCCAGCCTCTCTCACCATTAGGATACATCTGTGTTCAAAGACAGAGGCTGAGTGGACATGGGAAGACTCTCCTGGCACGGCATAAGAACTAGTTAATCATGGCCTCAAAAAGACACACAAAGTCACTTTTATTTGGAGCTGCAGGAGGCATGGAGTCTGTAAATGCTGTGGCAGCCACATGGCTCTGGTAAAGTTCTGCATCCTGCCCTTGTGCAGAAGCCATGTTACTCATTACCCTCTTCCATGCTCCATGTGTTTCTTGGTCCTTCCATGTCTACACATCATACAACACCAGTTTAGTGGTACAGAGAAGTGAGAGGTATTCTGACTCACTGGATAGAATCATCATTTTCACAGATGCCTGAGACTGGGGACCCTCTTATGTTCTCTGTCCTTAAGTGAAAACAGTTTCCTATGAGTTAAAAGAAACCCCTTAGAGAAGACTAGAAGACTTCTGGTCCATCAACTGGGTAGACTTGTGCTACAGAGACTGCTGCATGGCCTGTCCCATGTGGCTAGGCTTCTAGTTAGAAGGGGGAAGCTGCAGCCATGCCTAGAAGTGATATGCAAACCACCCTATATGCTAACCTTCTCGTTCCCAGAGCTGTACGCAAGGGACCCAGTGATAAACCCATGTGTGGAGATGTTTTGTCTATTTTTCTCTTTGTAGGATTTTATGGTGCTTTTTTTTTTTTTTAAAAAAAAAGGCATTTTACAGTTAATGATGTGTTGGGGGCATTTAATATTGTCATTAGGAGAAGTGGGAATTTGCTTGTAACATTTCAATAAGCTGTGCTGCTATTATCCTTATTTGATGATGTAATATTTTTTTTCCATTGATGGAGAACATTGCAACAAAGATCTTCCTGAAGATCCAATCTAATATATGTCCTGTTTTCCTTTCTGTTATGGGACGTGTGTGGTTTATGGTGGCTGGATTGGGCACTCCACTCAGGACCATAGGGTAGGCTCTTTCCCTGGCTTTCATATATTGCACTGTGGTTATGAGTAAAGAGCTGGGGGAACCTACTGTCTGGAGGAAGAAGTCAGGAATCCCTCAAGGAAAGGGAATCTTTAATAAGCCAGAATTTTGACTGTGCACTTACATTCAGTTTTATTTTTATTTTTCTTATCTCAGTTGCATGTTGTTGGGGTTGGGCCACATGATAAACCACCCTTTCTGTGTGAGGAACTAAATTTGGGCGTTGTGACAGGTCTGCCACTCTGAAACATACAGCTCCTCTGGTTCAGATGTTGCAAGATACATTGATATGATCTTGCTGCATGTGTCTTCCATGATGGGTGGCAATAAATGGCAACCAGTTCTGGGCATCTGTTGTGTACTAGGTAGTCTAGTAGCTGTTGACAAACATCTCACTTCTCCTTCTGAATGAAGAGAGTCTCAATTGTGTAAGCCACCAGCACTTTGAGTCTCTGAGAGAATACAAGGTTCAACCTCCAAACAACTCAATCAGCTTGACTCTCTCTTAGGTTGAGCAATTCATAGGACATGCACTTTGATCATTCTTTTCAATAAAGGTGCCATGAATTCTATGATGTCAAGGTATAAGGCTGTTAGCTGGAGTAAGACCAACTAAATGGCTTGAAGGTTAGTTGAAGTCAAAAGCAAGTTTAGGTCTGCTGGTCGGAACTGGTCAAGGACAGTTCTAGTTTGTGTTTTTATTGTCTTTCTGGGCCTGCCACAGTATGAAACACATGCAAGGAGTTCACCAAGATTGTTTGAAAATGCAGTACAAATAGGTCAGTGGATAAAATCCAATAATATGGTCTACAGGCCCTGCTCTATGTCCTGTCTCATGACAGATCAATCTCTTCCACCTCCCTTTTTGAATTACTTTTGAGCTCATCAGTCTGCTCTTTTCCTCTAAGTCTTTATACCTGTGTCCCTTACAGGAGCCATCTTCACTTGTGTCCCATTCCACTAGCAAATTTGAGTTCTTTGGATTGAAGTAAAAGAGGTATCCCCAAAAAGTCTTTTCTTAACCTTCCCCAACCCCTTAGAGCAAGTTACTTGCCTTTAGCCCAACCTGACCTTTCCTCAACTATGTTACTTGCTAGACTGGGTTTTCACTGGTATTTCTCATGCCTGTTTTATTGGATAATAAGCTCTCATGCCAGCGCTTGTGTCTGCCATTCCTGTCTTCTGCAGGAACAAGATCCCGAACACAACACTGGCACAAGTGAGTGGGACAGTTTGATTATGATTGCTGACTGAGCACATTTTCATCCTTCAAAGAAAATTTAACTTTTCACAAATTGGAAGGCCACCTGGAGCCAAGACCGATGATTCAAGTTGTTTATCCCCTCCCCGCCAAACTCCTTAGTACCATTTGAGTAAACATTAGGAAAACCACATTCATCTACAAAGAAATGAGAATTAAACAAAAACAAAACAATTCCAAACTTCTAATCACAGGTTGAAATAATTAGACTGGAAAGATGACTCTCATGAAGAGCATCTCTCATTTAGATAGCTGGATATTGGCAATGGCCATTTCAAAGCCAGTATTACTATAAAAAGAACTGCAAGTTATGTGTAGTCAGGAAATAAGAGATTATACTCCTTGGGGATCTCTGTGGCCACAGCTCCTGCCTGCGCTTGAAGACCTTGTCACCACCAATCACACATTCCCTTCCCATTCCTGTTAACCTGGCTGTGCTCTTAAAGTCCCTTCTAAGATTATACTCCCAGGTAGTGACTGATTCTCAAAATGTTGCAGTGACCCTTGTATGTCCTGAAACACCATCAGGGACCCCATGATGTCTGAGCTATTTCCAGCATAGTATGAAGATGGCATTTGCCATTTTTTTGGTCTCCACCCCCACCCCCCATGAGAATACACTCTGCAACCGAGTCTTGGCACACAGGCAAGCAGATCTGATACCTTCCGATGAGCATGGTTGCTTTCCAAAATGACAGCAAATGGGTCTGCATTTCTTGGAGTTTAAAAGGTACCAGCTGTACTAATTCTATTAAAAAGGGCCTCCCACTTGCCCTCCTGGTAATGGATCACAGCTGTGGCCACAAAACTGTTCTTCCAGGCCTTCTTCAGCTGCCCCTCTCAAGGCTATTTTTTGGCTACTATGTAGTTAGTTGATGAAGCTTTCTAGACGTTTCTCTGGTACTCCTAAAAGACTTTAGACAGCCTCCCAGTCATGCCTTGGTCACATCAGCCTTCCTCCATTCACCATTTCCCCCCATATATTGACTGTTCCTAGAGAGTGCTTTCCTTCTCCTGTTCTCAAGGGCTTTATCCAGGACGCAGGGGAAGAGTGTAAAAGATGTAGGCCATAAACCACAGCATTGAGCAAAAGGAATCTGCAGAGCCCCAGCAGAAGAGAGCTCATGTCTAGCTGCTAGAGGGCAGGAAGCCTCATGTGAGGAGACTGGGACAAAGGGCAACAGGTGCAGACAAATAGAAAGTCTTTGGATAATTTCTGGAATCAGAATATTGACCACTGTACTCTGGTTACATTTATGAACTTGTATCAACCAAGGGAGCCAAAATAATGTAACATGCTTGGAACAAAAATACTAGTCTTAAGATGCTAGCACACATCTGAGTGTATGCTTTTTCAGATTTTTTTTTGAAGTAGAGGTCAACACATCCTTTCAGTGCCTTTGAAATACTTCCCATTTCTGTTACTTCAGTTTCTTTTTGTTCTTATATATGAGAAGTTACCCTTAAAAAAACAGAAAAGCATATTTTCTCACACAATCAATGGAATAATCATGCTTACTAAATGAGTTTGGAAGACCATCTCTCACTATCTGGGTTCATTTCGGGTAAGTAAGACTCTTCCTTCACTGGTGCTGAAATTGCAGTCTTTTTCAACATAGTCACCTGTGTTTTTATCAACTGCCCACATCAATAGGCCTTTTCAATTATTTACAAATGCTTTAGGCAGAAAATGATAGCAGGACCTTCAAAATATGTGAACTCCCTTCGTAAGGGACGACTTTGAAGAATGCTAACATCAACTGTAGCTGGAGCAGAAACAGGATGGCACATGGTGCCAGCATAACTTACAACAGTACTTTTCATTTTTGAGGTTATAATTACACCTTCCCCTTTCTCTCCTCCTAAACTGTTCCATATACCTCTCCCTGTTTTCTTTCCAAGTTGTGGCTTCTTTTTTTCATTAATTGTTATTATATTTCAATATTTTATATAGAACATTCACCTATGTCTTAAAGAAAATCCTGCTCTTCCATCTTCAAAATATTTTTAAGACCACAGGAGGAGGAAAATAATGATCAACTCTCTTTCTTTCATGAGGGGATATGAATCCAAAAACAATTTCTCTACTTATTCCCAAAAGGGGGGGGGAGAGAACTAATTAATAGCAGTGGTAACTGGTTAAAGTTGCACGAGCCATCTGGTTGTTGAACATTTATGGAACCCTATTCTGTATGAGGTCTTGAGAGAGGGACAGGACATCTTAGCCACAAGTTCTCACACGGTAGAGTCGAGCTGCCCTGTGCCCTGTGTTCTTGGCAGGGAAGCAGAGGGGAGACAGAATGTCATTCTGTTCGAAGGTAAACAGAGTGTGCATGTCAGCGACTGGAATTTTGCGAGCCTCTGGTTAGAGTGCACCAAGGCAGTCAAAGCAAGCTTCCCAGAAGAGGAAGCATCCTGAGTCTGCGGCAGGCCCTGCTAGGGAGCAAGGGGACTTCAATATTTCCAAGATATGATCCTGTGCGATTAAAAAAAAATGTGTCTGTGCGGAGAATACTGCAAATGTATCCTCTGTTGCTATAATTATTTCCGGTGGTGGTGGGCTTTAAAATGATTAAAAATGTATCACAGATGCTAAACCAAGTGAAAGGCAAACAGAAGATCGGCACTATTGGTCATGGCTTGCAACAGCAATTCTAACTCCTTCTGAAAGCAACTGTGATTGACTAACACAAAAACCTTAGCGTTTCTTCTTCTATCTGCACCACCCATGCTTCATGTGCACCATGGTGACTGGAGTTATCCCTACTCTTTATGCCAGACATATAGAGGATTTCCCTTGAGTGGGAGCAGAATTGGAACACAGATAGCCCGTGGAAAAAACAGGCTTCTCCCCAGGATGGAGGACCGGGCACAGAGAATATGGTCCTACACTTTGGGCAGTGCCATGGATCGAGAGGCTGTATCATCGCAGATGGTCATGAGGGTCAAGGCCGTGCTGCTGACGAACTGAGATCCCAGCTCAGACCATCTATGTACCCACATACAATCTCCCATCATTGTAGGAAGGATAATTCTGGCATTGTGATTTACGGAGAGGGCTTTTCTGTTTCTTGCATATACACACAGACCTTTTCACTTTTTCTTTTCTGTGCTAAATGGTTCGCTTTGACTTGTATCTGTATCAGTGTCTCTGAGGCAGATGCAGGGGAGGATCGGCACGAATATGTGCACTATGAATAGGAGCATCATTTTAGCAGATGAAAGTCCTTCTTCATAGGAGGAGCCTGTTAACTGGGCACCAAGAACACCCACAATAAACTCTTACTGTCTTAGTGGGTAGTTATGAGGGTGCAGAGGAGAGTGTACTTATCAGAGACTGAGCAGAGTTTGCCTGCCTCCTCCTGGGGCATGGGGCCAGAATTCAGGGATTGCCCTGATGGGAGAGGGGACCCGGTCAGATATATGACCAAATCAGGTTGAAGATCCTGAACTTCAGGCCCAGTAGGCCTGGCTACTCTCTGGGAGCCAGATACATACCAGTTCCCATTCTTGTGTATGCTCCCTTCCCTGCTTCTACTCTGCAGGAGCTGAAGAGCAGGCAGTACCGACTTCCTGCCTATGTGTGGACTTATCCTAATAAACAGGCACCTGTGCATTGAGGAAAGGGATAGAGAAACCCCAGTGCCCCCCGTTCCTCTCGTCAGACCTACAAGAAATCCCTGGAAGAAGTTAGCTCAGAGGAAGTAACAATACTTTGGTTGTACAGTTTGAGTGAGCCAGGCAATACTGCACAGCATAAAACCCTTCTCTCTTTGGATTTTCTCTCCCCACCCCCACAGTCTACTTCTTATATCTGCTGATCCTAACTCAAGCAAGAAAAAATGGACACAAATGGGAGGGAAGCAAAAATAGCCCAACATTATTCTGCCTCTTTAGTCTCTCAGATGCCTGAATCCTTGAGGAATCCTAACAGCATAAAAACAAACAAGAAAAAAATACAGGGTACAAGTAAAATCATCTACAAAAGAGCAAAGGAATCCAGGCATTCTGGGGGACAAAAAAGGAAAAAAAAAAAAAGAAGAAGGTAAAGGTCCCTTAGCTTGGGTGGATAAAAATGACAGAAGCAAAGAGGAAAATGGCAGGGTCTAGAGAAGAGAGGCCCACATAGGGCATTGGGTCAGAGAACACGGAGGAGTGGACTCTGCAAGAGGTAAAAGGGAGGCTCCTTGGAGAACAACTTAAAGTCATATGCACATGGCTACCTTTGCCCTGACCCATGCACAAAGCAGACATGCCAGAAAACGCCCTTAAGTCTAGAGAGGGCCAGGCTCTGAACAATTAGTTTAGGAAAGAGGACTTCAGAAACAATCTAAAGCAGAGGTTCTCAACTTGTGGGTCTCGATCCCGGGGTTGAACAACCCTTTCATAGGAGTCACCTAAGACCACCGGAAAGCACATATTTCTTTCCAGTGGTATTAGGAGCTGAGCCACTGCTCTTCTTTCTGTCTCCAGGAGTGTCAGTCCCCTTAGATACCTGACATAGAAGTATCCGGTGTGATGACATCATCACACCTACCCCATCACATAAACCCCAGAACAAATACAGGTGGTTATGACAGGGTTGGTGCCATAATGTACTTAGGCGAATCGATCTTATGTGTACAGGGCAGCTACTGTGTTGAAAGCAGCAGTATTGGAGGTAAAACGACACTTCATGAATTATAATTACTTGGTAAATGTAAAATCATGCACTGTAAAACCATTAGCTACTACTACAAAACAAAAACAAAACCAAAAAACAAACAACAACAACAAAACAAAGCAAAAAAAAAAAAAAAAAAAAAAAACCCCAAAAAACGAACCGTCCACCCCCAAACCTGTACCATGGAACTTACTTAATCTGTATGCTGATTGGTTTTCAGCTGTGGTTCATGTGAATACTGCCCCCTTGTGATAGTAACAAGTATGTAAAAACAAAAAACCAAAAAAAACCAACTCACAGAGAATGGTAAATCATAGGAAATGTCAATGAACTGCATTGACTGAACTATGCCATGTATCACCTTTTGTATTATTGAAACTATTGTTATATATTATTTTCATTAGAAAATCATCCCATGACAATGGATCATGTAGAGAAGAACAATAAAAAAATATAGTGAGGATTTTTTTTTTTACAGTATGGTTTTATGCCCATAATTACAGCAGAAATTGAGGAAATGTAATGTGTTATTTGTTCTGAAGTCTTATCAGTTGAATCTATGAAGCCAAACAAACGAAAATGGCATTTTGATAGTGAGTATCTGAACTATGCTGGCAAGGATATCAACTATTTTAGAAGCAAAGCCAATGGACTCAAAGCCCAGACTGGTGGCAAGTACCACAACAAAACGTAGCAGCCTTTGAATTTTTGTTTTAGATTCTAAAGTGAGAAGGCTCACCCTGCTGCAAATCACAGCCAATTAAAGGACCCAAAGAAAATTTACTTGAAGAAATAAATAGGTCTCTACAAGAAGAAAAGTAGGCAAAGAGGCACATTTGTTTTTGGCTAGGCTTCTAGCAACTGTCATTATACTGTGCCCCAGAAGGAGGTGGCTTTAAAAGCATCAGCCTTTCTCAGGGTCTGAGACAAAACAGCCTATCCAGAAATATTTGAAAATCCAGGGCAATCTTGCTTGACTCTTTCTAGAGCATTATGAAGATTTGAGGCCAGATACTAAAAGTGCTTGACTTCAACTTGAGCTGTTGCAAGCTGTCCCAAGGCGGCATAGGGACAGAGGACACCACCAGTAGCACTAAGTTATATGCTAAACCCAAGAAATATGTCATGCTTGACACTTCCACACAAACTGGTTCCGTCTGTCAGAAGTGAGGCAAAAAAGCTTGTTTCCCAGTTATAAAGTGAGTCCTTTGCCTATGCAGCTGTGGCGGTGGTGGTTTTCTGATTCATGTTCTGACGAGAACTGGAAGATAAACACCAAGTAGAGGACAATGTGACTCTCCACCAAAGGCTCCCCTCTTATGGTGGTGAGGGTTTTCTTCCAAGTTTCTGTGTCTTTAAACCCAGACTTCTGAGTATTTTCTAACAGCAGAGATTTCTCCCACCCCAAGACAGCAAAAGGAAAAACAAGTGAAAAAAATAGGTGGCCTCCTGAAAGAATTTTTAAAAGATTCAGACAGAATTTTCAGGATTAAAATCTCCAATAGATAGTGTATATGAAATCCCTGAGTATGTACTATGTACACACATGCATAGATTTAATGATCGATATTAAATATTTTTTAATATTAAGCACTTATATCATTCTGTTTATTTTTTATCCTCTGTGATAATGTATAAAAGACACAGTGGGGAAAAATAAACACACAACTAATTATTTAGCCATTAGAGACATTTGCAAAGCCTGTGTAGAGTTCACTTGGCATTTGAAGACCTGAGGCCAGACACACAGATAGAAAACAGAGAGAGGTTTAAAAACAAAACCTTTGTATTAATCTTTCTACAACAACAGAAGCTGAAGAGTCAAGCTGCTGACACATCAAACCAATTGAGAGGTTCAAGTTTGACCATCTCTCTGGTGAATAAAACCAAGCCTCAATGACTTCTTGCTGAGGGTATGTCCTTGATACAGGACAAGTTAGGTACTTGCCTGACAGTCCAACCATCACCAGTGAAGTCAGGACTGGGTAGAAAAATCCAGCCTGTGCTTAGCTCCATTTCTCTCACTCTTCTCGCTGGCACTTTCCTGCTAATTTCCCCATACAACCAACATCAAAGCCATAACATAGCTCCAAGATGCCACCACTCTTTTGTCATTGGCAGCATCAGAGGAACCAGGATGTCCAGCCTCCCTGTCCTCTAGGTCATTTGCATTAATTTCTTATGGATGAGCAGACTGTCAAGCCTTAGGATTTGGGGACCTTTTCCTTCACCTGAAAGGCAAGCACCTGCCTGTGGGGAACTCCAAGTTTACATCTCCCCTGATCTCAGGTTAAATCACTGAATTCACAGTGAGGCCAAGCTGGGGAGTTTCTATTACAATGACCTGGATGCAAATAGCACCATGCCCTCCCTGCTGCTCACCTTCTGCCTGGCCCACCACATAAGGACTGTTTATACTGACACAGAGGTGACAAGGTCAGGAAATCCCTGGCTAGTTGCTTACATGTTGGCTGGTGTTTTGGGTAGCCCAGAACTGGAAGAGGGTATCTAGGGGAAAAGGCAAGCTGATGGCCTTGACTTTTCCTCTCTTGTTCCCTAGGTCCTGCCTTTTCAGAAGCTGTTAAGGGCAAAGGACTTGCCCAGGGGCCTTTGTAAAGACCGTTCCAGCCACACTCTAGGAAAGGCTTCTTATTCCGGATGTAGTGTGGCAGAGAAAGGGAAACTCTCTCCACCCCCACCCCCAATCTCTAGTCTTTCTGGTCCTCCTTTCTGTCATAGTCTGCTCCAGCTCTGTGTCTGTGGCTTTTCTGCATAGTAGTCAGGGACTGGTTTCGATCCCAAGGTTCTCCTATGTGTAGGCTTCTTTTAAAAGTGCTTAGTCACGCCCTGATCAGTTCTGGAAGAGCTCCTTCTGGTTGGCCTTAGCAGAGTAAGGCTGCTATCAGGGAGATTGGGAAAACTGGGATTGTATTTATATTATATTTAGTAAACTACATTACTGTGACTTGTGTGTGCTTTAGAATTCACTCTGTGTGACAGTTTTCAGTTTCTTTTTTTAAAAGATCCATCTCATGAGCCTTGAGGAACCCAGGAAGGGTAGGTAATGGCAGTAGAGCATACTTGCACAAGGTAAGGACCAAGGACTGGGGACCTCACACGATGTGCTGTCCCATTCTATATCCCCTTCTTACATAGAAATGACACTGTTGCCCCACCCTGACCAGGCAAAGTACCAAGATGGCCTATTTCATAGGTTCCCCATGGGCAAAGAAAACCTTTCCATGCCACCTACTAGATAATTACAACAACAGAGCGGACATTTTGTCGTCCTGCCTTCTCTGCAGGGCCCTTCCCCCTTTCACTGCTGCCAAGTGCCAGGCCCCTTTCCTCTCACTGAGAGCTTGCATCAGTTGTGACAGGCTTCTAGAGTTTGCTAGAGCCCTCATCTTCTGGCCTGTCTTTCACTGATCCTCCTTCATTGTTCTTTTTTTTTTTTTACTTCATAATGCTCCAAGAGTTAGTCATTGCAATCAGCCAATTTTGATGGCAAACTAATATGGAGAACACAGTAGTGAGCTACAAAAGTAGGCTTCTCTGGCACTGGTCCCCCTTTGCTCTGTCCCCACAGTCAGGGGAGTCACCTCAGACCGACTCTGTCATGTACTACTCATCGGCATCTTTTATTTCGCTCACTCTTCTGGATGGCTGCTCTGGGCAGCTTCCAGTGTTCATACTGGTGGGCCAGCCACAGATGACATCAGGAGGTCCTGTGGCTGGAACTTAGCAGAGGATGGACCTCCAAGCCAAGGCCAGGGAGGTGCTTGTGTCAAGCAACAGCACTACCACAAAGCCTGCTTCTGTCTTGCACACCAACTTCCTTGGGTAACCCACCTGCAGTACATACAGATCTGGAGGTGGTTTTCTTCATCGTTTAAACTTTGGTCTTTATAACTATAATGCTCACTTTTGTTTTCACAGGCTGAGCCTTGGAAGAATCCAAGAGAGAAATCTCTACCCTTTCCTAAGGCAAGTCTGGAGGAGGGTGTATGTTAATGTGGATCCTTTCCAGTTTTGACTGAAAAGGGACTGGAAAGGGGTGTGACAATATGGTCAGACTCAACTGGTTCCACACACAGGCTCTCTGCAGGTTCTCCAAGTTTAACTCAGAGATGGACACCTGACGATAAAGAGGCAGAGGACACTAGGATCTCTTATTCAAGACTCCTGAAGGATCCCAAACTACCTCTGTAGTATAATGTGTAGTGTGCCAGCTGCTGTTTGGACACTTCTTCCAGGAGGTGGGCTACCCCAACCCACACCCTCTTTGAGTTTTCAGAAAGACATTTTCATAAAGATCTGTACTTCTGACACCTCCCAGCTAAACCCAAGGCCAGCTCTGAGGGTTCATTTTTCTTTTCTTTTCTTTTTGAGTGTGTGTAGCATCAGTGTTGCCACAGTTCCACCAGTGTGAGATGCTCAGGGGTTAGTGTACCCTTAAAGTGACAAAGGGGAATACGAGAGAAAGGAGAGAGAGAGAGAGTATGGGGGAGAGAGAGGGCACAGAATATACATCTGAGGTCAAGAGCTCGGAGGGGAGCAGTGACACACAAAGTGGTTTCAAACTTAGTGAGCAGCCTTGTAAAGGACAGCTGGGTTTCAAGTGGAGTAAGGGAGGAGGTGACTGATCATTTGCGCAATTACCCAACAAACATTTATTGAGTGCCTACTGCACGCCAAGCACAGCGTTGCAAAGTGGGGACTCAGAGTGGAGGTAAGACACTGTTTCTATTCAAAAGAGCCATGGTATATTGAGCATGAAAACCATGGAGTTGACCAATGTCACAGAATGTGGCCATTCTATGAAAAAAGGAATGTCTGGCTATGAGTGAGGGTGCCATGTGCAGAGTAAGGAACCATGGATGTCCTTATTTGGGGGTCGGGGATGGGTGAGGCTTTCAGGCAAAGCAGTACTATGAACTAAAGTATATAGAGAGATGCCATGAGTTGGGGTGGGCTCAAGGGATGATGAGCCTCATGGTGCTACTAGAAAGACCAAGATGGACATGTGAGAGGCTATGAGGCCCCCTGGCCTCTTCAGAAATGGTGTTGACAAACTCTTCTAGATTATGTGAAAGCACTGAAGGAGGATGAGGGAAGGTGAGGCCAGGGAGGGGAGTTCATTCAATACTCCGTCTAGGAACACAAACTCAGAACCACCTTGAGGGTCGGCACCGAGAAGGGGTGTGCTTCGCATCCTCTCAGGAGGGAAGACATCTGACCACAAGCACAAGGTCAAAGGAACCTTATCTAGCCAAAACCTAAATGTTCCTATTTAAAACTTTGTCTCAGTGCCTCGTCTTCCAAGCTGACTCCAGCTTCTGAGATGTTTAGTGGTGGACTTGAGATGAAAACTGTAGTCCATTTTAGTTTGCATTTTATGTCTAGCTTTATGTGTGATTACTACTTACATCGCACTGGTTCTCACCTCATCTCTTCCCTTTCTTCCATCTCCTCTTCCTTCCCGTTCTCCTCCTTTCCATTCCTCTCACTGCCCTGCTTTTTTTTCTTTCCTGTTGTCTTTCCTTCAGCTCTCTTTGTCTTCCTCTTTCATATCCCCCCTCCCTGCCTTCCGTATAAATTGAAGGTCCATTCCTAATATAGAAAAACACAAACCTGTCTCATCCTTCCCATCTTGTGGACCCCTGACCTATGTGTTTTCTGGTTCAGGCACAGGCAAAGTTTTCCCACCTCCTTCATCTCTTTGGATGAGGCCAACCAAGCTGACCTGTCAGATCAGTGAGCGCAGAAGAGAAAGGAAAAAAGAATGCAAACATGTCTGAAAATGGGAGCTTGATCTGTTCTTCATCATGGGTTAGGGAGAGTCCAGAGTAGAGAAATATTGTGAGAGCAGAGTGGTGTAGATCAATTGGGAGAGAACGAGATGCTGAATCAAAAGCTTTTTCTCAATGCAGCATCCACTACCATCCATTAGCAGAGCGGCCCCTCAGAGAAAACACCAGTTTAGTTAGCAGTTATCCGTAAACATCCTCAGCTGGAACAGCAAGCTTCCTTCTCAGAGCTCACTTCTGCCTCTCTTTGACCTCTAAGCTAGAGGTTTAGATTCTGTTTCATCGGGTCTATGGAGGCGAGTGAGAAAATTTCCCTGCCATAGAAGGTACCAAAGGCAGTCACATCATGCAGGAACTGGAAAGAGCCTTACAGATGAAAATCTTCACAACCATCAGACACACTTTTCAAGTGTTCTGTTTGTCCATCCTCAGCATACCCTGTGTGCCTGAAACACACCAATACAGCGGGGCTCATTGTGAACGCCGAGTCCACTGAAATTTTCAGGAATTCTACAATTTTAGAGAGGATGTACCTTTTAGCTGTCTGCTTGAGACTGGACCTGCTGCCCATTTTAGCTTTTCCTTTCCCTGTTCTTCCTCTCTGCCTCCCTCCCCACAAGCCTTTCCGTTCCCTTTCTTTGCTTTTATATTAATGGGGGGGGTCCTTTGTGCTAAGTCTGTAGGGATGCACTGAGGTGAGTAAGTTGCCTGGAACCAAATTGGGGATGAATAATGACTGTCAGATTCAGTGCTCACAGAGTCAGAGTCAGAGTCATATGAGAGCAATGGCAGTTTGAGTCCTGAAGCCCCTAAGGCCTCTCCAATCTGGGGGGAGGGGTTGTTATGGTAACTTGCCTCTGCCAAAGTTCCATTCAGTTAAACTGCCCCTTAGGCTGCTCCTTGTACTTACAGACCCCCAGAGACACTACATCAGATGTTCTTTGCATGTGTCTGGTGACACCTCACATCTCAAGGTCAATATCAAATTTCTCCAACTCCTTGTCATTTTTTTCTCTGCATGTGGTTTTTATGGGGTTTTCTCCATTTTTCTCTGTGACTTTCCCAGGAACTGAGGGCCAAAGCTATCCAGGGAGACAAGTAGCTTGTTCTTGAGTGGAAAGTTAGTTAAGAGGTTTGAGCAATTTTCGAAGCATCTCATTGGTGGTGAGCAAGGCCCAGAGGGATCCAAGATCTCCTCCCAGTGAATCATCAAGAGTCTTGAGAGATAAAAGAGGCATGCATGTGAAAAGAAAATCAGTAGAATGTTAGTTACTATGTCATAGCTTAAAATATTTTGACTCTTTCTTACATCTCAGAGTCCCCCCCTTTTTTTTTTTACAATAAATAACAGGAGGTACGTTTATCAATACATTTTCATCAATTGAACTTAACACTGTGATTTTATTATTGACCAGAATTGTTTTACTTTTATTAATGTAACGGTTAAAGAAACTACCCACCTCTTTAGTTTTTGATTCTCTTAAAGGCAACATTTTTGGAGATACACACACACACACACACACACACACACACTGTACACCCATAAGCTACCTCCAAACCAGCCATTGTAGTTTTTGCTAGTCTTTATAATATACTTTAAAAAGCAAACTAGTAGAAGAATAAATTAATATATTTGTTGATAGAAAATCAGAGTAAGTTTATAGGCAAACCCAAGGATATAATTATATGGAGGTTTTAATTTGTCTTCTAATTCTCCTCCCACAAGAATCCATTAAGCCTCAGTATTATGTTTCCAAGCTCCCAGAAATTATCTACCCTCAGTGTTAGATGCTTATGGCACCAGGATTTGAGCACACAAAATTCTGGAAAAGGGGTGGAGGCAGAACAAAACCAGCCAAAAGTCACCGAAAGAGTCTCCATCTCTGGCTCTCTTGTAAAACTCAGTGAGACTATAAGGAAAGATATAGAAATGAGAGTAAACATGCCCATATTTTAAAAAAGCTATTTGAAAGGAAAATACTAAGGCAGGTGACTGAATGTTCTGGTGCCCACTAAAGAAAAGGGAACTGGATATGGGAAAATATTGCCCAGGTTTTCTTGTTTATTTATTATGTCTTGTGGCAAATTTCTTTGTCTTTATCAGATTTTGTCATTTCTCCTCCCCCCACTTCTCTCCAGGATGCCAGTTTTATTCCTCTGATGCCCCAGGGTGGGGGAGGGAGGAGTGCATTTGGGGTGAGTTGGTTTGGTTTTGAATCTTCTTGCTTTTTGATTTTGACACTTACTATTTTTGTGACCTTGGACAAAATTAGCCTTGGTTGGGTTTGCCTTCCCTCTTCTGTAAAATAAGAATAACCTCCACCACATAAGATATTAAGTATAGCCAGGCTACTAAAAATGCCAAGTGCTAGCACTTATTAAAAACAACTTCTCTTTCTCAGAAGAGCTGGAAACTTTTTCTTTTTAATGTGCAAAGCTATATTCTTCAAGTTTACCTTCAATGCACATTCATGAGTTTATATAGGCTTCCTTCTCTCTTGTTTTCAGCCTTTTAATCTTGAAAACTTTCCTATAAGAAAGTAATGGAACGTAGTGAGTTCCTCTCTGAACTGGAGTTGTGCCTAAGGAAGAATCAGTGTGAGAATGAGGTAACCAGCATTCTTCAGGAGATGGTTGACTTGGGATCACAATTTTATCCATGGAATGTGAACATGAGGAAAAGCCTTCTACTTGAGCATGTAGGCTTGAAAGATTAGAAACTTGGGCATGCTAGAGGAAGAGGAAAAACCAGCAAAGGAGACCTAGGGGGAGTTAGTTAATGCAACAGAGAGAGGGGAGAAAATGGAAGAGAGAGTCAGAGACTGGAAGCCCGGACTAGAAAAGATGAGAAAATTAAGAAAGGACTATCAGAGTGTATTCCCAAAAGGTAAATGTTCAAAGGTATTAGATGAGCCTGCCTTTAATATGTAAGAGGCAGGGCAGCCTGCACACTCTGTAGAATATTATCAGTGCAGAAGTGAGATCTTTAGTCAAGGTGAAGAAGGCAATGAAGAGAGGAGTAGAGTTGATCTCTCTGGCAAGCTTGGTCAGAGAGATGGAGTAATTGTTAGAGAAAGACAGAAGATCAAGGGACCCCCTTCCCCCGATTTACATAAATGAGGTAGGCGGGGGGGGGGGGGACGACACATTTCTAAGCCACACAAAGAGAGCCTTGTGAGGAGAGTTGAGAATGCAGGGACAGAGCAAAAGCACGGGATATGTCAGGGTCTTTGGAGGGGACAAGGAGAGGATGGTGGAGCAAAGTATTGCTAGCTTGTTGCTTTCAACACCAAAACAGGCAGTGTACTCTGAAAGAGATGGGGGAAAGACTGTATACAAATGTAGCTGAACTCATAGGTCCCATTTAGGCCTCCGCTTTGCTCAAAAGGCGAGGCCCACTTCCTGAGGGCAAGAATCCAGGATGAGATGGTGATTTGGTAGAGGTGATGAGGGTTTGGGACAGCTGTGGTGTGGGATGTGAGGGAAGCTTGATATGGAACACTATGACACTAGGAGGCAGGACACCCTTGGTATAGTGGCTTTCTTAAGCAGGGCTCAGCAGCACAGGGGTAGATGCATAGGAGGGGGAGAATGTTTGGACCGATCCAAGGTTGGTAACAGGCCAGATAGGGATGGAAGAGAGGGGCTTGCAGCACAGATCATGTAATGAGGAATAGAAAAAGGATTCACTCACCACGAATCCATCCAGGACTGAACAGAAGCAGAGGCATGAAACTGGTGGGGAGTGGGGGCTGGGGAGTTCAGGATCAACAAAGCTGATACAATGACTTGGTCAGATTGTGGCCAAGAGAGGTCTCAGGATTTTAACATTTCAGAGATGATACCGTTTTAGGGAGGGGTTGGGCTTTTGGAGTTGACTACTTCAGCCGGTTTTTATCAAGTTTGCTTACTGTTCAACTAACTGTAACTGCACACCCCTGCATCTCGACGCTGCAAAAACTCCACATTACCAAGGACACTGTCCTTTCGAAACCCTCCCATTTAAGGAACCTTGGTATGTATCCTTTGTCCTCTCTTCATTTTCAAGTTTTTCAAAGAGGCCATCCATACAGTTAGAGGGAATTACAGACCTTAAATAAATAATTAGGCAACGTTTCCCTCTATTGCTGCCTAGCTGAGTAAGTCCTTTTATTATTTTTTATTTTATTTTATTTTGTGCTTGTGACTTTGATGATTTGGAACAAGAGAGAGATTGTCCCTGAAGAAAGGACACTCTTCCACACAGGTGCCAGAAGTAGGCTTTTCAGCTGTCATAGAGGTTCACTTGGTCCCTGATTGAGCTCCTTGTTCTGACCCTGAATTGAAATACATAGCTGGACTCTAGGGTTCTGTGCCTCTTTCAGGGAATCTGCTATTTTCTGTAAACAGTGAGGAAAAAGGAACACGTGTTTTTTCTTCTGGCCTTTGGTTATTTCTGTGTACCCTGCAATGAGGGAAAGGGAAGGGATTAAGAAGCACTCTGACTGGGCCAAGCTAAGCCCACATGTTCAGACTGTTCAGGGCCTCTGAAATCCTCCCCATGAGGGACTCTTCTCATCTGGTCTGGAGGAGCTGTCCTTCAAATGGGGAGCTGGCTTTAGTTAAGTCACTTTGAGCTTCACTTGATGGATCCAAGAGTCTCCTGGTGTCCTGGCATGCAGGCACTCGAACACATCTACACATGTTTACCCATTTCATGGAAACAGAGACTACAGCAGCTGTGCGGATCTTTGATAGAGTCAGGAAGAGCTAGGTGCAAATACCTTACTTAGGAAGGATGCAGAAACTTAACTCCCCATGTGTCTTCATTTCTGTGCAATGAAAGAAGACGTTCACTATTGCAAATGATTTAATTCATCTGCTCACTCATTTGTACAGATGCCTTTTAGCGTGGAATGCAGCATCAGCCCCATTTGTCCTTAGTTCTCTAACGCCTTCAGTAGTCAGAGACAGGCAACGTGACCACGCATTCTCTCTGCAAACATCCTTCTGCTTTTCCTCAAGTTTTTGAATTGCAGGAGAAAGTAGTCAAGAAAACAAATAGCTATGCTTTGGTTTGAATTGTTTTCTACATTTTTTTTGGGGGGGGGGTGGGGGTTGGTTCCACGCTTCACTAAAAGGCATGCTTTGCCCACTTACTTTTAGCTTGCATTTTAGAGTGGCTATGGATATGCTTTTTCTCCCTTCATCACTTGCTGACGCCGGTGCTCCCCGCTTTCCCTCTCCCTTTTTGTTACGTGCTCCAGACACAGAGAGCTCAGTGTGCTTTCATGGTATTTACTGGTTTGGGGTAAGCACTGTGCCACCAGGTTCAATGTTCTTTCCCTTGGGTTTTCATGAAGTAGCTCAACCAACAGGATGCCCAGGCTGGAAAGGACAAGGTTCTTGGAACCTAAAGTTGGATTATGGACCAGCTATCCTAGTAGCATCATTTGGGAACACATTAGGGCCCAGCCCAGGATCAGAGGGTTTCCCTTTCACAGGCTCCCAAGGTGCATTTCAAGCACGTTAAAGTTTGAAATGTGTGAGTCAGAAATCATGCCAAGAGTGTAGAGGGGGAGGGAAGTGCATTATGGCAGAGGCTTGGTGTTCTTTAGAAAACAATAATTCAGATGGGGGACAGTAGACATCATTGAGAATTAGAGGACACAAAAAGCCTGGAGGTAGTGGCACAGTGAGGCCATGTTCCAGCTATCTTAGCACACTGCATGCCTATCCTGTTATCAGTCACCTACAAACTTAGCTGGCAAGTGAGCACACAAACATGATTGACAGCTCCAGTTTCCATCCTGAAGCTTACTATGCAAATTGTAGTGCTATATAATCCATGACTTTAGAGAGGTAGTCTTCCGAGGGATAATCCCCCTAATCCATTGTCCAAACCGTCAGCCCTGAAATCATATACATACAAGCAACACTAAGTGGACTCAGTAGATTATATTTATATATTTATTCATTATGAATGCACTAATGATTTTTTAAAAAGGTGCTATGAAATTGAATTGGGATGGGATGTGGGGTATGGGAGAGGTTGAGGACAGAAGAGAAGGGGGAAATGTAATTACATTAAAAATAAAAATGTAGCCCCATAGACGGTAATTCCCAGTAGGCTTTCAGCGAGAAGTAGAAAGCTGTTCTAGTTTTTTTTTTTTTAATTGGACCACAAAAAGCCATTAAAACACAGATAATAGTGTGTGTTTTCTGGTATTCGGCCAGCAAGTGGGACCTTACCTGTGGTTTCTGCTGAGGACTTGGGTTGATGACTCAGGTTGGAAATAGGACAGTGGACAGAGGGCTCACTTCCCCAGGATGCCTTTGCCTTTGCATTCTGCTGGAGTGGAGTGGGATGCATCATCCCCTGATACTACTGATTTTGGATTGGTTATGTTCTGAGAGATTTCCTTACAAAATGCCTGTGTTGGTGGTAACTGGAGGGCTAGTAACCACTTTCAATTAATGAGTAATTTTTGACTTTTTCTTGCTCCATTACTTAGGAATTTCTGGTAATGAGAGTTATAGCCCCCGGGTCTTGTCTCATCCCAAATTCTTACTCAGGTAAAAAATAATTTAAGAAAGTTTTAGTATTACATTCTCAATGTTAAATGTGGGCACCATTAAAGGAGAGACAGCAATGAAGACTACCTGCAGTAGTGTCTACTCAAAACAATATTTATGCGCAGACTGAACTTCTTCCTCAAATTAAAAAGATGGGGATTTATATTTAGAGTTGTCTCTGAGAGAAATCTTCTTATTGTGGCATTGCACTATGTACATCTTCTCACACAAATGCGGTTTGCAACATGATTTTCAATGGCTAAGGCCTACGCATTACAGATCCTCCGAGAAAGGTAGATAACCGGATATGGGTCAAATCCAGATATGATCAAGAGGAACACTGGGATTCAGTAGACTCATTTCGTGTCCACTGGGGAAGTCATCTGACTGGTTTCTGGTCTTCCTATCTTGCACATGGACTCTCCTCTTGTGGTCTTTATGGAGTCATTAATTATCACCTCTTAAGTGATTCCATTCACCAGTTTTGAAAAGGATTGGGGGTTTTGGAAATTGTGGGTTTTTTTTTTTCAAAATTCTCAGACTTCTCAAACTCCTGTTCTCTATTTGTCTCTAGAAGTACCTGGTGCAAAAGTCCAGGGCAATATCTATAGGATATAAGTTCATGCAGAAGAGGGTCAGAGCAATTTACTCACGGAAAGTGCTTTGCTTTCTTTTGATCTCAGTGAAATGGCCTCATTTCTGCACGCACACTGCACGCAACAATCTAAGTGATTCTGAAGTTTGGGACTGAAAGGGGGGCTGTCAGGTATGCCAGATAAGCTTCTGAAAGCAAAGCGGCCATTGGGTGTCCTTGGGGAACATTCAAGTGTTCTAGCTACTAGCTTTCCACATGGGAAGTTTGAAATGTGGTCCTACACACCATGACCCCCATCCTCCCAGTCCACCTTTACCTCATGGTATCAGCTCACATTAACCTTTCACCCAAATGCATTCATTCATATCTCGGAGGATTGTTTTCTAACTCTACAGAAATTCCATGCAGGACTTCTCTCTCAATGGGGGGTGGGGTGGGGCTTTCTTTTGTCTTCCAGTTGTAAATGCCATCCATTGACAAGACTTGGCTTTTCCTTGCAGCAATGCAGACTTCCAAATCCCTGGCTCAAGATGTTCACCATCACAAAGTGGACATTTCCCAGTTAACGGTCTTCATGCACGCTTTAGTGGCCAGATTATGTGCTTACATGTGTATACTTAACTTTATGTCCCATGTGTATAAGCATCCCCACTTGAAGCAGTAACCCTTTTCATAGAGAGGTCAAATTGCCTATAAGATGGAAGAGCTATAAGAAACTCTTCTCTCTCTTTTTTTTTCTTTTGGCCTTTCAAAGCAGCTCAGGAGCCTTGTAAATCACTTTGACATCATAATGGTGGACATGAACTTTAAATATCTTGTATAATCCATGGCTAGTAACGGAATACATTCAAAAGTCTGTATTATGGTCTCAAAGAGGTATGTTACCTGCTTGAATGGTGGGATCCAATCAAAATTAAAATACATTAATTTTTGAAATCTTAGGGATGGAGGGATTAAACACAGAAATAATGGAAGGTGATGAAAAATCTACAAGATGAAGAAACATGGGAAATCAGAAGTCTGTCTTTTCTCCATCCCTCCCTCCTGATTTCTTTTTCTCCACTTGGACATCATCTGATGAGATCTGCTTTATATCTGCTTACATCATAATTTTAGACAACTATCAAATTATTCTCAAAGTTCTTGAGAACCATTTGTGAAAAGGGAATTGCCCTTTGAGTACTTCATAATGCAAAGAGCATCTGTAGATACAAGATTCTAGTAACAAGGCCTTTTTATTCCCAGTAATACCTTATGCATGATGATTGACCCATGAAATCTAGACCCCTGCAGTCACAGAGCCAGAGGGAACCCATTTATAGCAAGCTACCAGTATAATTAATCCTAATGTCTTGCCAAGTCCAATCTTACTTTAGACCATGTATTTTCCACAAGGAGGATCTTCTCTCTTTCGAGACAGTAGAATTGAAGTCAATTCAGTGCAAGTCCTGGCCAACACAGACCCTGTTATACACAGAAGAGTGTATAACCAAGACCCTAGTAGTAGCTATCTTAGGGTGGGTTGTATGGGAAGAGCTCTGTGCAGGAAGCATTATCAGATATAAATGGGCACTTACCGACCCCCCTTTCCAAAAAGAGATCAGAATTATTGTGGAAAGTATAGGATATGTCCTCTAAAGGGTATTAGAGAAACCCAAAGAACTTGAAAAAGCCTATGGGATTAGAGAGAGGTATATTCTTCTCTGATTTCCAAGTACTGGCAATCTCAAACTCTTGCCAACATAAAGTCAGTGGATATGGAGGTACTGGCACCCACAGTTAAGATGTCTCCGTTCCTATATATAAGCCTCTTTCTGGAAACCTTCCCTGCAGGCAGAACACTTGGGTTCATTTCTCTCTCTCTTTTCAAACCTCCTTACACTCCATTTCTCAGCCAATAAGCCTTCCTGAGTGAGGAACCCCTCCTGGGAATGTGACATCACTCTCTGGTTTCTCTGCATGCATGTAGATAGATAAACTGTCAAACAGTGAGGCCCATTTCTCTGGTCCATTCTTCCAATCTTAGAGGTGTTCATGGACTCCTCTACACTTAGGTTCTATGATGGTATATATGAGGGGTCAGGGCAGGTCTCTTGTCCCATTGCTCAAACACCCGGAGACAAACATTACCTTGGTGGATTTCATTGAGTTCACATTGCCTTGAAGAGGAGGTGGGTGAATAATATGCCAAAACAGGCATCATATGAACTATGTAGATATTAGCTTATCCAAATCATTTGAAATGCTGCTGTCAAAGCTTTCATTTGATGATGTATCACATTCCTCCCTCCTGGTCTCTTTTCTGACAACTCTTCCAAATAGACCCCTTATTTCCTGAAGGTCACAGAGCAGGCAAACTCAGCCTGGACAGATCCATTTCTGAAGCACTGAAAACCACAACTTGCATTTATTGGTGGCTCTCCAACCCCTGTGGAACTAGGTCTTTTGTCTTGGGTGCAAGTGCAAAAGAATTACATGGCCTTACCTCAGCCCAAGGAGCTGGCCTTCTGTGTTCTTGCTGCTGGTCTTTGGTTGTGTGGAGTCTCTTATGCTTTACAGATGTGCACCACTGCCTTATCCACCGGGATTTCACCCTTGCTTTCTTTTGTTGAGATGACCTGCTTCCATGTATAATACTTTGTTTGCAGGGATATGGATGGACTTGTTCCTCTGAGCATTTTTTTAAAATGTAATTCTTTACTTTGCAACCCAATGAATATATTTTCTGCTACTGTTATCATTTCCTGACATATTTATTTTCCTCAAAGTCTACAAATGCCATGAGGAGGTGAACCTTGTTTAATTTACATCCCCTACCCCATATCCTCAAGGCCAAAGTAAAAAGCAGGCACTCAATAAATGCTTTTTGAATTTACCTACTAGGCTCCTCAAAGAGTGCTTCCTTCCATTTGGGTTTATAAGGTTATGACACATTTGCCTAGGAAAACTCAGCCAATGATTTCTAACTTGATTGGGCAATTATACTAATAACTTCACTTTTCCAATATTCACCAATTTTTAAATTTCCAGGCTTCACAGGAGTCTAGAGTTGTGCTCCTTCTCTGCCTCTCAGAAGCCTCACCCATTCACTGTCAAATGATTCAAGACAACACTAGGGTTTTGGTTAGCTTACTCTCCTGAGCAAAATTTAGATTCAAGCATCATTGTTGCATGAAGACACAAGTTCTGATGACAGTGCATTCAATTGCAACTCCAGTACTGGTAACAGGGTTGCTGGAGAAAGAGTTCCCATTTGTTAAAGACAGATAATTTAGTGATTTTTGAGAGTCTAAAGGACTCAAAATCATCTCCTCACAAGAAATTCAACTTTGTAAGATGAAGTTGGATATGATGTTTTGGGAGGATAAAAGTTTGCTTTCTAGTCATTTTCTCCTCTAAGTTAAACAATTATTTTCATGGTGAGGGATAAAGGGAAGCAGTCTGAGAAATTCTAAAGGAAAAAGGTAATTGACTTTGGTCAGGTAGCTCACCATGTTCTTATTTTGAAGGCTGTGGGTTTCTGGGAGAAAGCAGCAAGTTTCTCTTATAATAAAATTTCTGTGGAGTATCAAATTATTGTAAAGATGCCAGTAGAAGCACACCACAGGACAGGCCTTGGATGTGGTGTGCTCAGTAAAGTCCTTCCCTAGTGGTTCCCCATTAGAAGTTTAGAATCAACCTTCATCTCTCATTAATTAGTCTTGTGACACTTTCTGAAGGCAAGTACTTAGTGCTTTGTCTTTCTATAAATGATTCCTAAAGGACTTGAGTTCTAAAAACTACCATAAGAATAAATCAAATTCCCATGAAAGAATTTCTTAACACTGAAAATGTGTCAGAGCCCACATACAAAGTCACTCTGGCAGGTATTCCCTACATCTGGCATCTCTAATTTCCTGGGGTCTCTAACACAGCTTTAGCTTTACTCTTATAGCCAGCTCTCAGGAGCTGATTGCAGACTCTGACCCTGCCACACACTGCCTGGCCTCCCAGGCCCTTGAACTCTTGGTAGAAGTCTCCATGAGCTCATAACTCTTGGATCTCTGTATGCCTCTAAAATGATCTCATACACAATGCCCCGAGTTTCTCTTCTTAAAACAAAAACTTTTGAATAAGTTTATACTTTTACACCCTTGGACCTGTGATGGGTAGGGTCTTATTAATCCTAATATTCTAAAACTACCCTTCTTACTATCCCAGTGCAAAATACTTGACTTCCTTTTGATGACATTGGTTTCCTCAGCAACCACACCCTCTTTGTACACAACTTTGCATATGCTCTTTAAATATCAAAGAGCAGGTTTTTCGAATCTTACTGTTTTGCTTTATATAAATAATTATTGCTGGGACTCTGCCCAAGAGCATCTAGCAGTAACCATACCACAGCCAGAGTGCTTTGTTGCCTCTACTCCAATCCCCAGTAGTTGTTTCCATCATGGAAACCATTATCATTTGCATCATCAATAAACTTTTGTCAGAATTTCTATAAGCAGTGTGATCTTCTGAGCTCCAATCAGAATTGCCCGTTAATCTCTATTTACAGCAGTTTAAGGCCAAAAAATTTCAGCTTTCTGTTACCAGTTTCAAAGGCTCTGAACCATGTGCCCGTGTGTGTGTGTGTGTGTGTGTGTGTGTGTGTGTGTGTGTGTGTGCGCACGCGTGTATGTGTGTGTGTGTGTGTGTGTGTGTGTGCGTGTATGTGTGTGTGTGTGTGTGCGTGTATGTGTGTGTGTGTGTGTGTGTGTGTGTGTGTGTGTGTGTCCTTTTTGTGACTGTACCAAAACAACAGACACAAACAACTTAAAAGAAGGAAAGATTTATTTTGGCTTAACGTTTGAGAGGTTTTGGTCCATGGCCACTAGTCTTGTCATTTTGGGCCTATGATGAGGTAACTGAAAATCATAGTGAGAAGAATAGGATAGAGTGAAGCTGTTTACTTAAAATTCCCTGGGAAATAAAAAGTGCAATATCTCCTTTATAACAAAGCTTTTCAACTCAAACACATTAAACCATGCATCCATAAATGTATTAATCCACTGATGAGGTCAGAGTCCCAAACACAGTTTCTACCTTTAAACATGACTGCATTAGAAAGAGAGTTTTTCACCAACTGAACATATGGGGAGACAATTAAGATCTAAACCACATTAACTGACTGAAATGACAAGCATGTTTTCTTGATTATAATAGTTATGTCACTATGTACAAATATATTAAAATGTCACATTATGCTTTTCAGGCTTGGTAAAAAGTTGTTAAGTTGAAATAATTATTTCCACTTTAAAGATATATAAACTGATGTTGAGAGGAACAATGACTTGCCTAAGGAAAATAAGATCAGCCAGTGGCAATATCTTGGTCATCTGACACCAGAAATAAATCGTATTTAACATCCTTGGGCTGTTTTCTGCATCATGACTAAAACAATAAAACTATTGTGTGAGACTGAGGAGTTGGAGAAGCTAATGGACATTAAAAACAATAACTGAAAGTAATAATTGACTTATCGGCATACCCATTTTTGCCCTGCATTCAGTGGAGTCTTGCTTAAATGGATTGGAATGTTTCAAAATGGATCCTTTAAAAGATATAACCCAGGACATTACTGGGAGGTTGGTTAAAAATACACATTCAGGATTTTGGAACAAAGGTGTCCATCTCCTGTGAAAAGCAGTAAATGTCTCCCCCATAAGTCTGTTATGTTGTTAGATACAGTGGATGTCACCTACTCAGGGGGATAGAGTTTTAGAACAACTAAAATGGATGGTTGTCTTGGTAACATTCCCAACAAATTCTAAAAGAAAGCATCAGATGGTTGACCCCTCTTTTGTGTTTTCATCACATAGTAAAATCTGCAGAAACCCACAGGTTTCATGACACAAAGTCTGCCTGATTGAATTTCATTGAACAGGCCATATAGCAAGATACCTGAAGGCTCAGTGTTCTGAATCTCCTTAGTTTAGAGTAGAATCTTAAAAGGAAGGGAAGAAAACAATGTGTTCTTAAGTGAACCAGAGTCAAGTACAAAAGGAGCCAGAGGAAGGGGGTGGTACTCTAGAGGCAGGAAGATGTGAGGGTATCTGAATTTAAAAAGGTATAAGGATAGTGCTAGCAGGTAGGACAAATTTATTGTTAGAGAAAGCCTGAGGATAATTGACCTAATGAAAGCAGAGGTGACATGATGATGGACAAGAGATGAGAAATGCATCCTTTTGGTATCAAGTCACCTGGTTATGGATTCCAGTTTTGCATGGTGGGAGACAGTGCTTCTTGCTCCTCCAAAATACATGAAAGAGTTTGCCACATACTTGGAATATATAAATCATTTTTTTGTTTCTTCATGTTCCAGATGATGCCAAATTCCCCTCTCTGGTTCCCCAGCCTAGCCTCTCCATAACTCTTTCTTTTTTCTTTTTTTGGTACTTGTAACCTCAGTTTGAAATGTTGATTCTATTTTTGGAGATGAAAATTTGGGGCTAATGGAAGAGACTTGAGACTTGAATAGAATAGGAAAAAAGATGTGTTAATTCCTTCAAGTTATAGAGACTTCTTCATAGGCCACACCTCTTTCTGGGTCCCCCATTGCTGCCTTTGGTGCTGCCCACCTGCCCATTTCTCCTACTTTTATTGAGATCTCAGCTGTATCCCATATCCATCCCTGCAAATGGTGGCATCTGAAGACAGCTGCGAAATGTTTGTTTCTTTACTAAACAAGAAAAAATCTGGAACTCTTTCTTAATCCACACCCAGTGGCTCAGTGCCCTCACTTTCAGTTGGTATAAGAACATGAGTTGCATCTACCTATCCAGAGATGGAGCATGCTACTTTCTTTAAATTAAAGACAAAGTAGTGTTTTAAAGTAACATTTTCCTTCTCCTCCTCCCTACTCCTCAAATATGGTCAATATGTTTAATAGAGTGAAAGCAATGAAAGGCCATGGGAATATGTCCCCCATGTCATAGCTCTTCAGCTGCAGGGTCTGTTAATTTGCTAGTGGGTCTTCTGTTGGATTTATTATCTTTCCACTGGGAGTAGCTGACTGATTGGGGGTGGTTGTAGTATCTGAGTAGGCAGCTTAGAGGACATCATAGATCTGATGATTCAAGACCTCAGTTCAATGTGACCTGGGAGATTTCCAAACAGAAAGGAAAACAATGTTTTCAGTGGCTTTAGCTCTGTGAGTATGACCTTCTGTTGTCAAGAGGCATTCTTCTTCCTTGGGGTTCTGGGTTGCACAACCTTGTACCTGACCCTTCTCTGCTTCTTGCTTCCTTTGTGTTGCTTGGTGGTTAGATGTTGAGAATGTCTTCTAGTATATAAGTGTAGGAGATGTGCTGTGGGTGGGAGGAGCCTCAATGCTGGGCACACAGATGACAATGACTCTCCCAAGTTAACAGAAGCTAGTAAATGGAAGGACACGTTATAGATCTCTAGAGATTTGTTATTGGCTGCCTCTTGCCCTGAATCTACCATCAGACTTAACTTTTCTCTCTTGGTATTTATGGTGAGCCACTGAGAATTAGGTTCCTTACCCTCAGCCTTCAACCATCAGCACTGCTCACCATGACACCCAGGATTCTGCCCTGTTGACTTTAGTAACATACTCAGTTCTTCAAGACGGAGAAACCCACTGTTTGGAAGCTTTACCATGCTTGGTTCTGTCCACTTTGTGGACAGAGTGGTTAAATGTGTGAGAGGAATCTTTGAGATCCCTGAGAGAAGACAGATTTTGTGGTAGACCCCCCACCCAGCCTGTTCACAGAACCAATGGCAAAACAAAAGCCAAACCAAATCATCTGATCAAAATCAAAATCTAGGCTTGTTTTCCTAAACCGTCTGCCTCTATGGTAAATGCTCATTGTTCTTCAGCGCTGGGACACTGAATTATGTATGTGCTTCCTTTCTGGAGGTGTGAATCCGCCGTTGAAAGCTTGGGTCTGTCATTTTTCTTACAACTATTGCATCGCTTCCTTTGTGTGCTTTTCTAGACCACTAGGAAGTGTTAGTTCTGCTGAATATCCCTATATTTACCACACCATGGAGGATGTCTATAGAGCACCATCAAATTCAGGGAAGTACTCAGTCACTGTTTATTAAGTTTTAGACGGGATTTGTAGGCATTCAGGTTTATTTAGAGCAATAGAAATCATCTCATAGTAGGTCCTCAAAAAGGCAACATGGATTTCTTATGGTCCCGAGGTGATGAAGAGCCTCAGAAGACAGGAACCCTTGGTTTTTTGGTGATTTCAATGTTCAACCCATGGAAGTCAGTCTAGTCAGCACTCTGGAAAATGTCTCATCAAATTTTGACAAGCTTTGGTTCTACCTGCAACATGATAGCCCCAAAGGCTTCTATTATTATTGCTGTTTTTGGTCAGGTCTAAGATTAAACTGAGAATCTGAGTTTCAGCAACTGAGATGCACAAAAGCTGGACCGAACCTCAGGTTCCGTGGTTCCCACATGGTGTTCCTCACTCTCTGCCTCCTCAACAAAATCAGCCAGCTCACAAGGGACCCTCCCACTGGGTGAAAAGAAAAGTTGTGTCACAAGTTAAAGAGGAAGTTAGGTGTTAGTGGATGCTGAAGTAATAAAACTAGGGGGTTCTGAAAGGGTTCAAGGGTTCAATAGCATGGCCCATGTTGCTCTCCCCTTCTCGGTTATCTTACTCATTAGGGATACATGGCAATTGAAACTCAACATTTTGTTGGGGGCAAGAAGACACCCAATCAAACTGTAATTTTCTTGCCCAATTACTATTAACGTTTTTTTGGAGATCCCATTTTGAATGACTCCTGGGAAGGAGTGGAATACAATCATTCCTCAAAGACACATGCGGATCAGGACCGGGGAGCAGTACACCAGGGTTTTCCCATGGGATTCCTCCTGCTCCTTGGTGGGGGTTGGGGGTTGAGTGAGGTGATGCTACATTCAGGGCTAGAAAATACTTTTCCACAGACATCACACTGGTCACCCTAAGTAACAAGGGCTGTCTGAGAAAGAAGTGACTATGGGGAAGAGGTCTGGTGTGCCAGACCATGTGGAGAATGCAAGGAAGAGGGAAGCTTTCTCTGGTTATGATATACATTGGGACTGAAAGTTTGTATGCAAACATCCACCTTACCCACAGTCACAGAGAAGAAGATATGCAGTTCAAGCTTCATAAATTTTAAATAGTGAAATATGGATAAACTTCTTCTCTTTAATATTACTTGAAGTTCCTTTCCTCCACCCCAAATAGTTCAAATACCTGAAAATCTTATGACCACCTCTCTGTGAACCTTCTTAACCTTCATAACCAGATCTGTGGTAGTAGGTGGAAGAAGATGAGGGTATATAGCTAGTCTGGGTGAGGAAAATTCACTTATAGTCGATGTGTTAGAAAAATCCTTGCAAGGACCTTCACGGAAAGGATGCAAGAGTAAGATCTGAGTGAGTCAGTGAGCTAAAGAAAGTGATTGAAACGATTTCATAGCATGATGTCAAAGGTCACAGAAAGAAGGAGAAAGTCACTAGTCAAATATTATCAGAACTAGTTAAGAGAGTCTATGGGCAGGTATATTCTTGCCTGTAATTGTCTTCTATATGTGCTCCGTGGAGGACTGCATAGGTGCACTTGGCTGTATTTGTATATTCAGAGACAAAGTGGATTCTTAGCCCCATACTTTTGGGTTTCCTTCTATATGTTGATCACAGTAGGCTGCTCCTGCAGGATTCCCTTGTGGGAGCATATTTTGGAAGTGAGAAAAAAGGCTCCCAGAAACTAATTGTTCTGGCATAGCTTCTTCCTGGTGGAGATAGGTACCAACATTGGTGATGGTTTTCATGGAGCTGCCGCTCTATGATGGATTTGGGATCCAAATCTGGCTCACCAAAATTTGTAGACAGTGAGCCAAGGACTGTTGAATCTGACGTTGATTGTTCCAAGGGAAGAGACAGAAACCCCTTTGAATCAAGGTTGACAAAAACTTGAATGTCATTGGCTGCCTCAAATGGCTTTTGGTAATGGCCTTCCATTTTGGGCACAGGAAAACGGTGTGTCTGCAATTTTCCCTGGAGAGCCAGAGGATAACTGTAGTTTCTCAGGAAACAGTGGAGGTTAATAGCAGTTTGATAATTCTCATGAGCATAGCTGGAAACCACGGACTGGTTTTTGCAAGAAAAGAAGGCAAACATACAATTTTTGGTGTATTTATGAGCCCCTTATTGCTTTCCTATAGGTCTGGACTTGAATCTCTGCCTTTCATCCCCTTTCCCATGCCAGAGGATGTTTAAGAATTCCACAAGGCATCAGCTAGATACCAAAGCGTTGATGGGACCTCTTGAGATGTCACTGAGCTGATGTCAGAAGGAATGTTCTGGGTGCAAAATCCTGGTATTTAAAGTCCATGTATATGAAAAACACAAATTTATAGGATGTGTATCAAGAATTTTTTTCCTGGAATATGTGCCAGTTACCTGTGTTACATCTGCACTGTATCTCAAACAAAATGGAGGGCAAGATACCTCTGACTCCTCCAAAGTCTGTGATACACATTAGATGATAGGATGGGGATGTGGTGTCTGCAGTAAGTGGATACTGAGAAGTTTCTTTAAAACCATGTGGCAGGGACCAGTGAAACCTTCACCAGCAGAGTCAACTTTACAGAAATTGGTGGAAGTAGGAGTACCTTTTACCTTTTACCTGGTCACACGGCTGCCCTATGAATTAGGGAAAGCTATAAAGCTGAGAAATCCCCAACATAGTTAGACTCCATCTCAGAATAAGAAGTGTCACGTTCCTGACTTGGAAAAATGGGCTGCCTGCCATCTTTTGATAATGCCAAGATTAGGGACTTGGATAACCTGATCAATAAAGGAAGAGGCACTATCCAAGCTTTTTCAGCTGTGCTCCTAGAAGTCGTGCAAAGCTGCAGGGGTCAGTTTAGATGTCATGGCTACATCCTAGTGTTGATTAGATGCCAACTCTTAAGAAGAGGACTTTTGTGGTGCTAAAATACGGTCTCCTTAGAGTTGTGAGTGACTTCACATAGCTAGTTGTCCAAGTCTCTTCCAGTTTCTTTCCCCCTTCTCTCAATATTCAGACTCTGCTTATCACCCAGTGCTGTGCTGTGAGTGCTCTCTAGACTCCTCTGTTCTCATGCTTCCTCATTCTCCCTAGGTCCTGGGGCTTTGTGTGAAGTGTGATGCTGTGGCTACAGACCATCTAAATCAAGGTCCTTTCTGGTGGGCAACAGAATTTTTCTAATACCCTTGGATCTGGGCACACAAAGCCCTGTTGCTTGTATGATAGAGGTGGCCAGATGAAGCAGTTTGGATGAAAAGAAAAAGTATTGGAATATAATTTGCTTAGACAGCAGGACAAAATATTTGAAATCAGGACTGTTCTGGAAATTCCACCATAAAGGTGAGATCCTACATCATGGTTCAGGTGCCTTTCCAAAGACATTCAGGTAGAATGAGTGGTCTCACCTCAACAAAGTGCCCTCACTTCTTATTCTGTAAGGTATAGGTTGTACTGAGTCAAAATATATCAAGATACACTCACATCTGGCTAAAGAATATGAGTTCCCTACATGCTGTCAGTGTTCAGCAATTCAATTTTAAGGTGTCTATGCCACCATACAAATCAGAACTTGGCAGTGTGAACAATTTATTCTTGCTGAGATATGACCCAGGTTGGCAGTGGTCACAGTTGGATGGCCCTATGTATCCTTCCACCAGCATCACCATTATGGTGGAATAGATTGCAACTCACTCAATTTAGCAACAGTTTCCAATTCTGGAATGGAAGGGAAGCAGTTCTGCCTTCTCAGGAGCCCAGGCAAGATGGTCTTCAGTGGGGCGTAAGCTCTTGAAATTCAGGAGACACCAGTCCAGGCTGACTAGCTAATATTGATAAGAAAGTTTAGAGTGGTCAGATTGCCTAGGATGTCACAATATATCATGCCACCAGTACCTGTGTTACAGGGAGTTCGCAGCAGACCACTCAACTTAGCAGCTGATGGGGGATTGTCCTTCTGTATATATGTTTCTCTTATTGGTTGATGGATAAAACAGTTTGGCTGATAGAAGCAGGAAGATAGGTGGGGTAAGGAGATGAGGAGAATTCTAGGAAAGGTAGGCAGAGAAGCACCGAAAAGGACACCATGGAAGGAATAGGAAGATAGGACATGCCAGGCATTCCCTGGTAAGTTAAGTCCATGTAGGAATACATAGATTAGTAGTTATGGGTTAACAACTGAGACAGAGATGGCCAGTGAGAAACCCTAGTCATCGGACAACAGTTTAATATATCATCGGTGTGCTTATTTGGGGCTGAAGTGGTGGGACCTGGCAGGATAAGAATCTCCAACAACAGACAGCATTTTCCCATTCTGAATGGGAGGGAAGTAGGCACAGTTAACACTTTGTTCCTGGAAAGGCCCTGCAAGCAAGCTCTCATTGTGAGGTTTGACCAGGGGCAGCAGGTGCCAAGAGGTCTAAGTTCAATGACTGTCATCTATCAGAACTCTCATCCTTCCTAAACTCTTTGTATTTTGTTACTTTTCTGTGTTCGATATGGTATTTGTATTACTGTAGAAATGGTCAAGACTTGACCCCTACTGTGAGCTCACAGCCTGCTAGAGAAGGCAATCTGGTTGAAGCAGAACTAGAACAGAATTTAAAAGTGAAATCACTGGTAACAAGGCATAGGGGCCTCGGCAATTTCACATTGACAGACCTTTCCCTGCTGAGCAGAGTCATGAAAGATACCCCTAAAGGTTGTTTCTTCTCCAGATCTGTACCTGGCTCCTGGGAATGTAGGCAAAAGGGAATGGAGCCAGACATGTTGGCAGGGTGTGCCACCAATGTGTTATACAACTGTTCAATCCCTGGTGGTGGGTGCAGGGTGGGTGGGGGGGTTGGGGGTTAGAAAATCATATTTTGGAAAATCAGATTGAAGAGTCAGAACAGGACCTCATAATGCTGTATATAAAGTATGAACCCAAGTCTATGACTTGGGACAACAGAGACTATTAGTGTGGGACACTTCTTGGTGGAGGAGCTACATCCAAATGGGTATATGGGAGGTTATTAACCACAGCCCTTCTCCAGGGGACAGGCAGGAGCTCAAGGACCAATTCTGGGGCCCACACACAATTATAGAGTCCAGATACCACTCCTGTTAGTGTTTGAACATGGGTCTTAAAGCTAAGAGGGAGACAGGAAGAAGAACAGAAACCAAGCTTGGTTTGGAGCTACAAGTGGTGTGAGGTGCTGCCCTCTGATAAGCCCAGCTGTGCTTGGGAGGGGATGGGAGAGGGTGGCAAGGGGGTGTGGCAGTATGGATATACTGAGAAGTTATTTACACTAATGTTTTGGGAAGCCGGGGGCTTTTCTGACTGTAGAAGACCCCATCTCGTGTGAATCAGGACATAATGTTTCTGTGAGGACTAATGATAAAGTTGAGCCAGCATGAAAGGGAATCTTGCTAGAGTTGACCCAATCAGTTTGCATCAGCAGTATTATAATACCAGAATTTTCCTGACCCTTGCTGTATGTCACTTGTCTACTCAGGACATCTCTTGGAGTTAGTGGGCTATCTTGGATTCTGCTCTTTTGTCTTTGTTTCCCCCAAACCCGCAACCTACCCAATTTATTCAATCCATTTCTGTCTGTACTTATGGTCTCAATATTCTGGTACTGGCTCTCTGCCTTAAGAGAGTCTTTGTTTCCAAAATTGGCTGCTCTTCAAACCATTTCAAAAACCCTGCCTCAACAAGTCACTTAGTCCTGGAAGCCAGCTTTACCAAACTTAGCTCTAACCTGAGCTTCGTGGTTGGTCACAGTTTTGCTGATCTGATGTCTCAGTGCCAGTGTCAAGCCACTGCCTAGAACAAGACAGAAAGCTTAGAAGGAGGCATTGATGCTACCTGGCCTCATTCACACAAGAGTAACTTCTGATGAAGGGGGAGCCTGAAGAATACTGTCTTTGGGTTGAAATTTAAGATTTAGGGCCACAATATTATATATATTTTCTAGGCATAAAGGCAAAACACACTGTTAATAGAGATATCAGGGTCTTATAGTCTGTGTAAAATGTGGCCCATTGGTAAGACAAAACTGGCACAGAATGGCATTCCTGCTTGTTCTAAAACCCCAGTGGCTTCATATTTTTTACCCACTTTTGCACCTTACCATTTCCTTGCTGGGCTCAACTTGAGCTCAAGACTCTTATTGGGTGTCTGTAGTTTTATTCTGTCTTTTTATTGGCCTAATGGCTCTCCTTTCAGATCAGAGAACCCTAAAGATTACTAAATCATGTGAGCAATGTTCTCATCTTCTGATAAAGCCATTTAATCCTCTAGGGAATATTTACAGCCTTTTTTGTGGTGCTTTACTAATTGGACTAAATACAATGGTGCATATGAATAGCTCATCTTGAAGCTTTAAATGTGGTAGGACAGGGTAAAATGCATGTGTAGTTAGAATTGAAGCCTTATAATTGACTTCAGTGACTTGGTTGACACATGTGCTATGAAGCCAATAGTCTAGTAAAGACTGTGAGGGAATTCATACATTTCTGAAGGGAAGGGAAATCTGGGTTCTAATGTAATGATATCCAGACAAAATAGTTAGATGACTTCCTCTTTTCTGACTCTGCGGATACCTGTGGTGCTGAACACTGCTGGGCCAATACTTGTCTGAAGCTGGCAGCCCCCAGGAATGTAAGGAAAGATCTATAGTAAATCCCATTTAGGGTGAATCTAGACTACTTCAGAGATGGTTGAAGAAGCACATTCATAGCTCACAGTGGTCTCACTTGGGGCTTCCATTTCCAGGAAATGGCTGAATGTCTTAACCATGACAGCAATATAAATAAACTGGCTTTGTCTCCTAAAATAGGATTTGTATTTGAAAATCTGTATTTAATGGTGCCCATCCCCCTAACCCCCATGGAAGCCCAGTGATTTGTGAGAGGCAGTCATGCCTCTTTGTCACTGTAACAAAACACCCAAGGTGTCAGCTCATAAGGAAGAAAGACTTATTTTGACTCACAGTTTCAGTGGTTTTAACCCATGGCCAGTTGGTTTCATTGCTTTTGAGCTTGTGGTAAGGCACACAACTTGGTGGGGAATCTGTGTCAGAGCAAAACTTCTTCCGTCATGGCAGCCAGGAAGCAAATAGACTGGGGTCCTGGGTTCTAATGTCTTCTAAAAGGCATACCTTCAGTGAGCTCATTTCTTTCTACCAGGTCCAGTTTTCTAAAAGTTTGACTCCCTCCCAGTGACAGCTCAGGCTGGTGAGCCAGCTTTTAACACATGGGCCTTTGCAGGATACCTTAGGTGCAAACTGCAGCATTTCACGGTTAGTCCTCAAAAAGGGCCTCTTAATAATGGAAAAAAATATGCATTTAGCCGACTCCCAAGTGTTCCTAAAGGATAGTTCCAACTTTGCTCTAAAAATCCTAATTCATAGTCTTCTGTGAGACTCAAGGCAAAATTTGGACCTTGAGCCTTATAAAGATGTAAAAGCTACATGCCTTCAACACACAAGACATAGGGTAAAGCATTACCATCCACAAGGAAGGGAAAAGGTCGATATTAAGATTGAACCAAAGGAAGACCAAACCAAACATAGGTTTCAGTAAAAGCCTTATAATTAACTTCAGTGACTTGGCTGACACATGTGCCTCAGGCCAGGGCACAGAGTGGCACGGTAGGAACTTCAAAGGGCTTCCCACCTTGCTGACTGCAGTCCACATAACCTCTCTCTTAGTCATCTTTACTTGATGCTTACAACTCCCGAATGGGTATTTCACTGTTCTGACATCTCTGACTTTCTGGGGTCTCCATTGCATCTTTGGCTTGACTCTTAGAGCATCACATATTGCTCTGCCAGGGGTTGCTTTTTAGAAGTCTGACCCTATCACACAATTCATGGACTCCCAATCCATTCTCTGAAATTTTGGTGTCATCTTGCATGAGCCTATAACTCTTGCATCTGCATTCCTGTAAAACTAATGTCTCATGTCTGCTACTGGTTTGAGTAGTAGCTGGGCTTCTGTGACCCATGGCTGTGAATGTTGCTGAATACTCCAATATTGGAACTACAACTCGGGGAAATAACTCCCTTGGTTACTCTATGTGAACAGAGAACCCAGGAATTTTCATCTCAAAAGAAATTTCTTAGCCTATAATGGGTTCTCGTTAATTCCCAAGATCTACATCAAGCCATCTTTCCTTTAATTAATTGGTACTAATCATTTTGGAATCACACTTTCTTTGGTTGCAAGTTTACATGTGCTTACTTTCAAATTTTCCTGATTTGCTGCTTGGCAAAGCACTATAAATTTTGACAAAAGTGGCCAGCAATACCCATGCTACAGCCTGAATGCTGTGTGCTTTGAGATTTCCTCCATTAGATTAAGTAGTCTTTCTCAATTCAGCTCAACCTCCCACAAAGTCTTGATGCATGGAAAAATATAGGTGAGTTGCTTGTCAGAATGACTTCCAGTCAGTCCTATTCGAATTGTCTCTACTCCCACTTGAGTCTTTATATGCACAGTCTTTTCTGTCCACACCCCTATCAGTGTTGTGTCTTTTAGGCTCCAATCAGATCGCTCATTAAGCTCCACTCAACATTCCAAACTTACTCTATTCTGCTTCTCTTAACTTTTCCAATTTCCTTGCCAAACCAGTTCCACTGGTGTCTAACGCACACTGTCAAAGGCCACACTTCTCAGTTACAGTTTTCTGTGTTAATCAGCTTTGTGTCACTGCGACAAAATATCTGGCACCTCCGCATTCTAAGATAAATTTTTCTTGACTCATCATTTCAGAAATTTCAATCAAGAGTCATGTGACCCCATCGCTTTGGGTCTGTGGTGAGTCAGAACATCATGGCAGGCAGCATGTGGCAGGGCAAATCTGCCCAACTCCTGGTGGCCAGGAAGCAAACAGAAAGAGAAGAGGTCAGAGTCCCAATAACCCACTGAAGGTCATGCCCTGGGTGACCTCATATCTTTCCACCAGCTCTGCCTCCTAAGAGTCGTATCACTTTCCAATAGCAAAACAGGCTGGAACCAAGTCTTCACCAAAAGGGACTTTGGGAGAGGATATTTCATGTCTAAATCACATGATGAACTTATTTGGGGGTGTGATAGAACAGTCATGAAATCTAGTTCAGTTTCTCCTGAAAACCATGATGTGGACACTCCTAGTTCAGAAAGACATATTCTCTTGGAACTTTCTTATTGCTCTGTGTTAGGATGGTAACTAGGAATGGGCTTGTCTCTAAGGAAAAAAACTCCATTTCAGAAAATACAATTGAAGCTAATGTGGAGATGCATACTTATGAGGGTTTGTTAACTGTTTACAAAACAAAGTCTAACTTGCCTTAAAACCTAAACATGTAGATAGAATGTTTATTTCCAAAGAGATGGATCTATCTTCAGGGACTAAGAGGCTCAGCCAAATGAGATGTACTTGGAGATAGTTGGGAGTCACTTGAAGGATGCCATAGCTAAGTGCAGAAATCACTGATCCCAAATACAGAGTTTGGTTACTTCGTGTTTCCTTCAAGATTCATATTAAGCAAATGAACACCTGCCCTGATGCTTGCAGCTTTCTGCAGGAATTTGCTGTACCCATTAGTGCCTATGTTGTAGAAGTTGTTAAATATTTTGAACATCAGCTCTACCTAGTCTAGAATAGAATTGGGAGAATGGTAGCATTTTGAAGGATGTGAATGGGTAGACATGACGGTCCCCAAGGAGAAGTCTAAGTTCAGGCAGCAATCAATAGGAGGGAAGATAGGATGGTGAGGGGGAATTGACTGGACGGCATAAGCTGAGAACCGAAGGTTCCAGTGTGACAGATCAACACGTTAATTTTCAGGGGTGGGGAGCAGGCTAGACAGCAAGATAAAGCCAGGGTTTAGAAGCTGATGGAAATGTGAGACTGAACTCAAGTAGCTGCCTGAGTGAGCAAGGCGAATAGAGAGGAAGTGTAACTCGGACTGGCCACCAATGATATGGTGGATGCAGCTGGCTGCTCTGGTTGGAGCCACGAGGTGCTACCTAGCACAGTCCAAGTGTTCTATCTTCTTTGCTGATTTTTTCTACATACCTTTGCACAGATTCCTGAGGGCTGATGCATAGTGGATACTGTCCCATGGTATGCTCTGGCTGAAACTCAAGACATTTCTCTTTTCTTATACTATATCTCTTTTATGGCTTCCTGACCTATTGCCACATTCAAAATGTACCCTAGAATGTATCCCAGAATGTAGAAAAGGAAAATGTCTGTTTTGCTTTATTCTGTGGTTGTTATTATGTGGTTATCCATTCAACTTCAACAGCTGTCATGCGTAAAAATATGAATGCTTCATTTTTTTCCCTAGCAGTTTTACTATGTTGCCTACAGAAAATATGATAGAATTCCTAGAAGTGACAGGCATTTGACTTTAAGATTTCCCATTGGGCCTTTTGTTCTTGAGACAATTAACTGCCTACTCCTTTATGAGGTGTGATAGTAAGTGGGATTTCATCGTTGCTATCATACATCACTATGAGGGGTATTCAGCAAGCTGGGCACAAGCTGAGGTTGGTTTTCTTCCCATAAATCACACTGGTGCAACAGAAAGTGGCTTCTCTTTGTAAAGTTTCACTCATCTTTTATCTCTTGATTGCTTCTGATACCTTTTGGTATTAGTGGAAACAGTTTGTGTTTAATGAGCTACTTCTGTCTGGTGATTAAAGATTTTTGATTTGTAGTATGTATGTGGTTAATTTTTATAATATGCTTCTTAAAGACATGTAAAAGAGGAGGCTAAAGACTCACTCAGATAGTCTGATTAGCTGGTGCTCCTTTGGAGAAATGATGCCCAACCTGCTGTTGAAGGATCAGGGTACATGGTGCTGGAGCAAGACACATCCCTTTGAACAGAGAGAGTCGATACTAGTGACTTCTCACTACCCAACTTACCCAGTAGAGAAGCAGAGGAAGAAGATGCTTAACTGCATCACCTAATCCTGTGACCTTCCTGCCCTCACTGGGTATTCACAGAGGCAGAATCTGCGACAGCACTTGGAAAGGAACTTTCTACACTGGATCTTTACCTGACTCCTTAAATCTGTGGTCAATCAGCAAAACAGAGCTAGGCAAACAGACAGACTTGTGTTTGAAACAGTTTTGCCCACCATCAAAGTCTACTTCATGGACTGAAAGACTGCAACTCATTAGGCTAATTATTTTGATGGAGATTTGTAGGAGGAAAACAAGGGAGGACACAAAAGATGCCTGAGACTGGTTTTGCCTCTTTTGCTCTCATTCATTACTCAGATGAAGCTGATGCAGTTAGCATGATGTTAAAGTCTCACAGGCTGAGGTTATCTTTTCTAAGGTGGGGAACATTTTAAATATTCCAGATGAATGCCTTCTGGAGTTTAGAAACTCATTAGCTTGCCTTGGGTTGTTGTAAGAAAACAAGAGTTCATTAGAAAGGTTGACTTCATCCCTTGGAAGGAGATGAAGAATTTGAGAGACTGGCTGTGGCAGACAGTTAGGGCATGCAGAGCAGAGCTACATGTGTCTTGTTTTAAGAGACAAGAGTGCATCTCCTATGGCATCAGACAATTCTGGGAAGGATCCAGGATCAAGCTATCTCAAAAGATTGATCTATACGGGGAAGAAGTTCCTATTGGCAAGCTGTCTGGCCTGGAATCACAGGGCCTTGGCAAAAGGAAGTGTTTTATTTAGAGACCATCACTGGGAGGACCCTTAGATGGTCTTTGGCACCTAATAGCTTCTTTCCTTAGTTAAAGCCAGCATTTGTCTGACTGAGGTAAGAGAATTCCTTGCCTCATCTATGTAACATTTTATTTTTTTTTTCTGTCATTTCTCGTGTATCCGAGAAACTAGACAAAGTATTGGGAAGAATGAAGTACAGTAGGTTGAGGAACAGTGATTTCTTTAGCAAGGCAGATTCCCGGAAGACTGGACTTGGTGGAGAAAAGAGTTTTAATTGGCTGTCTGGTGTGTGTGTGTGTGTGTGTGTGTGTGTGTGTGTGTGTGTGTGTGTGTGTGTGTGACGAGAGTGTGTGTGGATGAAAATGATTTAAAAAGGATGGAATCTGTTGCACGCCTTGTTAGGGGAAAGAAAATCACTTTCTGATTTCATCCCACGTGGTTAACCTCTGTACAAACCTGACTACAGTCTGCACTCAAAACTTCGCGGTGCCACTTGAGTATTTTTCTGGCTGTGTTCTGATAACCTGCCATGATAACGGTCGATTCAGACAAAAAAGTATCTATTTCTACTCTACTCAAGGGTAGGCAAGAATTCTCTTGAAGGGGACAGAGGCATGTCTTTTAAGGCAAGAGTATCACAGGGAAAACACATCCTAGACCATTTTACCCTCTCCGAAGCCAGGAGAAGACTCTTTGGGCTCTGGAGTGATTCCCCCCCCCCAAGATGATTATGATTCCTTTCCCATAGACTTATGTAGTAGGTGCTTCTTCTCCATTGGAGATGGCCAGCCAAGTGGAGCAGACAAGGAGTTGTGAAATTGGAAGAAGATTTTGCAAGAGAAGCTTAAAATTTTAAAATCTAGCTTTTCAGAAATAATCCCCCCCCCTTTTTCTGTTAGTTATGTTTTGTTCTAACCTAGGTTTCTGGCTGTCCAGCTTCTGGTTCCTGGCCCTCTAGGCAGTGTCAGGCGTGGGCTTCCTCTTGTGATGTGGGTCTCTAGTTGGAACAGTCATAGATTGGCCACTCCCACATGCTCTGCACCACCTTTACCCCAGCACACCTTGTTGGTAGGACAAATTATAGGTTGAAGGTTTTGTGGCTGGATTGGTGTTCCAGTCCCTCCAGTGGAAGCTTTGCCTGGTTATAGAAGATGGCCAGTCAGGCTCTTTATCCCCCATTGCTAGGAGTCTTTGCTAGGATCATGCCCATACATCTCAGGGAGTTTCCATTGTGCTACATTTCTACCTTGCCCCCCACAATGTGCCCCCAGTTCCTGTCATGACTTTCAGTACTCTCTTCCCCCACCCTCCCATCTGATCCTGGATGTTTCCATCAGCACATGCTCCTAGTCCACCTGTGAAATCTATTCTATGTCCCCATTCCAAGGACAGCCATGCACCCCTCTGTGGTGATACATTATTTATGATTTATTAAAGCATGCCTGATAAATAGTAGATCACCCCTCCCCCTCACTGAGCCTCCTTGTTACTTAGCCTCCCTGGATCTATAGATGGTAGCATGATTATCCTTTACTTTATAGCTTTTATCCCCTTATAAGTGAGTACATACCATGTTTGCCCAGAAACGATTAAATTGCTTGTCATTATTTAAGTAAAAGTGTGCTAACAAAAAATTTGTGCTTATGACTGTAGAGTTGATGATGAGTGGGATGGCTTTCAGCTAGAGAGAGAGAGAGAGAGAGAGAGAGAGAGAGAGAGAGAGAGAGAGAGAGAGAAGAAAAAGAAAAACCAATACCAACCAACCAACCAACCAACCAATCAAACAAACAAAAAAACCAAAAAGAAATCCACCAACAACAAAACAACAATAACAGTAGACACAGTTGACTGTTTCCTCTCTCAAACACTCACCTTAGATGTTGGGCCACATGGAACAGCTCCCCACCTGCTACAAACTTAATAGCATTATGGCTAATTATTTCTTCATTCACTGGTTCCAGAGACAGGAACCTGGATTTCATGGGCAAGCAGAAGCCTGTTTGCTTGTTTGCAATGCAATCCTCAATGAACAAAGACGTGAGGTAGCTAATTCTTTCGCACCTGGCTTCACCACTTTGCCCTGTGCAAAGTGCCCTAGCTTCCTCTCTATTCTGGTATCTTTAAAAGTTCTTTTAACCTCGCTTCTGATTTCCATTTTATTTTTTGTCAGGGTAAGTGAACTAAGAGAGGCATTTCTCTCTCCCCATTCAAGGTCTCCCCACCTTAAGACTGAGGAGCCTTTTTCTAGTTTTCTTGTAACAAAACCAACATTTGCTGAGCTTGAAATGTCAGAAAGACTTCCAAAGAAAGGACTGAACTCCTGATGGAAACACAGTCAACCGTAAACAAATTATCACTTTGGGAGTATTCCGAAGACAGTGTATCAGTATCTGTATTCATACTAAGAAGGAAAAGCAGGCAGGGGTTTGCTTCATCTGCTCCAGAAGCATTTTATTTTTTGCAGAGTTCTTAATGGGTGACCTAATATCAGACTCAGATTAGTGAGAAGCAAGGATGGTCCACCAGCTTTCTTTGTGAATGAAAGGTCACTAGTCATTTATGCCCATGGTTCTGATTGAGTCTCTTCCTCTCCCACAAATAGCTTTAAGTGGTCACATATAAACCCGAGGATCATTTGCTTTGGTTTTACAATGGCAGCTCCACCTTAAATGTCACAGGGGAACATTTCTAAGAATAGGAAGGCATTTTTGATGTTTATAAGGACTTACTGGAGATCTTCTCTGATGGATCTTTCATCTGTAGACTACATGGTTGCTTGAATCATGCTTCCTCCTGACAGAGGCAGAGAGGTAGAGGCAGGGGCAGACATAATCACAGGTCCAGGGGCAGGTATAGGAACAGGCACAGGGGCAGGGCAAAGAGGGGAGCATTATGTCAGAAATGCAGAATCATGGCTTGTCTTTCTGGCTCACCCTGAATGCCAAATGAGGCCTAAGGCTTAAATTTAAACCCATTGTTGAATAACTTAACAGGCAAAGGGTGCTGCTCTATAATACTTTCGGCTCTTCTGGAAGTTGTCCTTATGCTGTCTTTTGTTTGGGGTAGGGGAAGCCTAATGTCTAGACTCTAGCCTGTATCATCTTCCCCCTTAATTCTAAGCTTGAGCTCCAAAATTTGTCTATGCACCTTTTCTCCTGGTGCTAGACAGATTTCTCATTACTAGTCAAATATTTTACATTACTACATTACTTTTAGTTTGAGTAAAACATTTACACAGTTTTGATGGTATGAGGAGAGCATGGGGACATGATCCCAGTTATCAAAGTAGAAACTGCAAGAACCAGTGTCCAGAAAATACCAGTGGAAGAAGATAGATTGGTGGGCATCTCCTAGTTTTGCAGAAACTATTGAATGAAATTCATTGAACTCTCTGTAAAAAATAGAATTAAAAATGTTTTGCTTGTTCAGTTTTTGGAAGTACAAGGGTTTGAACCTAGGGTCTCAGGCATGCTAGACAAGTGCTCTACCACTGTGCTACATCCTCAACCTCTTAAAGTTGGCCTTTAGAGTCTTAAGATGTCAATCCTTTTTTTCTCTAATCTTGACAAAAACTCAACCTCAGTTGGGAGCCTGGGTAGCCAACTCAGGCAGGTAGGGTTTCATCAAAGGTCTTCTGTTCAGCCCAAATTCACAGATCCCCTTTAATGTTAAAGCCAAGGTAATTGGGTAGGTTTCTATTATGTTAAGCAATGGAGAAGGGAAGGATGCTGATGTACTGAGTTAGTCTCTTGAATAGGCACCTCCAAATAATCAAGGAAATGGGGGACAAGGTCTAGGAAGGCAGGGACCAGTCTGAATTCACAATGAGTTCCCTTTCCTTGTCTCCTTGCTGGGTTAAGCATCTCACACGGAGCCTGCAGTTTTCTTGGGTATTATATTGCTTTGTTTGATAATTGTTATCCTTTTGGAGAAGGTACAGGTGTACAACATATCTGAAAAGCTGGTTGAGGTAGCTCATTTCTGGATCAATACATGATCTGGATTCATAGCACTGCTGTTTTCCTGAATTCCCATTGTAATGCTCTCTAGCGACTTCTTCCCACAATTCCTCCCAAGAAGAAGAGCAAGTCAGGCTTCCAGGCCTAACAGCTCTGAGAGTAAATACTGCTGAAACAGTTCCTGGATTGAATGTGGTTTTCTGTGGACTACCTTAGCTGTTGGCTAAGGATGTGCTGACCTTTACATCTTAGTCAGTTTCTCTACTTCAGAGTGTTAGCTTCCTCTCTGTCTTGACTCTAGCTTTCAATAGGAAGTACCCAGTACACCTTGGTGTCACTTCCACTAGACCATTAAGAGACACTAAGAAAGACACATCTAGAACAGATATTTTTGGATAACATTAGTACATTTCCTATTAGATGGTCCTTACTCACTGGAAAGAAACCAAGTATGTGAAGAGACAGAAGTGTAGTTCTTTTGATTGTGTAGTTTTGAGATTATCCTACACAATCCCGAGATTAGACTAATAGGTCACTCATTTGGAAGGAAGCATGCCACTGTAACCATGTCTGGTTATCATTGGTAACAGTGTCCCTTCACAAAGATGTAAAGGGTTTACCACTCATTGAAGTGTAGCTGATGCTCCAAAAATACTTAATGGGCTTCTACAATGGGCAGGCAATTGTGCTAAAGATGATATCACATACTGAATAGTCAGTGTAATAGAACACTGAGAAAAGAAAGAAGATGTTGAAGCCTTCATAAAAAGTGAGTTTTTAGAAAAATAGTCTGTACAAGAGGAAAACTTGAGGGAATACTCTTGTGTAAAATCCCAAGAGTAAGTATTCTCCCCCTAAATTCCTCTGTCATGCTTCAGTGATCAGCAAGTGGCACTATGAACTTAAAAAGGAAAACAGGAAAAAGGGAGATGAAGCATCATTTAAGATTTTATAAGCTGTAGTCATTTTGAGTGGAAAATAAGGCAGAAATGGTGTGCTTCTGGTGCAGGGTGGTAAGTGGTCATGCATGCCTGTTCTTACCCCTTCTTGAAATACAGTAGTTATTTTTCAGTGTACACAGCTATAAAGACGGAAGCTGACCAGGCCTAATATTTGCAGTGCTCCTGGGAAGATGCATGGATATTTGAAAGTTACAAATTAAGCTAACAAGCTGTTACAGTTTACCCTTCCACCTTGACAGATATTCTCCCATGAGATAAAGGGGGACAGTGTGTGTATATTTGCTTCAACTGACAGCAAATAACTATGGAGACTACAGCTTCAAAGTTAATTTTATTTCTGTTAAAGCTGTGACTTGCCATGAAGAGGGATGATGGTACAATCTTTTTCCCCTTACCTGGGCACATGCATGAGTCACTCTATGCTCCAGGTTTAGGGTGCACATGCTGGCAATGCACCAATGCACGAGTCAATGTGTGAAAGCATTACATGCACTGAAGACATCTTGGAAAGGGAAACTGGGATTCTGTTCCAGGGGATGATGAGGACTTGGCCACGTGCAGCCCCTGGATTAAGAAATCTGTGACTAGCAAGAGGAGGGCAAGGAGCAGCTGGAAGCCACATTCTCTTGTTCCTAGATCAGAGTTGACATGGATGGAGTAAATTGGAAGCCTGAAACCACAATGTCTGAAACTGGAAAACCAACAGATTAAAGAGTAAGTGATTCAGAAGATGCAAGAATGCTAACTTCTCAAATGCAGAGAGGGAAGAAGTGACCTTGTTCATACTATAGTCTTTCAAAAGCACCCGAGTTGAGAGTGTTTTGTCTCAGGAAATTCCATAAAGATGGTCTCAGATACAAGGGGTTGAGAGATATTGATGTGGTAAGATCCTCTGATCTGTTCTACTAGAAGTCTTCTCCCACCCAGGAATGAAAGTAAACGTATTACAGTAAGTCTGTGTGTCCAAAGCATCAGAGCATGACTCAGAGGTGCACCTAAGGTAAATGTGGGGTTTCCATCACAGAAAGTGGAAATGACACACCTACCTCTAGCCATCTTCTGGTAGTCTACTATAGAATATGGACACCAGGGCAGACATTTCAATCCTCCTCTGAGTTAACAGGCTCCCCAGTCTGGTTAGAATGTCCTGTCATCTTATTAGTGTTTTGTAAGAATACTCAGCTGACAGCAAACAATCTAAGGACTTTTAAAAAGGAAAGCAACAAGATAGAACATTCTGGAGGAGAACAGTGTACATGGAAAATGAAATAAAACTCTACAAAACAAAAAACTGCAGAAGAGAAAAATGTCTTAAAAAACAACAGAAAATTCCAAAAGACTTAAGAAAAAAACTGAAAAGCATCTGCAGATGAGAAATATAGGAAGGTGTTGAGGCTATAACACAGCTTTTTAAAAAAACTAGATTTAAAAAACTAAAGTATTAGAATATATTATTGAAATCTCTTCAGAAATTTAGCAAAATACCAAATATAAAAAGTTAGGAAGTAAGATCATAACAAGTAGTTCAGATACTGAACTACTGGTGTGTAAATATCAAGCATTTAGAGAGGAAATTAGTCATAGTAATAATGCTGAAGGGAGACCATAATCCATACAGAAAGATATGAGTTCTCATGCCACAAAGCTTAACTGTTAGAGAAAGAATTGTTATACCACAAGGAAAAATTAAAGGGTACACAAAAGAATAAAAACTTTTATCTCCATATCTCCATGGAGACACAGAAGTTGGAAGGAAGGTGTTATAGTAATGACCATAGAATTCTGAAGGACTCCATATTATCCAGCAAAGAATCTTAGACATGTAATTAATGAATGTAAAACACAGTAAAGACAATTCAAAGCTGTAAGGATCCCACATTTTGCCTAAAAACAAAACATTTCCAAGAAGGTTATAGAAATTATGCACCATTATATGAAAGGAGAAAGCAAAGAAGATGCTGAATGTCAGAGAACCTAAGTGCTTGCCACACCATCTTCCTTGTAGGGTGAGGGAGGAGTCAAACCCCAATGACCCTCGGAGTCATGTTAGAATTATTGTGATGGGGTCATATAACTCCTTTTAGATTTGGTATATCCTTCAGGGTTACTATGAGATGAAGAACTACCTGCCCCATACTGGACTGTGACATGAGTGAGAAATAAGCAATTATGATGGGAGATGTCATTGTGTAAATATGTTTCTCTTACTGGTGGATGAATAAAGCACTATTGGCAAATAGAAAGGCAAGATAGGTGGGACTAGGAGACAAGGAGGATTCTGGGAGATGTAGTAAGAGAGTCAATATGTAGGGACTTGAGAAGAAGAGGTCCAGACCCTCTTTCTGGTAAGATAAGACCATGGGGAAATACTTAGATTGATAGAAATGGGTTAATATTTAAGACAGAGCTAGCCAATAAGAAATGCTAGTAACAGGCTAACAGCTTTATATCTAGTACAGTGTCTCTGTGTATTATTTGGGGCTGATGAGGCTGTGGGACAAGGCTGGAGGGGAAACTGCTCATAACAAAATGGTGACTACAACACGGGTACTAAGAACTTCCACTTAAAACTTGACAAAAGCTTAAAAAAAGTGTTTTAAAAACAAAAGAACAGAGACAAGTCTTCTTGGTAACAACATTTTTCTTGGTTGGGCTCTGTGTTGCTAGAGACAAGCAGGGATATGTGCAGCTCCTTTAAGGGAGGTTTCCTAAATCAGCATAAGCAACAAACCCTACTAACAACTTAATGGTGTGTACGAGAGCTGGCAATGGCAGTGACCACATCTCCAAGCCAGCAGCATGCCACTGGATGGTAGCATAGATCAAGATGGTCAGCACAGCTCTCACTGCTGGTGGTAAACATACATCCGCCATCTTGAATAGACAGCGGCTAATACAGCTATGACTTTTATTTTAACCATGTTATTTAGCACATAAAAGACTTGTGGCCAAAAAAAAAAAAAAAAAAAAAGATGAAGATTTATAGTAAAGACAGGTTCAGATTAAGAAAAACCTCTAAAGGTTTACAGTGTGTTTTAAAATATATGAAGTAATTGGGAGAGAAAAAAACAGGATAAAGTGTTTTAAAAAAATAAAAAGAGTAGCTGGGTGCGGTGGCACATGCCTTTGATTCCAGAACTTGGGAGGCAGAGGCAAGCAGATTTCTGTGATTTCAAAGTGAACCTGGTGAACAGAGTAAACTCCAGGGCAGCCAAAGTTACACAGAGAAACCCTGTCTCAATAAATAAAAAAATAAAAGTAAAAGAAATAGAGTAATTAAAAAGCCATGTAAAAACGCAAAATACACAGTCTGTATACTGTATGCTATTGTGTTGTCTTTGAATTGCTCAATTGCTAAGGAAGAAACAATTGCTACAATACACTTGATCATCAATGCTACTGAATTAATACAATTTATATATTTTAAAAATGCTTTGACTTTCAAATATAAGTCTAAGGGCAAACAGCTGGGACAAGGCAGCCTTACAGCTCACTACAGCCAGGATTTCTGCATCTTCTTAGGATCCCCAAGACAGCGCCCCCTACCAGCAGGAAGCAGTTTGGAAAGAACAACACCCAAATTCCCAAATATTGTCAGTAAATGTTTGTTTTTCATTTAAATGGAGTTGGTTATAAATGGTTAATGACCACAACCAATGTCTTTTTAAAAGTAAAAAGGGGATTAAGGCATAGAAATGAATACTTTGTTTTGGAGTGGATTTTCATTTATTGATACAATTTAAGGTCAATTTTGTGATATGTATATTTCTTCTCTTGTTTAGGTATTGTGTTTATATATCTCATTTAAAAATGTAATGTATAATTTAGTACAGATTATAGACAGTTACCTATAATAGTCAAAACTTAAAGTTAAGTTAGGTTATATATATATATATATGTATATATATATATATATATATACATATATATATATATATAGAGAGAGATATTTCAAGTGAATAGGCATTCTTTAAACCTTTCAAAGACCTACAGAATATGGCATTTAAAATGGTTTAGGGTTTTTCTTGACAGTGAGGCACAACTGCTCCTGACAACATCACCAGTATCAGAAAGGAAGATGAACAACAAAGAAACTCGTTAGACTTTACTTTCAATATGGCAAGACTAGCCATTTGGGCAAAAAATGCTCTTGTCTGGACTGTTTGACTTTGTGCTGCATAAAATGGACATGCAGGACCCACAGAAACGTGACGGTTGAAACAAGATGGACAGTGCTACATGGTTCCTGCTTTATGGAAGAGTCTGCCAGACAGTCTTCAGGACACAGAGAAAAGTGACTGACAAACTGTCAATATAGATGGACAGTTTAAAGTTTCCTGCTTTGCTGAAGAGTCTGCCAGACATACTATGGCCTATAGGCTGAAGATGGAACAGGCATTGGATTGTCTGTGTCATTCCTAGAGTTTATATATTATCCTTCTGTGGTCTTTGAGGGAGTTGAAGACAGATAGTTATGGTTATAGTTTTCCTTAGTTAGGATTAAAGATAGGTTACATATAAGACTTTAGACCCACATACATAGGATAAATGTTAATGGAGTAAATATTGTTAACACTAGTTTTTATTTGATAACTGTTTTGTTATATATTTTACTATATAAAAGTTAAAGTTAAAGTTAAAACCCTTTTTATTTTAGACAGAAAAGAGGAGATGATGGGAGATGTCATTGTGTAAATATGTTTCTCTTATTGGTGTATGAAAAAGCACTGTTGGCAAATTGGAAGGCAAGATAGGTGGGACTAGGAGACAAAGAGTATTCTGGGAGATGTAGTAAGAGAGTCAAGATGTAGGGACTTGAGAAGAGGTCCATGTGGAAAAACTTAGAGTGATAGACATGGGTTAATATTTAAGACAGAGGTAGCCAATAAGAAAGGCTTGTAACTGGCCAACAGCTTTATATCTAATACAATGACTGTTATTTTGGGGCTGATGAGTTTCTGGGACCAGGCTGGTGGGAAAACTGCTCATAACACTTATTTAGGAATTTTCTTTTGATAACAATTAGCACTTTGGTACCAAGGGCACAGATACTTGAGCTATGTGGTATATGTTGATTCAGTAGGGGACATTGAAGAATCAAGTTTTAGAAACTGTGAAGACAGATCTCCAAATAACACCATAGCAAGCAGCTGTTACTTAATTGGTGTAGGGACCAGCAGATTAAGAATTATTCCTGGACAAGGATTCAAGCACATTGGTTATTCTTGGTGCCATTTGGTATCTTGTTAGAAGAACAAGATGGCCCTAGAAAATAACTGATTCATCCATAAGAAGAAATAAGAGCACTAAACACTTGAGTCTATTTAAGTTTGCAAACCACAAGAGAGAAGAGGTAGAAAGCTGACAACAAAACCTCTCCCTAAGATAAAGTAACTTGAGTGGGGTGCCCCATTCTCACCTAGAGAGGCACCTGTGTTTGCCACTAATTGGGAGAAAGGTGCATCATGAGGAGTTGATAATGAGTGTGGTCTATATCTGGAAAGTAGAACTTGGTCCAGCACTCCGGGTTGTTATGACATATGATTTTGTCTATGAAACTCTGGGTCCCAAAGGAGTCATCTTGCTGAAGAAACCATGAACTTGGCCTAGAAAACCTCAAATTCTTTGAGAACAGTGGCCATGACCCAACTCTGTAGACAGACTCAAGGCTTCTGGAGCTTCCTAAGGCTCCCTCCCAATGCAGCATGGTTGACAACACTCATGTCAGACGTGAAGGAGATTGTACATCAGAGCAGAGCAGAGCAGAGCAGAGCAGAGCAAGGAGTCACACCGCACAGTCAGTGTTTTTGCTGTTCTCATTGCTGTACCCAAATGTCTGCCTAGCAACTTAGAGGAGGAAAGATTTGGTTTAGTTCATGGTTTCAGAGGGACAAGTGTATCATGGGGACAAAGAAAACTGTGCGTGGATTGATTCTGGCCATAGTGATGTAGAGACTGTAGAGACTGCTCACTATACCTTGGCAGATATGGAATCAGAGAGACAAGGACTGTGGGTAGGGCTTGGTTATAGCCCTCAAAGACCTTTCCTTAGTACTCTCAGTGACTTACATCATCCAGGTCCCATAACCTCTAAAAATAGATCTACCAGGTAGAGAATGAGTGTTCAAATACGTGAATCTGTGAGGGACATTGTATATCCAACCAATAAGCTGCAGCAATCAAGTATTGGGGTCAATCCAGGAGCTACCCCTGTCCTCCACAGTATTCAGTGGGACCTCAGAATTTTGCTACAGGATGCAATTCGTTCAGGCATTTTACTCTTTTCGCCTTTTGAAGAGTTGTCCCTAAGCTGCACTTTACTTTGGGACTGTGCCAGTGAATATTTTTGCACTCTTTAGTTTATAGGTGGCTGAATCCAGAGAGTAAAACCTTATCATGTGTATCGCCTAACAATGTGGGCCCCAGGTTGTCCTTCTGTGTACATAGTGGACAAAATGGTTTGATGATCAGATTTGCTGACTTGACAAGGGTGGTGCTCCCTCCTATAACTTCTTCTCCTTAGCATGCAGTGAAAACATAGCCCTAATATCCCCTGCTAACAATGATGAACTTTATGATTTAGTTCGGGCCAATAGGAAGTGGGATTATACATGGGTCATTTTCCTTAAGAATACAAAGCATCCTCCAGCTTTTTCTTCCCCACATGGAAAACTTTGGAGACACCTAGGTGGCTTGGTCAAAAAGTAAGGCACACACACGCATGCATGAATGCACTGTCCCTGTTGCAGCCACAGGTGACAATGAACAACACAAGAGATAAAAATGTTTTGTACAAAACCTTGCAAGTTTTAAGGTTCAAAGGTTTGTGTCACTTGAGACCCCTTACTTTGAGACTTTTGTAATTTTGGGCTTGGAAGATACAATGTGCTGTTAAGACATGTCAAGTCCCCAGGGTAAATGGACTGTGCCACATGTTTTAGAACACTGATCAAATGGACTGTGCCACATGTTTTAGAACACTGATCTGGGGTGAACAAGATCTGAAGGCACTCTCCCAAATAAGAAACTGATAACCATATGATTTGAAAGAATGAATTTCTTTGGGCGGGGATGAGGCTTCATGTAGCACACTCTGGCCTCAGTTTAACTATGCGACCAAGGCCACCCTTAACCTCTGGGTCTTCTCACCCTCACCTCCTAAATGCTGGGATTACAGGCATGCACGACTATGCCTGAATGAATTGGTATCATAGAAACCTGCTGGAAAGTTTGAATTGGAAAAGAACTAAGCATTAATGATTTAAAAAAGCAAAATATGTTTCATAAAAGAAAAAAAAGTAGTTTGCTTATGTTTCATTTGTGAAAGCTTATTGTGCTGGCATAATCATGCTGAGCAGAAGGAGTTGGGGTAGGGCTGATAAGACCAGGGTAAGAATAGATTGAAAGACCCCTTTATGATACTGTTTCATTGCAGAGGAGGAGAAATGATGTTAAAATCTCCTTCGGTGGTTAAGTTTTAGCCAGAGGCCCTGATGGTAGTTACTCATCAGGCAGCCTGTGAAGAAAAATGAGAGATGTTGAAGACAGAAACACCCTGGCAATCCAATGACTCTGCTCATCTGGTCCTGTCCTGTTTTCCTGTATGTGATCAGACATGCACAGGTGGCTTAGAGATCATGTCCTTGTTGATTGTTACTTCTTAGATAAATCCCAAATCCCAGTTGTTCTTTGCAAGCAATGTTATAAGACCCAGTTTTGGTCCATCAACACACAGAAAGGGCCAGCAGTCACTGTAGCATCTGTTTTTCTTCCTTATTCCACTTTGATGAAATCAGGGGTCAGCAAATCTGGGACATGGGCTAACTCTGACCCATCCCATCTTTTCAAGAATAGTTTCTCTGCAGTCTCTCTCCCTCTCTCTCTCTCTCTCTCTCTCTGTCTCTCTCTCTCTCTCTTTCACTCTCTCTCTCTCCCTCTCTCTCTCTCTCTCTCTCTCTCTCTCTCTCTCTCTCTCTCTCTCTCTCTCTCTCTCTCTCTCTCTCTCTCTCTCTCTTTCACTCTCTCTCTCTCTCTCTCACTCTCCCTCTCTTTCACACTCTCTCTCTCTCTCTCTCTCTCTCTCTCTCTCTCTCTCTCTCTCTCTCTCTCTCTCTCTCTCTCTCTCTCTCTCTCTCCCTCTCTCGGTCTCTCTCTCTCTCTCTCTCTCTCTCTCTCTCTCTCTCCCTCTCTCTCTCTCTCTCTCTCTCTCTCTCTCTCTCTCTTTCACTCTCTCTCTCTCCTCTCTCTCTCTCCCTCTCTCTCTCTCTCTCTCTCTCTCTCTCTCTCTCTCTCTCTCTCTCTCTCTCTCTCTCTCTCTCTCTCTTCACTCTCTCTCTCTCCCTCTCTCTCTCTCTCTCTCTCTCTCTCTCTCTCTCTCTCTCTCTCTCTCTCTCTCTCTCTCTCTCTCTCTCTCTCTCTCTCTCTCTCTCTCTCTCTCCCTCTCTCTCTCTCTCACACACACACACACCACACCACACACACACATATGCATACATATATACTATATATACACACACACATATTAGCATTTGCTAGTCAATTAACTTGTCTAAGAATCAGTTTTCTTATTTATTGCTGGTGCAATACCTGTACAAAACAGGTGACAGCAGATATTAATGAAGTTTGCCTTCTCTGTATTTTGTGCATAACAGTCCTTGGTGAATGAATAAATGATTAGGTGTGTAATAGGCATGATGGTGCACCTATTATATGTGAAGCATGGAGTAAAAGAAGTGGTCCTTGAATTTAATCATTTTAAAAATATAGATAAAATGTTTTATGATGGTGGCATACACAGCCAAGTTTTACTTTGGTTGGTATAGAACATTGCCTTCAAAATGGAATATTCAGATCTCCGTGTCTCTCCTGGTATTACATAATTGTCCATCGTAATTTTGTCCTTTCCTTAGTCTGCCTTTCACTTCTTCTAAGAAAGTCAGACACTCCCCCTTTCCTAGTTTTTACTATGACACATTGCTTTATGTTATGAAAACTCCCAGGATTGACAGGTGAGTCTTTTAATTGGTAGATGGAACCAATAACCCATCAATTGTTCTTTTCTCTTATATGAATTTCTGTAACAGGTGAAGCACAGTCTAAGAAATGGCAATACTTGGCCTTAGTTGCATTTACTTTATTTAGTTCAGAAAGCTCACTAACTTCAGGCCATCACTTTAATGATTATTCTTTTGCCCTTCACTGTTATCAAGAAGTTCATAGATCTTCAGAGTCTAATGAAGGTGAAACAGAGTGCTGATGGCTGATGAGAGATGGTGAAATCCAAAAATGGTCCCACCGCTTTGTACCACTCTCTCAAAAGTGTTCCACATAAGTGAGTCCCCTAGTTATTCTCAGTGACCTAACCCCAAGATTAGTCACCAACTAAAAAGAGAAGCATCTGTGAACAACTTAAGTAGCCAAGGTCAGTGAAGGTTAATACTAAAACTGTAAAGAGACTATTTCAAGTTACCTTGAGTAAAACTTCGGGATGCATTATGATTTTAGTTTTATATTATTTATATCCTAACTATAATATGTCTAACTACAGTGTTTATTTGGATTTGCTCTGAAAAAATGCTTACTATCCTCTATGCTTTGATGTAAGATTAAAAACAGAAGGACAAAAGTTGGTAAAATTAAGCACCATATGATTCTCCTGGATGGAACTATATAAAACCAAGTGTGATCACAATTTCTAATAGAATTAGTGGTGTTTTTTTTCTTAACTGCAAACATTACTTTTATATTTTCCTGCAGTTTGAGTTTGCTGTCTTAGACAGTGTAGTTCTTCTGTAATTGGCAAGAAAATGAATGGGGTGCATAAAACTAAGAACAAGTAGCAAGAAGGCTGACTTGATACAGGCCCCATGAGCAGGACTTTAAAAGAGAGATGCCAGACAAATCAGACAGAATCCCTAAAAAAGTGCAAGGTAGGTAATACATCCTGTAAGATATGTTGAAGATATTATGTTAAACATAGATGGAACAAGAGAGCTTGTCGCTGATATACAGACCACCAAAAACAAGTCATAAGATGTGATGATGATAATCCTGGGCTGACAACTGTCACTCTTAAATTGGTCATCTGTCTGTGACCCCCAGTGCTATTCTATCACATTGTGTAGCTGTTGAACTGACTGGTTTCCAAGTGATTGCTATGGACAGGCTGTGACTGTTCCAAGAATATGGCCCCCCATGATGTAAGCCTCTGGATCCCCCTAATGTCATATCCTGGAGGCTAAGCCTTCAATACATGAACTTGTACAGGGTGTGGGAAATACTTCATTTCCGTCTTGCCTGGGAGTATATTGGAGGGAAACACATCAGTGAGGTTCCTCGTGACAGTCCTCCAAACCAGGCAAAAAATTTACCTAAACTCTTACCCTTGCAAAAATAGGATATATATAATCTTTCATTATATATTTATTCATAATATAATCATTCCAATACTGAACTTTATACTGTTAGAAATTAATAATTGGAAAATAGCAAGTTTATCCTTGATTGTCTAACATAATTATGAAATGGCTTACATTAAAACAATTTATTGCATGTGTGTAATCTTGATAGCTTTTAGCAATTTAGGGTCAGGTTTTATGAACAATACTGTGATTCAGCATTTTATCATATTTTATTATGAATATGTTTATTTGGCTAACATGTAGCTGTTCTTTTGTGATAGGCTCATTAATGACTTGATAAGATAACTTTTTTTGCTCATTAGATTTGTATTTTTAATAAACTGAAATGGTCTAAATATGTTGGATCTCTTTTTTATTGTATATTTACACATATGTATCACGTATTTACATATATAATTATCAAAAATTAAAAATTGGTGGTACAATATTATTTAGTTTCTGTGGCTTACTAGTATAATTTGACATAAAGCATTTGGTTATCTCTAGTATTCTTCTTTCTTGTTAAGATCACTTTATTTTTCTGTTGCCATATAAGTTTTAGAATCTTCCCTAGTTCTGTGATATATGTCATTAAAATTTTAATGAGGGTTTCATTGGATTTGTAGGTTGCTTTCAGCACTAGACCCAGTTTTGCAATACTCTGTGTAGTGACTTGCAATCTGTCAATTTGGATATCTCTGTCAGTTTTACTTTGGGAGGTTCTCATCAAGCAATCTACTCTTCAGGGCCCAGTCCCCTGTACCTGTCAGAAGACATAAAGCAAACGGTTGTAACTGAAATGCATTAAATAAACACATTTTAGATGAATTGAAGCTGACTAAGTCAATACATGACCATAAAACAGAAAACGACAAAACTAATGTAGAGTGTTAAAAGTTATTTATGGTACATATAAAAACAATAGATAAAGGAAAAAGTTGGGGAAGTGGAACAGAGAATAATACTGGTTAAATGAAAGACAGGAAAAATAAGGGGGATGGAGGATAATTTCATAGAGAGGAAGGGGGGAAGCAAAACGTATTTTAAAACAATGTCTTAATAATGAAAACATTCAACTACAGAAAAATCAGAGGGAGACTTGTAAAAATCCTAAAATATTCTTCAAAACCCATCCAGGTAAGTAAAAATATTACTGAAAGTTCAGAAATTGTAAAAAGGAGAAACACAGGTCAAATTTGAATAACAAAATGACAAAACATTCCACTATTGTGCTTGTCTTACCAGGCCAGTTGTGGAACAACTAAGATTTTTGTTTCTTTTTATCATCTGGAAGTGTGCACAGCAGCACCTACTTGCACTAAGAAAGCTAGTAGGGTTAAAGCTTCAAAGCAGTACCAGCTGGTATCTTCAACAATAGTGTCCTGACCTCAATTGCTGAGCATTGGCAATAACCTGTATGTTTAGTGATATATGGGACCTTCTTGTTATACAAGACTTTCAAAGAACTAATAAACATAAGTGAAAACAGCCCTAAAAGTGTAGTTTAAAAAAGTCACAGCTGAGACAGCACTGTGGGTTCTTGGATTTTCTTTGTGGGCCTTTGAAAATTGGTCATGGCCAGTTGTAGGCATAGTAAGGGTAGAGGTGGTTAACTTTGATATTCATGTCTTTCCTATGATTTACACTGGTGATGAGACTGTAATGGACACATGTCTGATGTCTGTGGAGCTGTTTCCTCTTCAGTAACTTCTGTGTGTACCAGAGGTCTCTGATGATCACATTTAGCTTTCCAGCCTGTGGGTTGGGTTGGTATTCTCACCCAGCAAGACCCTCCTAGATTGTACCTCCCTGAGGTTCCTAATATTCTAGCTGGGTAAGCATCTTCCACGTGCACCAGAACTAGAGGAAGTAAGCACAGGGCTGAGATAGGCAGACACCAGTCCCTGCATTTTCGAAACCCACTAAGCACTCTTGACCCTGCTGGATTGTAGATGCCAGAGCTCTAGGATTCTAGCAGACAGGCACCTCCAGAGCTTGCTGACCTTAAGACTCCGGGGTTGGTGAATACAATTTGCTTCCAGTCGCCAAGAATGGGTCACTGCCCGAGCCAAGCCTGCTGCTGCCTGCTCTTTTTAGCCCATCAGCATCAATTCTTTTCCAGTTTCCCCAACAGACTCTGACCCTAGTGTTGGGGAAGGTGAAATTCACCATCCCTGATGTAAGGTGTCTCCTGTTCTCAGGCCCCTAACATTGCATAGTTTTGAGGAACTGTCCAGCTGTTGAGTGGACAGGGTTTTCTCTCCACTGCTGAACCAAAAGCAGGAGGAAGCACAAGTTCATCAAAACCTGTAGCTGGATTTGAGGCTCCTGAGACTGGGGACTTGTTCTGAGGGTAGGACTCTGCTTTCACTAGGGCCACTTTACAGAGCACCCATGGATGAGGGCTTACAAGGGGTTCGAGTGGCCCCAATACAACATCATTGCAAAGTCCTACCCCAGCATGGATGATGACCTCACAGAAGCTGCATGGTGGAGTTCCCAAAATTTCAGTCTGTCATAACTGGGAGGATGGAGCACAGCACTTCACATCATGGAACCTGGGAAACACAGTTAATTATGAATACATGAGTTACTGTCGCCACCTAGTATTTCACGTTAGGTTTCAGAAAAAGAGCTAGTTGGCAGAAAGTGAGTTTATGTGTACAATCAGAGAACTCTCTATCATTGAAATGTATTTATTCTATACAGCATTCATTCCTTGACAAAAACATTATCCTCTGTTACAATGTTAGAGTTTTACAACCAAATATTTACTAGATGAAAATACAAGGGAATTTTCACTTATTAAACCACCATTAGAGAAATAGCTAGAATAATTACAAATGACACAGAATATTAAGAGGTCTTCTGTATTCCACAGGTCTCATGTCCTGTGGAATTTTACACATTCAACACTTTATTATCCCTTTTATCAATGGAACAGTCCTGTTCACAGTGAGCAGTGAACACCCAAGTAGGGGTTGCATTTATTAGCTTCCTTTGAATTTAGATCTCAACACCCAAACAAGAACAATCCAGGTAAATGAAAACATTTAGTGATAGGACAATTTCTGTGTCACTTTTATGGCAGGGTCTACTTGTTGCATGCTCTCTTTTGTCTCCTGTTGGAAGACAGAAGATACCAAGTAAGTTTTTCATCCATGGGATATCTGATCAGATAGAAAGTCACACTTTAAAAGGTTGAACAGCAGGGACTTCACATGACCTTGTGGAGTAGAGCTCATCTACCTTAGGCAGCAAAGCAGAACTGGATAGCATGTTGGGCACATGAAACTAGATATTCTTTAAGATTTACTTTGTGAGTGGTGTGTATGTGTGTGTCTATGTAGTACACATTTGTGTGTGTTATATGTATGTACTCATGTGCAATGTGTTGTGTGTGCCTATGTATATACACATGTTTGTATGTTTGTGTTTGTTCTGTGTATGTATGTACACATGTGCATGTGTGTGTTTTGTGTGTATGTATATGTGTGTGTCTCTGTATATGTGCGCACACATGTGCATGTGTGTGCCCACCCATGTATTTATGTACACAAGTGCATGTGTGTCTATGTACACCTACGGATTTCAATAAAGGTGTCAAATTCCCCAGAGCTGGAGTCACGGGTGGTAGTAAGTTCCCTGATGTGGATGCTGGGAACCAAACTCTGCTGTTTTGCAAGAGCAGCAAGTGTTCTTAACTGCTGAGCCATATCCCAAATTCCATGAAGTTAGGATTAATTTCATGGGCAAATTATGTTGCAATCACATCTGAAAGGACTCTGAATGCCAGGATGAAGGATTTTGAATTGATGCTAAAGGCACTGAGGAACACTTGACCATCAGTAACAGGTAGCTTAATCATCAGAGACCTTCAGAAAGCAGTAGTGGAATGACAGAGAAAAATTTGACTTGAACTATGGGATTCACTGAGAATCACTAGTACATCCTGAATGTCACAAAATATTGAGAAAATATCTTTGAGTATTCGAAAAATAGTTTCTATTCAACAATGTCGTTGTTCACTTCACTCAATCACTGATATTCTCACACAGAACTTTGCTATCTCACTCAGTCTTGAATATGTAAATGTTTTCAACAAATTTAAGATCAGAACTGCAATGGATCATAATCATTAATTGGTTATGAATATAATAATTCAGCAGAAATAAATGGAAACATAAGAATTTATTCTATAGAATTTGCCATAGACGTTAGCTATGGCCTCTTAGCAGGTTACCTATCCTTTAATACCATTTATTTAAGTTATCTACAATAAAATAAAAGCATCCATACTTACAGAAAGTAGGTTGTCTTTCTAAATCTACTCAGTATTTTATTCAATATATTCACAGTTGTGAAACTGTCAACATAATCTAATTTTGGAACCTCTTCAGTTCCCTGAAAGGAAACCCTGTAATCACCAAGAGTCATTACTCATTCCTACTCCATAATTCTGCTACAGATGCAGGGAAACTGGTTATTTAGTACATTCCCATAGCACAGTGTTATAAATCTATTCACAATACTATTAATTTTATTTATAAATTGTGGCACTTATTCTCTGTAATTTATAATAGTGAGCAAGACACAAACACAGCATGAGAGAGAGGCAGTTAAATATTTGCATGGACAAAATTAGCAATATACTGGTTTAAATGATAAACAATTATATTCTAATCATTTTTTCTAAGCCACAGTATCCACATCTGGAATCAATCTACTACAAGATGCTAATATTTTCTACTATTTTGAAATAAAACTTTAATGCAGACGGAAGGTAGGAAACATCTATGGGCCATATGGTTTCTGTCACAATTACCTCTGCTACTGGAGCATATGAATACACTCAGCTGAAAATAAATTAGTAGACTTGGGGCACATTCTAATAAAACTAACAACAATCAGGTTGTATTTAATTAATGAGCTGTATTTTGTTGACCTTTTCTGGCTATTGTATAACACTGAGCCTGGGAGATGGAATGAATGTCTACTCACCCCTGATATTGTACTGCTGACTGAACAAATAACGGGAATTACTGAAGTACAACTTGTTGAACCAATGGCTTTTTGTTGGGATGACTAACAGGAGTGGTATGGGTGAAGGCCGCAGGGGCAGGAGTGGCTCAAAAGCCACTGAAGTGCTGGAAGTCTACCTCCGCACAGTCCTAGCTCACAACGTTCACTGTATACTCCGAAGCAGCTCAGTAGGCCAGAGTCTCTTCCATGCAGCTCAGCTGAGTCTGACTCTTCTGTGTCTATTTACATAGGCTGGGGGACGAAGGGGCTTTGTGCATCCGCTCAGTTTCAGGGATTTCCTCCTGAGTTGTTTGCTTCCCAGTCTTCATGGGCCCCCTTTTAAAACTTTCTGGGTATGAACAAGCTTCCCTCCAGGTGTAATTTTTTTTTAACTTGAGAGAAGTTTTTCTCGAGAGTAAGAGTGTTGAAAGATCTTATTGATCTTAGAAGATCTTAAAGATCTTAGAACTTCACACTGTTTCTAAAACCCATAGCAAGAAAACATTAGTTAAACTATGATTACGAGACAGTAATGAAAAGGAATAAATTAGTGCCACTCAAAGAACACGGCTAATACAAACAGCATTTAGCACAGAAAGCCCAAGGCAAAAGAATATATACTATAGAGATATCTCTTCATGAAGTTCAACAATTATAAAAAAAAAAGTTGATTTGCTTTCAGTATTGATATAGCAGCGGCTAAATTTACTCTCCCACCTCAAAGTGCATGTGTGTGTGTGTGTGGTGTGTGTGTAATATAATGCATAATATATTATACATAATATACATAATATATTATTCATTGTATATATTAATATTATACACAAATTTATGTATGTATTATATGCACAAATTACACACTCTCTCTCCCTCTCTCTGTCATCATCAGGTAGTATTGGCCTGTGAACTCTGAGAGAAATGGAACAATCCCCATGACCAATACACTGAGACTTCCTGCAGGAAGGAGGGTCCCCAACCCAGCTTGGTGGCCTTGCTGAGAAGGAGATAGGGACACCTGAAGGGACTCTGATCAGCTGGAGAGTGGTGAGCATGGCTGTGGCTTGCCCTTCTCGCATTCCCTGTGCCTTGCTAAAACCAGTATATTATATTCCTAAACCTAGCCACCAAGGTCTATTCCCTTACTTGCTTTCCTTTTCCTGCGGCCTACTACCAAGGTCCAGCTATCAAAGTATTGAAATCCAACAAACAAAAGCCCCCTTTTTAGATCATGTAATTAAATTCCTAATTAAAATTAAACACCTCATCTTAACACAAGGTTCCCCCCCCCTTATTAACCACATTTGCCCATGTGCCATGTCTGTTCCCTCTCTATCCAGAGGCACTCCTTTGTCCCTTTGGGACAAATACCCTTTCTCCCTTTCTCTGGTCACCGTCTTCCTTGTTCCAATCTCCTTTACTACGACACCCTAGGCCACTCAAATACAGACCTACCATTTTGTTCTTCTTAAAAATGACACCTGTAAGATCATTTGCTGCTGTTTCTCTGCCTGAATCAGAAAGCAGCCACTTTGTTTCCCCCTCTTAATAAAGGATCTCTCTGTGAAAACAGGTGTTTGGATATGCTTTGTGTCTAATTTGGGTCCAGGAGAAAGCCTGTGTGTCAGTCTTCTTCAATACTGATTGTGAAAAACCAATGTGCCTAGAATTTGGAGGCAGGGGAGACAAATGGCTCCTTGTAGAGAAGACCCCTGATGTGCCTGGCTGTGCTCTAATCTACACAAGAGGAAACTACTGAACTAGGTAAAGAAACGCCAGCCAGGCACACTAAAGAAAACAACTTCCACAGTCCACACAGGGCAAACAGAGGCCTATGGTGTGAGTGATGGTGGAAGACAGCATCAAAAATAGGGCTTGGGGTTCAGTACTTAAAAGGTTGAAAGACTAAGGTTGGAGATGAATTTTGAAACACTACTTGATAAAAAGTCTTGAAAAGACCAAAATGATTTAAAAACAAGCACCAGAATAGAGTCCAACACAATTTGAAAGGATAATTTAAAGTTGCGCACTTCAAAGCATAAAATAACTTCTGTCAGCCAATTAAAAATTATCAGGCATTTCAAGAGGCGCGACATTCTGGTCCGCAATACAGAGCAAAGGTAATAAGGCAGTCTCCCAAATTATTGAGTCTAAAATTAACATTAAAAAAGTGAAATGACTTTTATAAACAGCTTGCAGTTCTATGCTTAAGAAAGATTAATAAAGCATATGCACACTGAGGAGATAAACACAAGTAATAAAAGAGACCAAATAAATAGTTTACATTGGTGAAGAATGCAACACCACAAATGAAAGATTCATGATATTCCTAACAGAAAATAAGATACCACAGAAGAAAGGTAAGTTACTTAAAAACTACGCAAAGGCAGACTTAAACTGTGAGAGCAACATTGTGAGGAATCACAGAGGGGTCTTGGGAGTCGGGGAAGGGAACACATAATTGAGGAATGAGTAGAGGGAATTTTTATCTTGTAAATGCAGAAACTTCAAACTCAATTAAAAAAATCAATAAATACTAAATAAATCTAAAGAACATAAAGACAGTCTAAAACCTTGTGCAGATCATGCTAATGAGAAAACTCAATAAGCAGCCAAAGAGAGGTACACAGTTCAAACCAGGCTGGCACTAGGAGACCGGCACCAGACTTCTGTCAGGAACTATTATAAACTAAAGGGAACTTGAGCAACATTTTTTACCTCACCAGAAGGTGGTAAGTGAGGGAACAAAACCCAAAACAACTATGTACAACTATCCAACAACATGTAATATCTTTCAAAATAGGAAAAATAAATGTTTCTCACAGAAAAAATAGGCTGTAAAAATTTACCATTGGAGAGCCACCAGTTAAAGGGGATTATAAAAAGAACTTCAGGCAAGAAGAAATGATAACAGAAATTTTGATCTTACAAATAGAAGTACTGAAATTGGCAGATATAAGAGTAGGTAGGTATACAAGATTTTTCTTATTTGAAATCCTTTTAGAGAGACAATTAACTTTAAAAAATTATCACAATACACACAAAGAACATTTTAAAAATACCTGGTGCCCAGGCAGCAAACAGCAACAGCTCAGAACCAAATAGAAGGAATGGCTACATCCCTCCTGCTATGGGTGACAAGATGTGCAGCTCAAGCCATGGGAAGACAGAATCTGTGGGTACAATCCCAATGTGTCCTTACTCTATAGTGTGGTATGGAATGACATGCTTTCTTGGTGAATGAGGTCTACATATGAGAACAAAGATGTACCTCAATCTGCTAATGAGCTAGAGACTATATTGCAATCCCCAAATATGATGGGATCACAGACAGGCTGTGACATCAGTTGCATGGCCTTTGCAAGGAGTTGATAAAAAATGAAATTGGGGCTTGGGGATGACTTAGTGGATAAAATGCTTGCTGTGAAAGCACAGGACTTGAGTTTGGATTCTCAATGCCCACACAATTGTCAGACATGGTGGCATGATGGGAGATGTTATTCTGTAAATATGTTTCTCATACTGGTTAATTAATAAAGCATTGTTGGGCCAATGGGAAAGCAAGATAGGCGGGGCTAGGAGACAAGGAGGAAAGAGGAAGTAGTAAGGAGGAGTCAGCATGTAGAGTTGGAGGAAGCCTGTTGTTGCTCCTTCTGGAGTTCATCCTCCTCGCTTTGGCTAATGGCCTCTTGGGCAAGGAACTGTCGCAACCTTGACCACTGGTTTGGACGTGTGGTCCTATGTGCTTGCAGGAGACAAACATAGAAGACTGCTGAACCTTGCCAAGTTAGGTTAAGACAGCCTTTCTACCTTCCTGCTTTTGTTGTGTTCTGTCAAATACTCCTGGCCTTAGCCAAAACTGGCTGTGCCAACATTGCTGTGAAACCTTGGGTGACTGTCCAGGTAGCTTGCTGTTTCTGTCCTTGCTGAACCTTTTGGAAGTTGCCCATCCACACTTCCTGTCAACCCTAGTATTGTTATTTTTCTTCTCAGGTCTTGATGAGGTTGTAGATTAAACTATCACAACTATTATTATCTCTTCCTAGTTAGATATATTAGGTACTAGACTTTAGATTTCCATCTTAGGACAACCCTATTGTAAAGTCAGTTATGCCTTTCCAGCTTAGGACAACTATATTATAAACTCCCTTATGCCTTCACCCTAGGACTAGATATGTAGGTGGTTTTGTTCTCGATATTCCTTTTCTTAGAGCACACTTGTTAGTCACTGTTTTGTATATAGTTTTGTATCAAGCTTAAATCTTTTCTTTAGACTAAAAGGGGAATTGTAGTGGGATATTCACTCTGTCTGCTTCTGTGGCACTGACCATACACATTGGGGGGTGGAGCCAGGGGCAGAAGTGACCCATGGAACTACGTCTGAGGAGGAGCAGAGGAATGCTCTCTTTCTGGCGGGATGCCGAGAGAGGAGCATCTGGTTCCAACTGCTGTGTTCATCTGTCTGTGTTATGAGTTGTTTCTCCCTTAATAAACATCTGTTTGGCCTATTTGTTTATCCTGACCCTTATTAAACCGCAATAGTGGCATATGGTGGAATATGTGATGACAGAGACAGAAGGATCTCAGGGTTTTACCTGGCATCTCAGACTAGTTGAATCATAGCAAGCTCCAGGCTTGGTGGAGGCTTGTGTCAAGAATAAGAAATATAGCAATAGAGGAATATAGCCCTCTGGCCCCCAGAAGTACACATGTAGACAAATGCATCTGTATACATACATGTACATGCATCCATACTCCCCTCACAAGGCATGGGATGAAGATGGTCCTCCTGATGAATATTTTCTTACTTAGAATAATCAAATTTAGAGACTGTGTTGGAGGAAAAAGCTGCCACATTGCATTATATTATGACTGTGACTTACCTGGTAATTGCAGGGTAATTCAATTGCTGGGGCTCAATCATTTACAGGCATAATTTAGTTCACTCAGAATTAAGAGGAGGATGGAATAATAAAATGCCCTATTTGGTATTGTTGAAGGCAAACAAGGAATTCATCCATTAGATGATTGAGGGAGCCTGAGCAATTGATTGCTAGGATTAGGACAATTGTTGGAAGACTGTGCATCAGTCACCACAGGAACGCTCATGGTTAATGGGGTTACACAATGGGTATCATTCACAGAACATTCTGTCTGAGGACAGTTGCATAAGGAAGTATTCTTATCTCCATGGAAAAACATAAACGAAGACCCCAAATGCTGTAGCTTGTTTGAATAGTCAGATCCCAGGTGGTGGCACTGTTTGGAAAAGCCATGGGACCTTTAAGAGGTAGAATCTTGTGGGACAAAAAGGGGCAAATAGGGGCAGACCTTCAGGTTTTATGGCCTGATCCCATTTCCTTCCTGCTTACTCTCTGCTTTGTGATTACATATGAATTATGAGTAGGTGTCTCCCAAACTTGACACACTATCTACCCTACCATGATGCACCATACCCCCTTAAACTATAAGCTGGAATGAACTCTCTCTTCAATTGCTTCTGATCATGTTCTTGGTCACAGCAATGAGAAAATCAGGGTATACAGTGAGGATCAGAGACAGTGCCTCACTCAAGGTCACTTGGCTCGTTGTAACAGAACTGGGAGGAGGAGCTGAATACAAACCATGCCTCTCCCTCAACTCCCACATAGAGAGGTGCCCAAATGGTAATTCCTAGTACCTCAGAATAAGACCTTTTTTGAAAGTCTTATGAATATAATTAAAGTGACATCATATTGGTGCATGGATGGTGTCATTAGAAAAAGAGACATAGAGAGGTGAGAAAACCATGGGAGATACATGTTACAGCAGGTCTCCCCGCTGGCCTCCCGGCCTCCCAGTCCTGCGGGCGCCATCTGTAGCATGTATGTTTCTGCCAGCCCGCCAGTCTGGGTCCACAGCCGCGCCAGCCCCAAATAACACTCAGAGACTCTGTATTTGATACAATCCTGTTGGCCAGTTACCATTATTATGGGCTATCTCTGTCTTAATTATTAACCCATTTCTACTTATCTAAGTATTTCCATGTGGTCGTCTTATCACCGCGGGAAGCGTCCTGCTTCTTCCACGGGCTACATCTCGACTCCTCCTACTTCCTCTCTCCTCCTCCTGGTCTCCTAGCCCCACCTATCTTGTTATCTCATTGGCCACAGTGCTTTATTAACCAGTATGAGAAACATATATACAGAATAACATCTCCCATCAGATACAGAGATATAAGAACAAAGCCATGTGAATATGAGAGCAGGGACTGGGGGGTGGCAGGTGATGCATCTATAAGCTAAGCCAAAGAGCATGGTGAGCTGCTAGCTGTAACCAGAAGACCGAAGAGTCACAGAGTACATTATTCCTCAGAACCAACCCTCTGACCTTGAATTAGCATTTCTAACCTCTGTGAGCAATAAGTGTTCTCTTGTGCCATCCAGCTTGTGGTCTTTGTTACAGGACTCCTTGGGGGACTAATGACAACTTCTAAGAGCAATAGAAGTTTCCATTTATATGGTGTTGACTATGAGCCAAGTGCTTTACAAGAATCTTTCAGAAAGAGTTCTGAACATACTCTCAACAGCATCTTTTCAATGTTTATCTTAGGTCAAATAGCCAATAAATGCTGGATCTGGGATTCTAATTGCAGGCCTGAGTGTAAACGTCCTTTATACTATGTGCTTAAGACATGGTGGTGTTCCAAATGTTTGTGGAAGGGTTAAGGAGAGTAACCTACAACCCTTTTGAATTCATCTGTAGCATGTATGTTTTCTGCCAGCCGGCTGGCCGCCGGTCTGGCGTGCCGGCCCCAGATAACACGCAGAGACTCTGTATTTGATACAATCCTGTTGGCCAGTTACCATTATTGTTTATGGGCTAGCTCTGTCTTAATTATTAACCCATTTCTACTTATCTAAGTATTTCCACGTGGTCATCTTATGGGGAGCCATGGCCGGCGTCTTCCTTCCCGGTTTACATCCTCACTCCTCCTTACCACTTCCTCTTTCTTCCTTGTCTCCTAGTCCTGCCTATCTTGCTTTCTCATTGGCTCAAAGGTGCTTTATTAATTAACCAGTATGAGAAACATATTGACAGAATAACATCTCCCATCATTCATCCTTTCTTTTAAGTCCGCAGGGTAACTTCTAACCCACTTTTAACTCCACATTGCGAATTCACTTGCACTTGTTAGATTCTGGTCTTGAGAAGATCACCCAAATAATTCTAAAAGTGATTATAAAGCATATGGTGAAAAGCCTATACACAGAAGAGCAGAATTTTCTCTTCATTCTTTTCCAAACTATAGAAATCATTGCTGATGTTTCCTGAAGAGTGCAGTGGACTATTTAAGTTCTTTTCCTCCTTTGTTACTGCTGTTTAATATTATCTTAACTATGTAAAGATGTGTTATATTTGTTTATACTGTAGAGTGTTACTTTAACTGTGTAAAGATGTGTTACATTTGTTTATGATGAATTTGTTTAACTATGTAAGAAGGTGTGTTTAATTATGTAGAGATGTGTTGCTTCTATTTCACCTTGCCTGTCTCAGGCACCTGATGGGTCTAATAAAGAGCTGAATTACCAATAGGTAGGCAGAGAAAAGACAGACAAAGGTTGGTGGGCAGAGAGAATAAATAAGTGGAGAAATATAGGCTCCAGAAAGAAAGGAGGAATGAGAGAAGTAGGGAGATGTCCAGGGCCAGAAGCCAGGCAGCTGCCAGCCAGCTAGACATACAGACAGCAATAAAATAAGAAACGATAAAGAGCCCCAAGGCAAAAGGTGGATAAAGAGAAACAGGTTAATTTAAAAGAGCTAGCCAGAAAAGTGACTAAGCTAGGAAGAGGATTCAAAACTAATACTAAGTCTCTGTGTCATGATTTGGGAGCTGTTGGTGGCCCAAAAGAAAAAAAAAAAAAGCCTGCCTCACAGTACATTCTGGGGTAAGTACTAAGATCTCATCTTTACTTTATCAGAACCAAGGACAGGAAAGGATCGACTCTCTAGTACTTCATAGCTCCTGTTCTCAAGGAAGGGGGAGAAAGCCTCCCCCCGCCAGGACATCCACTTGGGTGTTCACACTGCCTTTTCTAAGGTTCAGGACAGGTTGAAGACAAGTTCTTACCTGTCACAATGTCTCAGGTGAACACTGGATTTCTTGAAAATTCTAACATATTGCTTTCATTGTTAGTCTTTCAAGCTGCTTTTGTCTAATACATGCAGATTCCATAGGTCACTTATTCCAACTCACAATAAGGCAGCCAGGTTGGCATATTCAGATTCTTAGTGATACGGGAAATATCCATAGGAGATCATTAGCTGAAACAGCACACAAATGCACATCATTGCACTCACAGCGCTCCATCTTTCCACTTCTGTCACAAATGGACTTTGAGCAAGATGCTTAACCTTCCTGAGCCTCAATGTCCTTAAACGATCACAGTAATGTGACTCTTTTGGGGCTAATGTATGGAGCAGGAAATGGTGTCTTTGATGACCCTTCACCTATGCTAACAGTTTAGAGCTTGTCTTCATCTGGTGTGTGTGTGGGGGGGGGGGGAAAGGGGAGCGTAACAAAGTGTGAATGGATGAGTGATTTATTTCATCTAAATTCTGGAGGCCAGAAGCCCAGAATCAAGTTATGGATAGGGTTGTCTCCTTGAGGTCTCCCTTCTTTGTTTGTACGTTGATTTATGTATTCTCTCTCTGTCTTCATGTGTTTGTTTTTTTCTTTGATATCTTTCCTTGTGTCTTAAGGAATCCATTAACAATGGATTGGGATATACTCTGATGATATCACTTAATCTTGATGAACTCTTTTAAGATACTTTATCCCCCATATGGGTCGCTTTCTAAGATGTTGGGGCTTTGATTCTAACCTGTGAGTTTGGGGAAAACATTTTCAGCCCATCGGCACACCTCATTTACCTCCTATAACCCACTCCCTCTGGAATTTCCCAACTGCCTTCTCAACAGGCCAGCATTTTCTCATTTCCCGAGGCCCAGAACATCTGTAGGGAGTGTTATTTTTTAATTCTTCAAAATTGAAAAGGAATTCTTCTCTTCTCCTAAGTTCCTAGTGGAGTTTGATTTTATCTGTGTCAGAGAAACATATTTCACTCACTTCTACATTTCTACAAGCCTCGGGCAGGATGTAGTACATAGTAGGAATTCAAGCAAGAACCCTCTTGAATCGCATTGCATGCTGATCTATTAGGTCAATGCTATTTTTTTTTTCTGGTCAGAAATACTTTCATCTCACCAGCAATGGAGTACCATCAAGAAACTTATCAAAGATCAGCAAATTAATTTGACTTTTCCTCTTGTACATTTTATACTTTAAATGTATATTTTAAGATATCTTTGAGACAGCATAACTTTACAGATAACAACACAAACGTTAATTGGCTTTTCTGATTTATAAATACACTTTGAACTTTTAATCAATATGAAAAAAAGCTGTTCTCAGGAAGTTTGGAATAGCCTGTGTAGCAATAACCTAAGCTGTTTTTGTAGAAGGATAAATAGTGCTGAAATAAAGCCTATTAATAAAGTGTTCAGAGCACTGTGTCTAGAAATGTATGTGTACATATTTTTTTAAAATATTATTTTTATGTTATATGTATGGCCTTTTTGCCTTCACTTATGTCTGTGCACCATATGTAGTCAGTGCCTACAGAGGCCAGAAACAGGTGTCAGATCCTTTGGAATGAAGTTTTAGCCAGTTGTTAGCTGTCATGACAATGTGGAAACTGAACCCAGGTCTTCTACAAGAGCAACCAGTGCTCTTACCTGAGCTATCGCTCTAGCCCCTACATACATTTTTGTAACCTGATAATTTTATTTCCTGAGTATATTTGAAATTGTGGCACAAGTCAACAAGTAGCTATGGTCCTCACTTGTGGACCAATTTCCTGTGTGACATTAACTGCAAGCAAAGCAAAAATGAATGTTTCATACATTAGCCTTGTCTGTGCTAAACTACAGAAACACTATGCCAGAGGGGATAATAGTTTGTTAACAGCTCAGTAGTAGAGGTTCTATATTAGTATGCCACCTAGACAGTTATGTGTTCTACTGTCTTTATTGCCCGTGGGGTGTGTGTGTGTGTATGTGTATGTGTGTGTGTGTGTGTGTGTGTGTGTGTGAATATACATGTATGGAGGCCAGAAGTCAGTCTCATGCATTGTTTCTCAGGTTGTGTGTGAGTGTGTGTGTGTGTGTGTGTGTGTGTGTGTGTGTGAGTGAGTGTGTGTGTATGTATGTGTACATGTATGGAGGCCAGAAGTCAGTCTCCAGCATTGTTTCTCAGGTGTTGTTTGCCTAGGATTTATTTTTTGAGAAAAGCTTTCAATTTGTTTTCCATGAACTCAATGATTATGCTAGACTGGATGGCTAGGAATTCACCCATTCACCTGTCTCCTTACCACTGGGATTGTAAGCAAGCATGGCCACTGTACCTGGCTTTGTTGTTGTTGTTTGTTTTTTACATGGGTTCTGGAAACAAACCAATATCCTTTTGTTTACACAGCAAGGACTTTACCCACAGAGCCATCTCCCCAGCCCCAGTTTCATTTCTTCTCACCCATATCACTGAACCAGAAGCTCCCCATTTTGGCTAGCAGGCTTCTGGATCTGCCTGACTCCACTCCCCAATTCCAGAGTTGCAGGCACATGCAGCTGTGCCTGGATTTTTGAGGATGTTTGGGACTTAAACTCAGGTTTTATTATTTTCACAGCAACCACTCTCACACGTTGAGTCATCTCCCCAACCCCTGCCCATCATTTGAAAAACAAAAACAAGATAAAACCCCCAAAACTCTGTAGCAAATGTACCACTATTCAAAAAAAACTATTTTTTTCCTTATACAAAGTACCAGTCCTTCAAAGACTTGAGGTTCTTGTCATACAGGTCTTTCTCTTGTTTGGTTAGAGTTACCCCAAGATATTTTATGTTATTTGTGGCTATTATAATGGGTGATGTTTCTTTGATTTCTTCCTCAGCCCATTTATCATTTGTATATAGGAGGGCTACTGATTTTGTTAGTTAATCTTGTGTCCTGCCACAATGCTGAAAGTGTTTACTGCTGTAGCAGTTCCCTGGTAGATTTTTTGGGGTCACCTATGTATACTATCATATCATTTGCAAACAGTGAAAGTTTGACTTTTTCCCTTCCAATTTGTATCTCCTTGATCTCCTTTGTTGTCATATTGCTCTAGCTAGAACTTCGAGTACTATATTAAATATATATGGAAAGAGTGGACAGCCTTGTCTTGTTCCTGATTTTAGTGGGATCATGTTTTCTCTACATCTAGTTTGATGTTAGCTGTTGGCTTGCTGTATATCACATTTATTATGTTTAGGGATGTTCCTTCTATCCCTGATCTCTCCAAGACCTTTTGATTTGGTTGAAGAGAGTAAGGAGGGTTCATATGACCAAGGGGGAAGGTGTGTCAAGGCCATGATGGAGAAAACTACAAAGGTAGCTGAGCTGAGCTAGTGGGAACTCACTGTCTTTGGACTGATAGCTGGGGAATATGCATGGGTTCAAATGAGACCTCCTGAATGTGGGTGACAGTCATGTGTCTTGATCTGCTGGGGTAAAGGGCTGACAGTTGAACCAGGACCTATTCCAGGTGCATGATCTGGCTTTTTGGAGCCCACTCCAAAAGTTGGGATACCTTGCTCATCCTTGATACAGGGGAGAGGAGCTTGTCCTGTCTCAACTTGGTATGCCAGAGTTTGTTGATGCCCCAAGAAAGGCCTTACCCTCTCAGAGGAGTAGATGAGGGGTTGGAAGGGTGGAAAGCTGGGGAAAAGGAGGAGGAATTGGATTTGGTATGAAAAAATAAAAAAATATTTTTAATTAAAAATATGAAAAAGAAAAATAAGTTTACAGGTACCAGATAGTATTAATGTTTTCCTTTTATCATTTTGAAATGTAACAAATTGTAATACTATTGTAAAAAACAACAAAAAATACAAAGTGCCAGTTCATCAAAAGGTTTTTGAATAGATAAGCAAATGAACTTAAAACAGTTTATTAATGGACATGAATAAACTGAAAAGAGATCTTTACTGGCAAGCTTCAGATTTAAAGTATTTGAAAGAAGTTTATTTCCTCTTGTATCTCTTTCTATTTTTGATGCCTTTTCCATCCATCTGCCCACTCTTCAAGCAACAGCACACTGAACACTATTAAGACTGTCTCTTCTCTTGCTTCAGATCTACCTCCAACCAACAATGGCAGTGATCTTTCTCACTTCTGCGTCCCTCACTCGTCTCCTTTGCCCCTGCCTTAAATACTTTCCTTTCATCCACGCAGCCTCACAGACTTGTTATAGTTAAGGTTTGGCCGAGTGTTTCAGAGTCACAAAGTAACAGTGGTTTACCGCACAGGCAGCTGTGGGTCTCTCTGGACATAATGATCCAGGTCTCTTGTTCCTCAGGAGCCTAAACTCCTGTTGGAATGCTTCAACATATTTGGTTGTGCCTCTCATTCCTATGGTCAAAGATGGCTCATGGCCATGCCTATATTCCAGTAAGAAAGAAGAGAGAGAGATGAGCAATGTGATGCATCCCTGTTTCCTCTAAGTGTGCAACACAGACATTAAACTTTCTTCCCACCAGGCAAGGTTAGTCATACGGTTCACTTCATTGCAAAGGATAATGGGGATAGCCCACCTCAGTGGTGAGTATGCTGCATTTTGGGTAGCCTTGAATCTAGATTACAATTATGTAACAAAAAAGACCTTGAATGAAGATCCCATTCGTGGGTGGATAATTGTAGTCCCAGAAGTCATGAGCTTCTCAAATCCAAATGCCAGGTGGGTAACACATCTGCAGAAGCTGATGAATTGGAAGGCCTCCCAGAAACCTCCCCACAAGAACAAAATGGTAAGGCCCTACTGCTGAAGACACTACATATCTTGGCTGAAAAATACTGGGGAAACAATGCTGGAACTGAACTGGATGCTTCCTCCCTGCTTGCTGCCCTTTATAGTGCTGTGCTGGAGGAGAACAGTCACTAAGGGCCATCTCCAGTGTTACCAATTTGCCAGGGAAAAGGTGCTTACTGGTACAAGAAGTACAACAGTAGCATGGCATTTATGGGGAAACCAGCTGATTTCTGGTGTAATCTGAGGCCCTCTCTCCTCCATAGGAGAGAGTTCATGCTCGATATATGGACTTGGCCAAAGGCCCATAACTGGGGAAGTCATAAACACTTGAGGGGAATCTACTACTTTTGTTAGCTAAATGAACACAACATCAAACTGCCTCTTAAATATTTGTTATACCTATAGATTGGTGCCGTCCTTAAACATGTTCAAAGAAGTTTTTCTTCACAGTGACTAGAGGTTAACTCACTCATGTCTGGTTAAGGTGCTGAGACAATGAGACTATTGAGTGTTCAGCATCAATCAGGACACCTGTATCACCTTTGTAAGGCTCAGGGCTCAGGGAACATTGTGCAAGAAGGGCTAGGAAGAGTATAAGAGTAGAATGTTGGGAATGAGAGTTTGGTATGGCCATGACTCTTATGAATACACAACATCTTCAGTTACATGACTAAGGTCTGTACAAGTTGAACCAGTATTACTTGGGAAATAAGATTCTGTGACAGGTAGAGAAGAGGCTTATGGGGTCCTGAAACATCCATGGGGGCTAATGGCAGCCAAGGCAACTTCTCCAAGAAGAAGGGAAGTCATTGTCTTCAGTGCTGTAGCCATTGATGAGTTGCTCATGGTCCACTGGACAGCTTCATAACTATGCCCACATGAATGGCCCCTGGCTAAATCCAATGGGTTACAAAGCAAAATTAGAAACAAGCCATGAAAGTGGGAAGGGAAGAATGGTAGGTGGGGGGAGGTGAAGAGAGGGCGGAGGGGCAAATGTGTCCAAAAGCTATTATACATATGCATGAAATTGTGATAGTAAATTAACAGACATTTCTATTCTTGTGAAAGAAACATAAAAAGATTCTTGTGGGTGGCCAGAAGTCATGTCATTGTCTGCTAATGTCCCTGTTTCCTGCCTCATTTATTTGTACCTTTTCCTCAGTGCAAACCAAAGCCAGCCTAAGCATGTTTCTTACTGCTCATAAGCAGTCAAAAGGCTCCTCACCGATTACAGAAAGTGTGAACTGATGGTTCAGGTCCCCACCCGGCTTGCCTCTGGTATCTGTGTCCTTCGTGCCATATTGCCTCTGTGACTTCACAAATGCAATTCCATCTTTTAGACGATCGACTTCCACCTGACATTTTGTGGGTGGCTTGAAAACAAGCTCCAGAGTTATGGGTGCAGGGAATGTTCATCAGCTTCCCATCAACCAGCCTTAACCAAGGGCTAACAGCTCACTGCTCGATACTTCATGTCTGTGCTTGCCTGTTCCCCCCTTACCTTTAATGGACCAGGTAGTCTTTTACCTGTTTACATGTGCTTGGCACAGTTCTTGGCCACAATCAGACCGTTCCTTAATCTCACCTGCATGGATGAATGAATGACTGAACAAGTGACAGAATGATGCCATTACATTCTCTTAACGCTTAATACTTTAAGCATTCCACACCAAGTCTTTCCTTTATAAGTGATGTTAATGAGCACTTACTGTGATATGTTCTTACTTTGTATTAGGGTATTATTATGATTGTCTAATTCAATCGTAGCAACCCCGGGAGACATATTAATATTCTCATTTTACACATGGAATAGCAAGGCACAGAGAGCTAAATAATGCCATCTCATTTCTTTTTTAGTTTTCTTGATTATAGAGAAAGTGGTGGTGGGGAGAGAGGAGAGTTTTGCTTGTTACCATGTGTTTGGAAGTGCTCTGGCCTGGCAACTGCTGGACTTAAATGCAATGCTAGGTGACCAAAGACATGCTACTATCCACCTCTGGGCTTTAGTTTTCTCATCCACAACAGAAGGGGGTGGCTCAACCATCTAAGTTCCCCCCCCCCAGATCTCAGCGTGCTTTTCTTGCCTTTACAGCAACTTGCAATGTGGTCCTCCTCCACACCAGTATGCTACAATCACACAGCTGCGATTTTGCTAAAAATGGACAGTTTATAAATGTTAAAGCGGGACATGTTAGGGAATAGTCAGTTTTGATCCAAAAAGGGAAAACTCCACTCTTCTAAGGAATAAACATTAGAGCCTTGGCTGCCACTCAGAATCAAACCATTTCAGAACAGAAGCTGTCCAGCGACAGTGTTTAAAAGACTGTGTCTACATACATTTAGCTACAAAGTCAAGCTTAAACTTGGGAGTATATTAACTAAAAGAGCACATACATGCATCCTTGATTTCTGTGACACAGCTTCAGAAAGGACCGTGGGCATGTCTATGCAACCCTCATGTGTGTCAGGTCATTCTATGAAGACTCCTTTCTTGAGTTATATTGAGAATCTTGAGAGATCTTAGTAATTCCATCCTTTTTCTTCACTTTGGGTTCTGAGACAGTTGAAAATAGGGCAAAGTTTTTCAGCAGATGGAGATCAATATATTATATTTGTTGGTGGTAAAGATGGTATTATTGGAGAATATGGTCTACATCTGTAGCCAAGGAAGTTTCCTAGTCTTGAAAGCTAAAATGAGTTAGACACATCCAGCCCTTGTAGACTGGGGTGTGCTTGATGTCTAGTAAGCACACTAATTTATCACGTTCAGTTTCCCCTTATAAACCCACTGTTGTGGAGTTTATAATTCAAATGTTTTCTCTTTTTCTTTGGGATTCACTTCCATCATTTATCAGAGCATAGTGGCTCCCCAGAATAGAGACTGAGTCTCCCTGCTTCACTTACAGCCAAAGAGTGTGATTTGCAGATGTTATGATAGTTTACATAAGTGACCCAAAAAACTCTACCAGGAAACTCCTACAGCTGATAAACATCTTCAGCAAACTAGCAGGATACAAGATAAACTCAAAAAAATCAGTAGGCCTACTATATACAAATGACAAAGGGGCTGAGAAAGAAATCAGAGAAACATCACCCTTTACAATAGCCACAAACAACATAAAGTATCTTGGGGTAACACTTACCAAACAAGTGAAAGACCTATATAACAAGAACTTTTGTGTCTTTAAAGAAAGAAATTAAGGAAGATACCAGAAAATGGAAAGACCTCCCATGCTCTGGGTTAGGTAGGATTAACATACTAAAAATGGTAATCTTGCCAAAAGCAATCTACAGATTCAATGCAATCTCCATTAAAATCCCAGCACAATTCTTCACTGACCTTGAAAGGATAATACTCAGCATTATATGGAAAGACAAAAGACCCAGGATAGTCAAAACAACCCTGTACAATAAAGGAACTTCAGGAGGCATCACCATCCCCGACTTCAAGCTCTACTATAGAGCTATAGTCCTGAAGACAGCTTGGTATTGGCACAAAAATAGACAGATAGACCAATGGAATCGAATAAAAAAAATCCTGATATTAACCCACATACCTACAAACACCTGATTTTTGACAAAACAGCTAAATGTATACAATGTAAGGAGGTCTTCAACAAATGGTGCTGGCACAACTGGATGATGGTGTGTAGAAGACTGCAGATAGACCCATGTCTATCCCCATGCACAAAACTCAAGTCCAAATGGATCAAAGACCTCAACATAAATCCATCCACACTTAACCTCTTAAAAGAGAAAGTGGGAGGTACCCTTGAACAAATTGGTACAGCAGACTGCTTCCTGATCATAACTCCAGTAGCACAGACTGAGATTGACAATTGATAAATGGGGCCTCCTTAAACTGAGAAGCTTCTGTAAGGCAAAGGACACAGTTGACAAGACCAAACAGCAGCCCACAGACTGGGAGGTCTTTCTGTTAAATGGATCCTTTGCACCTGGGCTAACCAAGGTACTGCCTGAGTGCATTCTGCCAGGTGACAGGGGCAGGCCAGCATAATACCTGAATCCTTACAAATGAGCTTAGATGAAAGCCAGGAAACCTAGCTAGAGCCTACACTTCTCACAGAATCAAACAATATCTTGTAAAGGACCATATCAGAGAAAGTCTGATGCTATCACAAATAAGGGATGACTACATATAGACTCAATGGAGAAGCTGGACAAAGAAGGAATGTCTTTGTGATCACATGAGATGCCCTGGTATCTGGTCACCTCAACAGTGTATATCTGTCCATCACTACTCTGGGGCTACCACAATGATGACTTATTACTCTCAAGTATTTCTAGTCACAACTAGAGCAGGATTCTGCTCTCCTATTGCATCAAACTACTGGCTTTTGCTTCCTAGCTCATGCTATTTTTCATATGTGTTTTCTGCTACTGGCATTGTCCTCATCTTTCCTTCTCTAAGGCGCACATTTCTACCTACTTCATTAGCCAATAACACCATTTTTTTCTAAACAGGAAGAGAGTACCACCCAGTCATTTTCAGTGCTGAAAGTCCAGCTCAGAAAGAGCTTTGAAGCAGACACTGACTTTGGATACTCTTTCTAGCACCTCAAGGTCACTGTGCATATGTAGGATTTGCCATGCTTTCCAAAGGCTCTGCTGTGCTGTTCTCTTGGTGTCTTTATGAAGGGCATATTCTACTGGGGGTTGGTCATGCTTTCTCTACTTAGTCTCACAATCTTTTCTTTTAATATAAATAAATATAAGAGAGAGTTTCAAGGCTACTAAAAAAAGCCAAGGACATTCATGACTTTTGCTCTCATTTTTTATATCTCATCAAAACAATATGGAATGAAATTTGGATATGTGTCCAAAGATGTCTTTCAGCTTTTCACCTCATCCAGCCAAGGCATCATGTTTCTTTATATATTATTGTCCAGTCTGTCAATGAAGACCTTTAGATCAGTGACTACTGGCTGTTTGCTGGGAGCAGAGTAATTATTCATGTATAAGTATGGAAAGTGTACTCCTGGTTGACTGTCTAGGCATCAGTGACTCTTCTATATGACAGCATTAGAAGGCAAAGCATTGCTAGGAAGATCAGGCATTAAGAAAAATGGATGTGTCCACTCAAGCTTTCATAGGATGACTCAAATTGTGAGTAATTACTGGTTTCTAAACCCTCTGTAACAGCTTAAAATTCAAACTAGAAGACAACCTGTTATAGGAGGGAAGAAAACTAGATGTAACTTTCCTCAGACATTGTGATAGCTGGGTTGTGTGATAACTCTTTAGCTTCTGGAGAAACTTCTATATTGTTCTCCATAGCAGCTGTACTAATTGAATAAACATGAACGCCTCATAACAAATGAACTAGGAACAGAAGTATGGTTTACATATACAATGGGATATCATTCATCTGTAAATAGAATGGGATCAACTACAGTAAAATGCATCGAAGTGGAAGTACTATACTAAGTAAGCTGAATTATACAAAGAAAGACAGATATCATACATTCTCGTGTACATTGAGATGTAAAAAAATGTCGCCTAGAATATGTAATGGCTATGAATAATTTTCTGAACACATGAGGGAAAAGGCAATAAATTCCAGTGTTCTATAGCACAATACAGTTCACAAGAACCCATTATGTAGCTTACGAATGTGTAGCGGACAGAAGTCCGAAGGTTTCAAACAGCCAGTTGATTACAAAGACATGAGAGCATTGCTCTTATTTGCTCATACATATTGTATACAGATCTTGAAACATCACACCTTGCCACATTAAATGGGCATGTGCAGTGATTATAGTCTGGAAAGAAAGTAAGGCCTGGGCGATAAGGAGGAGTGCTAAGAAATGTTGTCTTCCAGGCATGGTATGGCTACTGCACACAAGAATGCACAGATGTGATGGGGATTGCCTTCACAATACCTGCATTGGATCAAGCCAGTGTGGAAGGGGTCAGGGAAACACAAAGCCCCCACAGCTAGTGGAGGAACTATTGCCACTTGATGGCTATGGTGGAGGTAGAGGTGGAGAGATAGAGAGAGTGAGTGACTATTGGTGGGTTGTTCAGTTCCTAGTGGATGGGCCCACACTTGGACACACACACACACACACACACACACACACACACGTGAGGGAAATGAATTGGGGGAGCCCCAGAATAGTAGAATACTCTAGTGGGGGGATATGATATATGTTTTATATGTGTATGGAAATTTCAAAGAATAAATAAAAATATTATTCCAAAATCATGTCTGACAAAATAGGAATGTTGATTTGATCATTGTATACCATAAACAGATACCAAATTACTACACTGTTCCACATAATTTAATACAATTAAAATAATAATATTAAGAGAAAGGATAGCACATTGGGCTGGAAATTCTAATTTGTACTTCTGGCTCAAGGAGAGAGCAGACCCAAAGCTTCCCATATTTCTATTTTTTTTTTAAAGTTTCCTCCATTTTTATTACAGGTATACATAAATAGGTTAATTATAGTCTTGAATCATGATACAATCTGTGAGGTTTTTTTGAGATTTTATTTATTTTTATTTTATGTGTGTGGGTGTTTTGTCTTGCACGTGTGTCTGACTGCTGTGTGCATGCATTTCCCATGGCGGCCGTTGAACTGGCGTTACACACTGTTGTTAGCTGCTTCGTGGGTGTTGGGAATGGAATCCAGTTGTCTTCTGCTGTACGTGTCTCAAAACACTGACAGACTGTGACTTCTCCAGACTGGGCATGGAAGCTCCTGCAGGTCGTCAACTTGCTTCCTTGAAGCTGTGGATTTTATAGACACAAGGGAGAGCAGGGGTCTGTTGTTTTAAGTGACCTCTCAGTCAGCTCTAAGGGCGTGGCCTATCTGATGAGGCCCTCCTGGGAAAGTCTCTCTTTTGATCCGAATCCATTGTTGGGGACCTTACATTGTAAAAATATTTGTTTTATTCTTTTAAACTATGTGTATTTTTGTGTGTATGTGCACTCATGTATGTATGTATGTATGTGCATATGTGCATATACATGCATGTACATATGTACGTACATATGTGCACACGAGTGCAGGTGCCAATGGAGGGCTGAGGTGGTGGATCCGGGCTATCGTGAGCTCCCTCATGTGGGTATGTGGAAAAGAACCTGGGTCCTTTGTAAGAGCAGTAAGCGCTCTTAACCACTGAAACGTTCTCTCCGGTCTCTCCATCCCCACTTCCCCAGTTGAAAACCCCGAATCTTTGCCATACAATTTCACTTAATCACAAGTTTCGTATCCCATCCATTTTGTCCTGTTGTATTAGTTAGAATCAAGTTATAGGTCCCTTGTGTCAGGTGATGAGATTGTATGAGTGTGAATCTCTGGAGCCCATTTTAGACGTCTCCCTGCTCCTCCACCTGTATGGAATTCTTCCAATAATTGATGTAACCATCTCTCTTCCTCCCAAATATCTCCCCTCTCACTTTTCCACTTCCAGTAGGTCTATTTATCTTGAGATTTCCTTTCTGGTCACTTAGTATTTATGTTATTAGTGCTTTCTATATTGATATATGCTTTATAACCCATTCACTTTAATTGCTATCTAATCATCCATTGAATGAATGCTTATATGATATATTTATCCAGTCTCATATTAATAGATGCTTGGATTGTTTTTAGAGGGTTTTTTTTGCTATTGTAAAATTGCTGATATGAATATTTTTATATATGTCTCCTGTAGGTGGATAAGAATGTATTTTGAGACTATATGTAGGAATATTCAGGTCATAGAATATATGAATTTAACTTAAATATAGAATGTCAAATGTTTCCAAATTCACATTCCATCAGCAGCAGAAAGATCCTGTCTCTATTTTATCTCTAACGCTTGGCATAGATAGAATTTTACATTTTTGCCTATGAAAGCATGAAAATTGGTACCCTATTCTGGCCTTAATTTGCATTTCCCTGCTCAGTGATAATTTTAAACATGTCTTCATAGGTTTGCTAGCCATGCACTTCTGCGGAAGATCTGTTTGTTTGCCCTTGCTTATTTGAGTTGTTATTTTAATGTTTACTTGTAGGCATTCTTTTATAAATTAGTATTATTAACATCCTGGTCACAGTTTCTCTTCCCTTCTAATCTCCCAGTCTCTCTCTCTCTCTCTCTCTCTCTCTCTCTCTCTCTCTCTCTCTCTCTCTCTCTCTCTCTCTCTCTCTTGCCCCCTCTCCCTCTCTCTCTCCCTCTCCCTCTCCCTCTCCTCTGCCCCTCTCATCCATTCCTCCTCCATCTGTACTCAGAAAAGGGCAAGTATCCCATGGATGTCAACAACACATGGCATATCTAGTTGCAGAAAGACTAGGCACCTCGCCTGATATTAAGGCTAGAAAAGGCTACCAGTGTGATGAATAAGGTCCTAGAAACTGGCAAAAGAGTCAGAGACAGCCCCTGCTCCCACTTTTAAGAGTTCCCTCAAAAACACGAAACTACACAGCTGTAACATATATGCAGATTGCCTAGGTCAGTCCCATGCAGGCTCCCTCGTTGACTCTTTAGTCTCTGTGAGTCCCCGTGAGCCCCTATGAGCCCAGGTCTCTTGATTCTGTGGCTGTTTTGTAATGTCCTTAGCTGTTGTGGCTTCTACAATCCTTCCTCCTGTTCTTCTACAGGATCCCCTGAGTTCTTCCTAAAATTTGGCTGGGAGTCTGCATCTGCCTCCCATCAGTTGCTGGATGAAACCTCTCCAATGACAATTGGGCTAGGCACCTGCCTGTGAGTATAGCAGACTATCATCAGGAATTATTTCATTGACATTTACATTTTTTCTTTGCCAGCCCCATGTGGTTCTAGCCTAGGTCTCTGGTCTTTCATTCTCTAGGTCTCTGTGCTCCAAGCAGTGTCAGGCATGGGCTCCCTCTTGTGGCTTGGGTCTGGACCAGTCATTGGTTGATCACTCCCACAAATTCTGTGTCACCTTTACCCCAGCACATCCTGTAGGCAGAACAAATTGTAGGGGGAAAATTATGTGACTGGGTGGTAGCCCAGTCTCTTCACTGGAAGCCTTGCCTGGTTGCAGGAGATGGTCAGTTCAGGCTCCATATCCCCCATTGGTAGGAGTTTTAGCTGGAGTCATCCTTGTTGATTCCTGAATGCTTTCATTGCACTAGGTTTCTGCCTTGTCCCCCAATACCCCCCTTCCCAGTTGTCTCTACCCTTCCCACCACCTGATCCCTCTTGTTCCTGTCCATGTCCATCCCCACTCTACACATGATTTCCCCTTCCCAGAGAGATCCAAGCATTCCCCCTTGAGATCTCTTTGTTACTTAGCTTTTCTGGGGCTGTGGTTTGTAGCATAGTTATCCTTTACTTTACAGTTAATATCTACCGATAAGTGAGTACATATCATGTTTGTCTTTCTGTGTCTGGATTACCTCATTCGGGATGATTTTTTTTCTAGTTCCATCCATTTTCCTGCAAATTTCATGATGTCATTATTTTTAACAGCTGAGTAATACTCCATTGTGTAAATCTACCACATTTTTTCTTTATCCATTCTTCAGTTGAGGAACATCTAGGTTGTGTCCCGTTTCTGGCTATTATGAATAAAGCTGCTATGAACATAGTTGTGCTAGTGTCATTTTGGTATGATGGAGCATCCTTTGGATATGTGTAGGCATTCTTGATATACATGGTTTTCATTTTCTTATAAATGTAAGAAAGTTGGAAATGATTGCTCAATCCCTTTGTGAATTGAAGTGATAACTAGTGCTATGCCTTTTTCTTAGAGTTTGTATGAGGTGTGTGAAGACAGGAAATTTATATAAAGACAGAAAAGAATATTGAAAGTAATTGGTGGCTTGTTTAAGTGGTAAAATTAGTTTTAAAATTAAGCAAATATAGAACTATTCCTTTCAACTGGGAGGCGCCTAGTACAGCTGATTGAACACACGGATGTTTGCACTAAGTCATTGAGTCTAAAACTTGACTTTGATGGTTACTAATTTCAGGACCTTAAGGGATTTACATAACCCTCATGCCTCAGTTTCTTTTATCTATCAAATGATAGATAGTATATATTCCATTTGCATTTTTAAAACTAAGTGAATTAATACTAAGAGTATTGCCCAGCATATAATAAGCAGTGTCTTAGAATATTACTTAATCAAAATTTCTACATCCCATTGGAATTTCTTCATCCTTCTGATGAAATGGAAAAGAATCACTTTCACACACTCTCACATTCATTTAGTATGGAGTCATTTCTAACAACACAAAATTGATTCTTTTATGAATATCTCTAAGTAGTAGGTATTCAACGCTGATGGAAATGTGAACCCAGGCCACTGACATATACATATAATGAAATCATACAAAGGATATGCAGCATAATCCATCATTCTGCCTGGAAACTCTCCTTGAGCTTTCTTTAGTAGCCTGTGCCTCTGTGAGGGATGTTGAATTACTAACTCCAGGCTGCTCAAGGAAGCATGACACCAATACATCACAGAAATTAAACTGAACTGCTTTGTGAGTCTGAAGTCACATTTTAAGGCAATAGTCATTATCCAAGTAAAACGGGCTGCCAATTATTTGAACAAAGAGAAGCAGTATTGCCCCCTATTGACTATCTTTCCCCAACTTATAAATTGCATCCATTCCTATTTTTCTACCTTTTCTTTTGTTCTACAGGGACTTTCTTAAGACTGCTGAATCTGTAGATAGTGTTATCCGCTCCTGGCAGATGGAGTGCAATCCTTCTAGTGGTTATATTTTTAGCAGCCATTAAAGCTTATGATCCCACTCTTCTGAGCAAGCAGCATCCTGCTGTATTCAGAACCACCTGCATTCAGCTTTCAGGGGATAGGATGGCTTTGCCTGTAGTTGAACTAGAAACTAGAGGTACAAACATTGAAGACTGTGTGTAAGCTTGTGAAGACAGCTAATTATGCTAATATGATTATTAATAATGCAAGATGTGAAAACAAAAACACCAATTTCAAGGCATACATCTTCATTTCCTCTTCCTGTTCTTTCGCTTCACACTCTGAACTCAACCAAAGGACAAAATAGCAGAGGAAGGTGGCCTTTCTCCAACCAGTCCTGGGTTCTGAAAAGCAGAGGAAATTGGGAATAATATTACCTATCATCAGGTGCCTTGGAGCTAGACTTTCCAAAAAGATTTTATCCAATATATAGGCTTCATTAGAGACATTTAATTTATTCTTCAATTTAAGAATAAGGGAAGTTCGATATATGAGCAGATAATCTTGAATCTACTGGAAGTACCAGGCTTTTCTTTTCCTGATGTTAAAGTGAAAAATGGTGGATTAATGTTCACAGGCTGCCCTGTTACTTGATATAGCAAAGCTCCTTAGATTAAGTCTTTAATAGAGAATTAGTAGGATCACTGGCAAGCATTCTGGTTACCTGTTGCTGTATAACACGTGCCCTAATAGCACTAGCTTAAAAATGCACTATCATCATCACCATCACCATCACCATCATCATCATCATCATCATTATCATCATCATCATCACCACCACCACCATCTGTCCTGGCTTCATGGGAGGTGGGGTTTAGGTTAACAATTTCTGATAAGATCTCTCATGTGATTACAGTTAGACAGATGGTAGGGGCTGGGGTCATCAGAAAGGTCACATGGACTAGACACTCAGGGTTGCCCCACATCTCACAGATCAGTTCTCTCAGGTCTCCTCCCTGTAGTATCAGTCTGCTACATCTTATTCTTCAAGGAATATCAAGAACAAACCCAAAGTTTCCCGGATAATAGAGTGGCATGTGGGTATAAGAAAGGAATTGACAGATGGAAATCATCTCCAGGCAAATGCTGTAGTACTGCTTCCTCCCTTTGAGAAGTCTTCAGGAAACTCACTCTGTTAGGAACACAGGAACTCAAAGAAAGTACTTTCCAGCTAACTACTTTTCATACTTTACATCTCAGCTGAACCTTTCAAAGGTTCCTTGGGTCACCTTTGAAAGGACCCATAATTTGATTAAGAACCTTTCTATTTTTCTTGTATAACATATATAATTTTGCATCTCTATGACTAATGACTTAATGTGTCACCAATACTGGATCGAATCCCACAAGGGCAGGTACTCCTGTTGGCATGCTCTGTGTTGATTCTCTGGATTTAATATATTTCTAGCTGTTGGTCAGTGCTCAGGAAATGGTTTCAATGAATTAATGAATTAATGATTGACTAACATGAACTAATGCAACCTTTCCAACTAGCTTCCATGGTTCACACAAGGCTTTCCATGAAGGAGAGACAGAACCCATTTTCGTCATTTTGTAGTATTTACTGTGTGTTTAGAACTAGCCACCATGCCTATCATGAGATGTCCATGGTTGTAGATCTGAATACAAACAGGCTAGAAGTGAATTCTGCCTTTAGGATCTACAGTCTATTCAGGAAGACTGATAAGTAACCCCTACCTCCATCCTTCTCTCTCCCTCTCCCTCTTCTTTACCTTATTCTTCTCTATCCTTTTCAATTTATTCCAACTTCTCATTTTAAAACACATGGATTCCAATATAAGAACTGCTGTTTTATGCTGTAGCATGAATGAGAAGTAGAAGTACACTTTTATTTGTGGTCATAATATTTTTAATTTATTTGAAATGGCTAGAGGGTGCACTTATGTGATGAAAAGATAGAAAGCACATTCATACTTTTATGATGAGAGGTGATAGTTTGTATCAGCCGAGCCAGTATCTACAAGGGTTGAAAAGTTCATAAAACACAGTATTAAGAGAGCTAGAATATTCTAATCTTGCATTATACAGATAAAACTTATACCTGAATCTTCTCTGAATATAGTCCACCCAAGTATTAATGTAAATGTGAATAAAAACAACAGTTGCAAAGTTGTCCAGGAGTGATAAAGTTAATTTCAGGTTAGTTATTTATCATGCTCTGGGACCTAGAGAACTAATGTCTAATACAGTGAGATGCGTGAGAAGTTAAGAATTTTGTTCTGAATGTGAGGTTGTTAGAGGATTTTAAATGGAAGGGAAATATGACTGCATTTATACTTAGAAGAAATACCCCAGATTTTGAGTGGAGCTTAGAGTGTAGTTTATGAATGATGCAAGGAGACGGGTCAAAAAGCTATTAGAATCGGCCTATCATGTGATTAGGGGATAAGCCAAGAATGGGGGCAATTCTCTAAAATAACAACAAAAAAGATTTAAAATCATGTCATATTTCTGTTTTAAAATTACAGGATGTACTTATATATTTTAGTTTGAAATGTGAAAAATGCCTTTAAATCTATGAGAGGCTGTTGATCTTAGTGACTATGTGATTGGTGTTCTGTTCAGGAAGTTGTCTCATGTGTCAACACGTTTAAGGCTATTCCCCTTTCTCTTCTGTTTGGTTCAGTGTATATGGTTTTATGTTGAGGTCTTTGATCCACTTGGACTTTAGTTTTGTGCAGGGTGATAGATATGGATCTATATGCGTTCTTTTACATGTTGGCATACAGTTATACCAGTGCCAATTGTTGAAGATACTTTCTATTTTTACATTCTGGCTTCTTTATGAAAAAAAAAAAAACCAGGTGTCTCTAGGTATGTGGATTAATGTATGAGTCTTTGTTTTGGTTCCATTTGATCAACCTGTATGTTTTTTTTTTTTTGTTAGTTTTTAGTTTTTTTGAGACAGGGTTTCTCTGTGTAATAGCCCTGGTTGTCCTGGAACCCACTTTGTAGACCAGGGTCGCTTTGAACTTATGGAGATCTGCCTGCCTCTGCCTCCCAAGTACCATGCTGTTTTTATTACTATTGCTCTGTAGTACATCTTGAAATCAGGTATGGGGATACCTCCAGAAGTTTCTATCAAACAGGATTGTTTTAGCTGTCCTGGAATTTTGTTTATCCATATAAAGTTGAGTATTGTTCTTTCAAGTTATGTAAAGAATTGTGTTGGAATTTTGATGGGAATTACATTTATTCTATAGATTGTTTTTGGTAAAATTCCATTTTTATTATTTTTAATCCTACCAAGAAAGGAGCATGGGAGATAGTTACATCTTCTGATATCTTCTTAAATACTTTCTTCAAAGACTTGAAGTTCTTACCTATATATAGGTCTTTAACTTGCTTGGTTAGTATTAAACCAAGATATTTTATGTTATTTGTAGCTATTATGAAGGGTGTTGTTTCCCTAATTTCTTTCTTAGCCCATTTATCATTTGTATAAAGGAGGGCTACTGATTTTTTTATATCTAGCCACTTTGTTGAAAGTGTGTATCAGCTGTAGGATTTTGGGGGGTCACTACTGTATACTATGCAGATGATATGATCATCTGCAAACAGCAATGGTTTGACTTCTTCCTTTCCAATTTGTATCCCTATGACCTTTTGGTTCTCTTATTGCTCTGGCCAGATCTTCAAGTACTATGTTGGATAGGTATGGAGGGAATGGACAACCTTGCCTTGTTCCTGATTTTAGTGGAATTGCTTTGAGTTTCTCTCCATTTCTTTTATTATGTTTAGGTAAGTCCCTTGTATTCCTGGTTTCTTCAAGACTTTTATCATGAATGGGTGTTAGTTTTTATCAAAGGCTTTTTCAGAAACTAATGAGATGATCATGTGGATTTTTTTCATTAAGTTTGCTTATATGGTTGAGTACATTGAACCATCCTTGCATCTCTAGGATGAAGCCTGCTTTATCATTGTGGATGATCTTATTGATATGTTCTCGGATTTGGCTGCTAGTATTTTATTGAGTATTTTTGCATCAATGTTTGTAAGGGAAATTACTCTGTAATTCTCTTTCTTTGTTGAGTCTTTGTGTGGTTTGGATATTAAGGTGGTTATAGACTCATAGAAAGAATTTGGCAATATTCCTTCTGTTTCTATTTTGTGGAATAATTTGAAGAATATTGATATTAGCTTTTCTTTGAAAATATGATAGAAGAATTCTCCACTAAAACTATTTGGCCCTGGACATTTTTTTTTGATTGGGAGACATTTGACAACTGCTTCTATCTCCTTAGGGGTTATAGACCTCTTACATTGTTTATTTGATCTTGACTTAACTTTGGTAGGTGCTATCTACCAAGAAAATTGGGTTTTCTTTTGCTTTGTTAGATTTTCTAATTTTGTGGTATACAGGTTTTTGAAGTGTTAGTTAATGATTCTTTGAATTTCCTCATTGTGGTAGTTTGAATGTAATTGGCCCCCTTAAGCTTATAGGGAGTGACACTATAGGAGGTGTGGCTTTGTTGGAGTAGGTGTGGCCTTGTTGGAGGAAGTGTGTCACTGTGGGGAGTGGGCTTTGAGAGTTTTCATTTCTCAAACTTTGCTCAGTGTGTTACTCAGACCACTTCCTGTTGTCTGTGGGTGACGATGTAGGACTCTTAATTCGTCCTCTAGCACCATGTCTGCCTGCATCATGATGCAATGGACTAAACCTCTGAAACTGTAAGCCAACTCAATTACAGATGGTCACAGCATCTCTTCACAGAAATAGAATTCCTAACTAAGACACTTGGTGTCTATTGTTATATTCTCTATTTCATTTCTGATTTTGTTGATTTGTATATTTTCTCTCTGCCTTTCAGTTAGTTTGAGTAAGAATTTGTCTATCTTGTTGATTTTCTCAAAGAGCCAACTCTTTGTTTTATTGTTTTTTATATTGTTATCTTTGTTTCTATTTTATTGATTTCAGCCCTTGGTTTGATTATTTCCTGCCTTCTATTCTTCGTGGGTATGTTTGCTTCTTTTTGTTCTAGAGCTTTCAGGTGTGCTGTTAGGTCACTAGTATGAGATCTCTCTAATTTCTTTATGAAGGCATGTAGTGTTATAAATGTTTCTTTTAACACTGTTTTTATCTTGTCTCTTAAGTTTGGGTATATTGTGCATTCATTTTCATTGAATTCTAGGGACTCTTTAATTTCTTTCTGTATTTCTTCCTTGACTCAGTGGTGATTCAGAAGCTATGAGTTTGTAGGCATTTCGCTGTTTGTGTCATTCTTGAATTCCAACTTTAAGCCATGGTGATCTGATAGGTACAGGGCATTACTTCAATTTTCTTGAATGTGTTGAGACTTGCTTTGTGACCAAGTATATGCAGTTCTGGAGACTGTTCCATGAGGTGCTGAGAAGAGGTTTGTGTTTAGGTGGAATGTTCTGTAGATATCTTTTAGGTTCATTTGAGTCATAACATCTGTTAATTCCCTTATTTTTCTTTTAGTTCTTGTCTGGATGTTTTTACTATGGGTCCCTAGAACTGGCCTGGTGTTGGGTAAAGCAAAAACCAAAAGTCTTCTGCTGGAGTTGTGGGTGGAAATATGGAGTCCAGGGGAGGAGGCTGCTGGGCAGGCTTTACCTTTTATGAGGAAACAGGATGTCAGGTAGCACAGTAATAGTAGCATTAGCAAAGAAAAGGAGATGCTCACTGATGGAGCTGATGGCATTATTATTCACTTTCCCCTTTAATTTGATGCATCTTTAAAGATAACCATTTTCATGAGTTTCTAAACACTCCTAGACATTAGCTGTCATTCAGAGGCAGTGATGTGTGGTGCTTGAAGCTTTCTCCTGACTAGTGATGGGAAGTGGGAAGTGATGATCAATTCTTGATGGGAGATGTGATTCTGTATATATGTTTCTCATACTGTTAATAAAGCCCTGTGGCCAATAGAAAACTAGATAGGTGGGGCTAGGAGACTAGGAGGAGGAAGAGGAAGTAGTAGGTGGAGTCAAGATGTAGCCCGGGGAAGAAGCAGGAAGCCTGCCGCGCGGCTCCCCATAAGACGACCACGTGGAAATACTTAGATAAGTAAAATGGGTTAATAATTAAGACAGAGCTAGCCCATAAACAATAATGATAACTGGCCAACAGGATTGTATCAAATATAGAGTCTCCTGCGTGTTATTGGGGGCCAGGACGCCAGACCAGCGGCGGGCGGGCTGGCGGAAACTTACACGCTACAAATTCTCTGAGATCCGTACATTTCTGAGTACACTCAGAGGTAGTGGGGGTGAATTGGGCTCCAAATAAATACGATTCATCACTTATTGGAAAAACTGAAAAGTCTCCCTGAAAATGAAGTGGAACATTGGTTTATTCTGCTGCAGTTATTGGTATTGCAATCTTCTCCTAATGAAGGCAATTATAAATCCATTTCAGAAGGAGTATGATTGGGGATTGTGTTTTCTTGCAGTTAACCTTTAGATGTGGCAGTGGTGCGTTGGAAATGAATCCCCACAAACTCTTTGGGTTCTATTGACTTCTACATCCCACTGCATCCCAGCACCTAACACAATGCTCAGAACACTTGGTGAGATTTGCTAGTATTTACTGGCATTGAAAAGATCTTCATTACACAGTCTCTCTTGCATGCTTTCTCACCTGACACTGAGTGTCTCAAAAACCTGTATAGCTGGATTTTATGACTATTATACATGTCCTCTGGCCTCAGTAGCCTTGGTTCTTAGCTGGTGTCAACCTGACATGCACCCTTACCATCCTACTTAAAGTAAAAATGTGACATTTGAAGTAATAGGAAAGAGAGAAAGAAGAGGGGCTTAGTTTAACTTAAACTTCCTGTAATAACGATGACCAGGATTTAGCCACTTACAATGAATCTTCTCAAGAGGGTATCACATAAGATAAAGAGACACATTGCAGAATTTCCATGGAAGACTGGAGCTAAAATGTGACCAAAAGTGAATGACTTGATGGCTACTACATTACAGGGATTAAACAGTACAGTGACATCCATCATGTCTTTGAAGGACTTACACATATGTCTCACAAGAAGACAGCATTTGAGTGGGGGACACAGGGAAGTGATTGTGTGGAGTCAAGAGAAATATGCCAATGGGCTTTAAAGAAAAGAAAAAGGCTTTTACTACTTCCTCTAATCCCTCTAGTCTAAGCAGTGGGATTTCAAGAGTCAGTAGAACAGGGAGAAGGTGGAGAAATAACTCGTGATAAGCACATACAAGCAAGTCCTGAGGAGGAGCTTGACTGGAGAAGGAGTGGGCAGTTGATGCAGCCATGGAGAAACGGGGAAGGGAAGCACCTTAGCACCAGAAATGAGGTTCAGGTTTTGTTAGAAATTGGAAAAAAATAAAGTAGCTGAAAATGAGGTTCTAAAACTGAAGGGGACTGTTCTTGGAGAACAACAGAACTGGAAGACCAGTGGATCTGTCTGGAATACAATCAAAGGGCAGAGAAAGCAATCTGGCACAACGTACAGGAAGGAAATGGAAGGAGAGAAATAAAATTATTCGTACGTGTGTCCATGACAAATGCAGATTCTTTATTAAACTGCTTCCATGAATATTTAGGCATCACTGACAAGTTCATAAGTGAGCTAGAGGTGGGCGGATTCCTTCCCCCAGCATCCCTGCTCATGTGGATCCCAGCCATAACCACCTCATTAAAGGTATTTCTCCTTTGGAATCTAATCTTTCTTGAGGCTGCAGAGTGGTGCTCCAGTTTCCATTGTGGTGTTTGCTCATTCTCTTTTCTCTGGGTGGAAACTTGTATTCCTCTTCTCAGACTCTAGTTCAATAACCTCTCCAGGAATAAAGGAGATAGCCTTGAGGTCCGTACAGAAGGGTCAAAAGCATCCCAGAACACACTCTAGGTTTCTTTTTTCCAAGAAATAAAATTTGCAGGTGGGTCAGTAGGTGGACATTCCTCTGATTTGATACACTTTCATTTAGGTTAAAAGTAAGCAGGACTTGTGTTCAGAAAAGAAAGCAAAAGCAGGATGGTAAGAGAATCCTGGATTTAAACAGAAAAAAAGTCAGTGGGATGCCTTCGGTGTTAGACATGAAAACCGCACAGTGACTTTTGGCTGGCGGTGCTTTTTATATCTTCTTTGCAAGTTTCAGGTGAATTTCCTATTGGGGGACATTGTATTCATCTGATTGAAAGTTGCAGGGCTCTGTCCTTATTATATAGATGATTTTCCAAAATGATTTAAAATTCTCATTTGCTTTCAGTAAATGAGTTCGCCTAGAAAAGAAAGGACAAAGTAGTAACAGATGAAAATGATAGTGGGAGGGATTTGATGGGAAGTGGTTAAAAGCATCCTTTGTAACAGCCTTCTATGATAAGATTGTGACAGGAGTGACAACATTTAATAGTTCTAAGCTCTGATATTCTTCCTGCGTTCGCAATTTCGGCAACCCGTTTGAATGTGCAATCTTCTGAGTCAGGGACCTTCAATTTACCAGCGACTGTGCTTATAGCTCCAAAGCATCTTTCCGCCTAGTTCTCATCTCTCTGGGCACTTGCTTGGCATCTTTGCTTTTGATCTGCTTCTTTGGTCCATTGCCAGTGCAGTTACTAATGTGGTAGCAAATGAAGTGCTGTTTGAAGATTCATTATCCATTCACCAGGAGAGTGGATAAATGGTAGAAGGACATCTTGGCTGCTCTCAAGGTTTGGAACTACATGATCACTATTGCTGTACACATCCATGTTCAAGTTTTGATGTGGATGTAAGCTTTCAAACATTTGCAAAAGTGCAATAGTTGCATCGTATGGGAAAATATGTTTACTTTTTATGGAAATTACCAAGCTGTCTTCCAAAATATTTGTGTAATTTTGGATTTCCATCACTTGTAATTGGACATTCTTGCTGTTAGATAATCATGCCAGCACTTCATGTCAATCATCCAGACTTTGACCATTCTAATAGGTGTTTAGTGGTATCTTGTTATTTGTAATTCTCCAATAAAACATGAAATTGAATGTCCATTTGTATCTTTTATGTTTTGCATATTTTGAAGGATTATTTATTGTATACTTTTGTACATGTCAGTGTGGGTACATGTATGTGTGTGCATGGGAGGGAGTGCCTTGCACAGTGTGGGAGTCCAGTGTTCTTCTCTGTCACTCTGTGCCTATTCCTTCAACGCAGGGTCTTGCCTGCCTTGGAGCTCACATTTTCTCTGCCAGGCCAGAAGCCAGCAAGCCTCAATAACTCCTGTCTCTGTCCCCATTAGAACTGCGGTTTATCTGGGTGTACACTGGACTCACAGCTTATTTCATGGGTGCTGGGATCTGAATTTTGGTCTTTGTGTTTGTACAGCAAGAAATCTTAGCTTGGGGCCATCATCTCCTCATCCCTTCTTCTACACATGTGTAAACCAAGTGTATGTTGCTTCTTGTTAAGAGTTATTTACAGAGCAAAAGTAGAACTTTTTAATTAAAATGACACCCAGAGTGTGAGGTATCTCCTTCCAGAGTCATCACTTTGATGTTGTACATAAAAACCAGTTTTCACACCTTAGATGACCTACACTTTCTCTAAAATTGTCTTAGGCTTCTGGTCACATTGCCTTAATAGTCAGGAAGCAGACAGGAGGCAGGAAGTGGGGCCAGATGGTCAAACTTCAGGACTTATCCTCCCCACCCCAGCTCCTTCTTCCAGCGACTCCACTCCCCAGAGTTTCTACCACCTTCCAAAACAGCATCACCATGTAGGGGCGGACTGCTCAAACATATGCGAGGCTGTTTCACGTTCAAACTACAAACCAAGTTAGCACAGGACATCAAATGGTGAAAGGGAAGGGGTATGTGTATACCCTGACCACTCTTTCTATAAAGCCCCCAGGACTCAGTCATGGGTCCCTCCATCCGGATGACGTGTTTGCCTCACAACCACCTTCCTCGACCTCTGTTCCTTAAGACCAGAGTCTCTTTAAATTCCCGCCTTTGTAATACAGTGGTGAGAGAATTCAGCTTGTTCCTTTGGAGGTATTGGTCATATTAAAACCATCAGTGTGTCCAGATGCTTGTCTTTGTACGAGGGTGTTCAAATTTTCCAACACTATCTGTTGAAAAGCTGTTTTGTGTCATTTTATTGCATTTTTTTCTAAAGATGGTTTGACTCTATGTGGGCCCATTTTTCTTTTATCCTTTTTTTGTTTAATTGTACATAACATTTTCTTTTTTTATTAATAATATAATTAAAAATTTTACATGTCAATCCCAGTTTCCTCTCTCTCCCTCTTTCCTTCCTTCCCTCCCTCCCTCTTACCCTCTTTCCCCCCCCTCACATGCATCCTGACCACCCTCCCCTCCCATCCCCCCACCCCTATTCCACAACAACATTTTCTTTAATGTAACACAGTCTTGGTTTATAGTAAACCTAGAACTTATGTACAGCTAGTTTTCTGGCTTTTTCCGTGCAAAATTAGCTTCTCCATCTACTTAGAACAATTTTATTGGTAGTCATAAAATAAATAGTTAAGATTTTAATTATTACTAGTGAATCTACCCATTAAATCAGGAACAAACAAGACACTGACAGTATTAAGTGTTCCTTTCATTGAACATAGAATTCATCTTCATTTACTCAGCTAGTTGATGTCTTTCAACAGAATTTCACCATTTTCCTCATGAAGACCTTTTTGCATGTTTTTTAAAGGCTTATTTTGATTTTCAGTTTTGTGTATTTGTGTCTTTTTGGGTATGTACATATGAGCATCACCTATAAAGGCCAGAAGAGGGCATTAGATCTCCTGGATCTGGAGTTAAAGGCAGATGTGAACTGTCATGTAAATAATGGGAACCTAACTCAGCCTCTTAACTAAAGAGAAATGTCTCTTCAATCATTGAAGGAATTTTATTAGACGAGTCACATCTACATATTCCAGTTTCTAAATAATATCATAAATGGGGGTGTATTCTTCATATCAATTTTGCTTGACCACTGTTGGCATAATTGAGGTTACCAACTTTCATCTAAAAAACTCTCTTATTGTGAAATCTTGCTACATTTCCTTATTAGTACCTCAAGGGTACTTTATATCAACTCATATTTTCTACATGGTTAATCATGTCACCTTTGAATAAGGACTTACATTTCTGGCCTGGGGAGATGGCTCAGTTGTAAAGGACCCTCACTGCGCTTGCAGAGGACCAGATTTGGTCCCACCACCATGTCAGACAGCTCATAATCTGCAGTGATCCCAGATCCAGAAAATCTGATTCCCTCTTCTGAGATCCATGCCCCCCACACTTACACACTTACACACACACACACACACACACACACACACACACACACACACACACGAATAAATAAACCTTAAAGGGAGTTGTTGGGAGACACAAAGGTCCTTTTATTCACAGATAAGCACTAGGGAAACCAGTAGTATTAAACATGCAGGGGCATGAGAAAATAAAATACCAGTATATCACCTTGAAAACTGGGAATGGGATGTTATCAACCTAGTGATCTTTGGCTGAGTGTAGGTGCAGACCTCACCTAAGTCCCTCACCCCCAACCCCCCCAAAATGCTTATCTCAGACTCTCCCTCCCTCGGCCTTTATCTTTAGCTCCCAGTTAGTAGAACCCTTCCTTAGGGGAGATGTCACATGGACTTTGTGGTCTGATGACCTCTATGTTATCTGGGTCAGAGACCACACCAGATCCTAGGACCTTAAGCTATAGAACCCATCTTCATGGTCACACTTTGCAAAGGAATCTCTATGTAGTCACCTTAAGCTTTAATGTGTACCTGGGACTGGGATGATTTTTGCCTAGAAACTTTATTTCAAATTGTCTACTGTGCTTGCTTGCATGGACTTCTTAGGAGAAGTTAAATATAATTATTGCTCCCACTCCTTCAGAGGGGAGATAATATTTCTTCTGAAAAATTTCAAGATAATTCCTTGATCCTTGATTTAATCAAGTGTGAGGATGTTATAATGCTTTGGTGTTAACTTGTTTTGGTTTAATTTGGGGGGCAGTTTAGTTGTTTCTATGTGTAATTTGTTTTGTTTTTCACTTATCTTTCTTGTTTTTATCTGTCTGAACATATGTTTTGGTGTTTGATATTTGGGAAGCTCCTCAGTTATTACTGCTTTGAACATGACATGTCATGTGTGTTTTTCTTGATATCCCATTGTGCCACACCCTTTGTAATCCTATAATTTGATTTTTTTTGCTGCAATATTGTGACATTGCATATTTTCTTTAAAACATACTGTCTCTCACTTAAGAATGAAAAAGATTGAGTTTGGAGTTTGGTTAGTTTGTATCTGAAAAAAGTGAATTACAGGAAGACTTTAATTACCATATTTTGGTAAGAAAAGCATTAGAAAAAAGCTTCTACAATGAGCTTCCATCTGTGAACTTCATTTGATTCCACTGACTTTCAAATATATTTTACAAGCATTGTTAATTCCTCATCATAATTACTTCTACCGCCAACATCATAAAACATAAAGACTACTATCTGTCATCATTAGTCATTGAAACCTATCATAAAAGATTATTCAATCATTCTATAATTGCCTTGCCTTGTGAATAACTATCAAGAAAACTTACACAAAAGTTCAAGAGAAAAAATATATGCCAGAACCATTCTCTGTGGAAGACAGAAAGTCACTGATGTATCTAGCAAATCCTAAAGTAACATTTCTCAGCAATTGTTGATGTGGGAGATGATGTTTCCCAAAGCTGATAGTCCTAGTCCTTGAATTACTGAAGATTTTTTTCCAATCCATGCTACAACCCCTGAACATTCTCCCCAAACAGGCTGTAGGGTAGAATACAAATAGAAGAGGAAGGAAACTATATCAGGCTCAGACTCTGCATTGTCACTAATCCTTGACACCATGCATGCTTTTTAGTCTTGATATTAAGATATTGATAGCTAGAGCTATGATGGTTTCCTAGATGAGGATACTAGACCAGAGATTAAGTGTTCAAGGTCGTTAGGGCCTGTTACTTGATTATTCTTACCTAAAGCTTTTTTGTACTTTGAGTTTTGAGCAGGAATAATGCCTTAAGGAAATACATCTAATTTCAGCTACCTCTTGTGTCTTAGCCTGCCTGAGATAATGTGATGTAGCCAACAGCTAGTCTCAGACATCCACTTGAGGTCTACCCAGTGGGTCACCAATGTTCCTATTTCTTTCATTGGCTGAGAGTTCTTAAGGGAACAAATGAACCCAGTGATCAGATGTCCAATAGGTGTGAATATGAGTTCAATCTAAGAAGTGGTCTTAGCATCTGCAGAAAGTACAGTGGTGTCTCAGAAAACAGCCTGACTCCCTTTCTTCTACTGGCTTCATCATCCTATTACTATAACAAAACTGTTTGAGGGGGTCTTGTAAGACTCTGATGTCCTTTGCACACAAATCTCTATCCACCGCAGTTAGAATGGCCTCGTATCTGGTACCTGTGGTATTTCATCTTAATGGTGCATCTCCTAATGTTTAGAGAACACTGCGAATTAGAATTATTACTTTGATATAGGCAAACCTCTGTCTGTGTGTTTGATGTGTGTACATAGGTATGTATAGAGTTGTTTATGTGTGCTACATAAATGAGGAAACAAGTCAACTGCTAGGATGAAGAACTGATTTCAAGAACTTAGTAGGAAATCTGAGAGACCACACTTGGAACTCAGGATATGCATATGGACTATTTACTGGTCTTACTGAGTAACTGAGTATGGCAGGCACCAAGGATGCACTTTTTTTGTTTGCTTGCTTGTTTTGCTTTTGTTTTTTGCTTTGGTTTTTTTTTTTTTTTTTTATAATTCCAGAGTCTTTGAACTTGTTTTCTTACATGGCAGATCAGTTTTCATAGGAGATTCTGTTGAGAATATTGAGACAAAGAGATGGTTGTGGTTTATTGGTTGTGTCCATTAAATCTTAAAATATGCATTTTCAAATGGAAGAGGCAGTGAGGATAAAATTGTAGCTACAAACTTAGGGAATAGCAAAATTTCAATAGCCACTAAAACAATAATTATCCAGTTTAAAACCTTCTCTAGAGATCAAAACAACCCACTTTAGGAAATGCATATTCACCATCCAGCCAATCACTGTTGGTTCCTTGTTTTTTCTGAAAGTCATACAATTAATAGTGCATTTACTTCTGTAAAATCACAGAGACTGTAAACCAGTCAACAAGAGTCACACCAGAGTTAAACATGCCTCTACAAATGTCACAAGCATCTTACACTCAATCCTGGAATTCTGTGTCGTCGTCTCTCAAATTAACACCAATGTTATGCTCTACAGAGAATGTGTTTAGTCACTTAATTCTATTATTATGATGAGCAATGAATTCAGAATTTCTCTGGCTTCACATGTGTCCTGTGACCATTTTTATTGTTTACTTTCTCTTTGCAGTGTTTGAATGTGTATCATTGTATCACACTTTCAGCATCTGCTCTAGGCATTAGATACATAACTTACTGAAGTCTAGTGGTGCTGACATTTAGTCAACAAAATGCAGAAATATTGACTCCAATTATATCCCTTTCCCCTCTCCCAATAGTATAAATGTTTTCTGCCTACATCCACAAACATGTCAGATAATGTTAAAAAGGTTTTACTTCAGCCATTGAACACATTTCAGCAAACTCCATGAGAAAGAGGCATTGTTTTATATCCAGCCTGTTGTATTTGTTCTTCCTGATGGTTTCATGCTCCCTTCTTGTAATTTGCTTTCTCTTTCTAGAAATTTCTTCAGACATTCTTTTGGGGTATATCTCCTGGGGACAAGCTCTCATAATTTCCTCTCATTGAGATCATCTTGATTTCTCCTTTATTCTTGAATAATATTTTGTTAGATGTAAGATTCTGGGTTGGCAATACTTTCAGCAACTGAAATATTTCTTACTGTCTCTGTTCCAATGAGGCATCAGCTGTTGGTCTGATTGCGTTTCCCTTGTTGATGATACATTGTTTTTTTCTTGTGGCTTCCGAGATACTTTCTTTGTATTTAACTTTCAAAAAATTGGACTACAATGTGTCTCACTGTGTGTGGATGTCTCTAGATTTATGCTGTTTTGGGTTTATCTGGTTTCTCATATGTAGTTTTATATCTAGTTTGCCACATATTAGAAAAATTTCATCTGTCATTCTTTGAATAGTTTTAGACCCCTTTAGTTTTCTTTTAATTATTTTCTCTCTGTTCCTTAAAGTCTATTCATTCCCCCCATTTCCTCTATTATTTTAAATTATATATTGAGTTTCTTAAATTTTCTATACTTTTTTGTTTCAAAATCTCCTACTTCTCCCTTTAACATCTTCTGATTATACTGAAACATTCTTCTGTTATAAGAATTTTCATAGCTACCTGAGAAGTCTTTGTGATGACTGAATTATAATCTTTATCAGGTTGTTTTACTATCTGTGGCATGTTGATACTGGCATCTGTTTATAGATTTTTTTTCTAATTCAGTTTGAGAACTTCCTAGTTATTGATATAAGTAATTTTCAGTTAAAACCTTGACAATTTTGGTGTATGTAAATCTTATTTCTGTATTCATTTTTATCTAAAGGGTCTTTTGAATCATATCCTGGTCTCCAACTTCTTATGTAGCTGAAGATGAACTTGAACTTCAAATCTTCCTGGCTCTACCTCCCAAGTGCTCGAATTATAACCATGATACCCAATGTCAAGTTCATGAAGAGCTGAGGACCATACCAGAGCTTTGTGTACTCTACAAACCGAACTATAGCCCCAGCCTTAATCTTACTTTCAAAAATTAACATTTTTAAACTATGTATATTGTATGTGGTATATGGTAATGTGTTATTTTAAGGTGTACCACATGTTAAATTTACCCTTCCCACACTCCCATCCTCCCCTTTTCCTGTTGTTCCCCTTCATTTCCTTACATAGTTCATTCTTACTTTCGTATCATAAATACATATTTGACCTTATAGTAGAGTAGATGAGTGTCAGTTTTTCTTACAAGTGTGGTCCCTAGATTAAGTGTCACGTGCCAGTGGAAGACCACATCCAGGACTATATGAGCAATATAAAATGGATTTAATGGATAAAATTAAAAAAAAGAGGACACCAAGTTGGGTAGATATGTAATGGCAGTGGATCCAAGAAGAGTTTGGGAGGGCGTTAAGTATGATTAAAACACATTGTTTGAAACTCTCAAATAACTAATACAGTTTTTAAAAGATAAATAATTTTCCCAATGCCAAATGGTATTTTTCAACTAAATCTTTTGCTAAAAAATTTTAAATCACCCAGGATAGGGCAGATATTTGTTTTATGTAGAAAACACAATTTTGTTTCTCATTTTATTAAAAACTTAAAATGGAGCCTGGTGTGGTGATACAACCTATAATTCTGACACTTTGGAGGCAAAGGTATGAAGACTGAAAATTTGAGTAGCATGCAGTACATACAGGCAGATCTTCTATCTGGAAGATAAGTTTGTAGCTGAATGGTAGATTGTCTAGCATGTACCAAATCCTGAGGGGGAAAATAAAGTCTAAAAGAAATACTTTGATTCTATTGTAAATCCACTTGTGAGTGTAAACATTTTCTAATCCCTAAACCCCGAGAAGAATTAATAATAGATTCTTAAACGAAGGACACTGGAAATATCTATGGTTTTACATTAAAAAAAAAAACTATATAAGAAACCCTTCCCACGGCCAAGGACACTGAATCAAAGTTCAGTGGAGGCATTTGCCATAGAGAAGATGATGCAGCCAGGTGTTTTGATGACTCAGCATACCTACGAGTATAGGAGGCACTGGTTCAAGGAATGGAGCTCACGGAGAAACCAGATGATTCCTGTCCTAGGATTATCTGTTAGTTTAAGCCTTTCCTCATTGGCCCTTGTAGATTTTGTGGGAAATGTAAAGACTCTAGGAGTGAGATTAACTTATTAGTTAACAACTTAAATATGTAAAGAGGTACAGGAGAAGAACATTACGGATTTCAATTACTACCTTTCCTTTAGAGTCCTGTGTTTTAATTACGCTCAACGGTGGATTTCATTGTGATACCGCCATTAGTGAATGTAACATACTTAGATCATAATCATTAAATATTACCCTCTCATGCCTTCTCTGTCTCCCTGACCTTCCTTATCCTTTGTTGTTTGTAATAGTCTCCTTTATCATTAAATAAATTTGTCTTTATTAATTTCATACATGTATAGAACGGATTCTTGTTCTCCCCCCCCATACCCTCTCTTATTTGCTCTTTTCTTTACAAGTGTCCTTTCCCACTCCACAATTCCTGTCTTTTGGTTTTATTTTGTGACTTGTTAATCAGGGACATCTGTGGGGCCAGGAGTTTGGAACTACCTGTAAGGATTCAGGCATTACGCTGGCCTGCCCCTGTCACCTGGCAGAATGCACTCAGGCAGTTCCCTGGTCAGCCCAGAGTTCCATGGTTTCATAGTCTGCACGCAGGTGCAAAGGACCCCTTTAAAAGATAGGTCCCGCCCACTTATGCTCTCTTTGCTCTCTTTCCAGCTCTGTTCTCTCTCCCTTATACCAGAGGCTCTTGTCTCTTCCCTTCCCCCCTCACTTCCCTTTCTAAATAAACTTATCATTCAATCTCTGTCTGCCTGGCATGTTATTCCCTTTCCTGCACCCACTCTCACCTGCTATGGAACCTGCTATGCCCTTTATCTTGGAACCCCCACGCAGGACCCCCGCCCTCCTTTCACCAGCTTTATCTTATAATTGTAACAAAAGAACAACCCTACCCGTGGGAGTCTGGCGAGCTTGTCTTTAGGTACACAGTTGAAGACAAAGAATGCACCCTCACGCACTCCTCTCTGATCCATGACTAGGTACTGACAAGCTCAGTCTTGTACAGTACCTATGCAGACACCCGCAGCTCAGCTGCTGTTGCAATGGTTATGTTGTGCCCTGAAGATAACATTTCTATCTGTTATCCCTATCTTCTAGTTCTTATATTTCTTTTGCTCCCTCTTTAACAACAATTGCTGAGCCTTGGGTAGGGTGGTGGTACAAATGTCCTATTTATGTCTGACATAAATACCTTATTAACAACGCCTTTAGCAGCCATGGGATATCATTCACTGCTATTCATTGCAAAGAGAGATTCCTCTCATTAAGGCTGACAACAGCTTTTGTCTATGCGTGTAAATATAAATGTTTAGAAAGAAGTCTGATGCCATGTGTGCTTGTGAAACAACAGTAATAACTTCCTCTTTAGTGCCTATGACCTTACTGACCGTGTTTTTGTGTGTGTTTGTTTACTGAAGTCGTGGTATTAGGCATGCATTTTCTCGTATGGAGCAGGTCTCAAAGCCAATCTGAAAGTGGTTGGTTACCTCCAATAACAGCCATGCCACTATTGCGCCAGTCACAGATCTTGGCTGTTGGGTTAGCATTGTAGTTTGTAGGCTTCACAACTGGGTAAGGACATGCTTGCCTTTCTCCTTCATCAGTATGCATCGCACCTTTCAGCATTTAGAAAGCATTGGCAAGGCTTTTGTCTTGGTGCTGATTTCTCTGTATCTTGCAATCAAGGTAATACTTCAGCAATGGATCTTATTATCTATTTATGGTGGGCAACCAACATATATGGTGTGGGACTGTATTGTTTTGGGGATCTCTAGGCATCTTTGACCAACAACTGATAAGGAGGCACCCCACATCCAGCACTAGGATTATTTTTTAAATAAAAAAAAAAAATAGCTTCTAGCCTGGTGGTGGTACATGCCTATAATCACAGCCCTTGGGAGATAGAGATGGGAAGATCTCTGTGAGTTCAAGGCCAGCTTGGTCTATAGACCTAGTTCCAGGACAGGTGAGGCTGTTACACAGTGAAACCCTATCTTGAAAAACCAAAAACCAGAACAAAACAAACAAAAAACCAATAGCCTCCAAGATCAGTGTTATTTAGCCATGAAATATATCTCCCTTCTAAATCCTTTTAAAACACACATAGACACACACACACACACACACACACACACAGCAATAGGTTTCCATGTGGCTTTTCCCCACATTGCTCATTTTGGCCAATCCTTGTTCTCTACCCCCTTCAACTACCTAGTTCTCCATACATTGCTTAAGCCTCTCCCACTCCATTCGTCTCCCTTCTAATTTCATAATACCTATGTATATCTACCCCTTCTCCACTAAATACTCTACCTTGTGATGCTTTTGTAGTTTCCTGGCTTTTCATATATTCTCAGGTAAACTCACAAGTCTAAAGACTCAAAGTTTGGATCTACACATGAGAAAAAGCTTGCAGTATTTGTCTTTCTGGGCCCAGGTTACTATATTCAGTATATTTTTTCCACTTCTAATTACTTAAGAATTTAATTTATCCTTACAGCTGAGTAAAATTCCATTGTATATGTATGTATCACATTTTTTTCATTATGTATTCATCAGTTGATGGTCATCTAAGATGATTTCAGTTCCTAGATGTTGTGAAATGAACACACCCCAACTTGCACATCCTTACTGAAATTTGATTTTTTTTGTTTTCTTCTGACTGGGGTGGTGTAGAAAAGCAATTGATTTGCATTTTTCCAGATGACTGAAGGTGCTGAAGATCTTTTTGCCTATTTATTAGTCACTTATATTTCTTCCTTTGAAAACTCTCTTTCAAGTTCATTTGTCCATTAATTGATTATATTCTTCAGAGTTTATTTTTTAATTCTTCATATAACCTGGATATTAATCTGCCAGATAAGTTAACAAAAATTGTTTCCCTGATTCTGTAGGCTATCTCTTCATTTGCCAAAATTGTTCCCTTTGATGTGCAGAAACTTTTTAATCTGATGCAATTCCATTTATTCATACATGCAATTATTTTTTGAATTATTATTCATATTCAGTAAGTCCCAGAATATGCCTATCCCTTGGAGTACTTTCCTTGTTATCCTTCAGTAATTTTACAGTATCAGGTTAATACAGGTTAACAGGTCTAGTTTGATTTGATTTTTGGGCAAGGTGAGTTTTAATCTTCTCTATTTGTTTATCTTATGTTTGAGGTTGCATCTAAAGTCTTTTGACTTTCATAACTGGGATTATGGTACAGGTCTTTATTGAATATCTAGAGACACCAAAAAGCTTGTAGTGTTTATGCTGTTTTATCTTGAGCATAAGTACATAAACCTAGATTATTTTTAACTTTTATCCTTCTTTTATATGTTACGTCCCCACCACATTTTCCCCTCCCTCCATTTCTCCAAACCTTCTCTCTTACCTCCTCTGTTTCCCTTCAAAAACAAACAAACAAACAAACAAAAACAAACAGCAGGTTCTCCAGGAATATCCACCAAATATTGCCTACTAAGATACAATAAGACTGGACACAAACCCTCATATCACAGCTAAATACATAAAATAGGTAGGAAGAAAGGGTCCCAAGCATAGGTGTCAAACACCCCAACTCCCACTGTTGGGAATACCACAAGAACACTGAACTACACAACTATAATGTATATGCAGAGCACCTAGCACAGATTTATATAGGGTCCTTGTTTGTTGCATCAGTTTCTGTGAGCTGCTATGAATCCTGCTTTGTTGATTCTGTGGCCTGTGTTCTTGACCCCACAAGTCCGTAGGATTTTCTGAAGGAGGCAGAGGCAGGGAGATTACAAGTTCAAGACCAGCCCAGGCTACACATTTTTAAAATATCTAGATTTTTGTTGGACAGACTGATAAACATTCTGGATATAAAGAAAGAAATGGTAATTAGGATGTCCCTTCTTCTTAATTACAGGACCAAGGTGGCTCAAGCAGGACTGTGAAATGAACTAATTCTGGTATATTGTTAGAAGAGAAATCAGAAATCCATTTGGACCACAAAATCAGAAATACATAAGACTTATGGCCTTCAGGAAGCCTAGGCAGAAACAGGAAGAGGACCCAAGGGGATTTCTTTTGTTTCATGAATAAATAACTTAGGGTACTAACATTGGATATGGCATGGAAAAGGTGGATTCAACGTTAGCTATCCTTTGCTGTGTTTCCACTTCTGCCATAATTATAAGATGACCTATGACATGGAACATGTGTATTTCTTGTTTTCTCTTGTTGATGAATGAGAGACACATTTGATTACTCCATGGCTATATTATAGTGATTGTTTGGGATGAAAGGCTGCCATAGTTCAAGTTCTGGCTAGATCTGGGATGACTGCCACATATATGCTGTGATGTATTAGTTACTTTTGCATAGCCATCCCCAAAAGTACCTGAGAGAATTATGTAAGGGAGGAAAGATGTATTCTGGCTCACAGCATCCCAGGGCCAGTCCCCGTTTCTTGGCTCCCTGCACTTGGTTAGAACAGTGTTGCAGGAGTGTTTGGAGAATCTGATGGCAGAGAGGACCCAGATAATGAAAAAAAGGGAAGTGGAGCCAGATATTATCATCATAAATATTTTTTCTACCATTCACCCCACTTCCTCTGTCTAAACATCACATTCTAAAGTTTCCACCACTTCCTAAAACAGTGCCACCATCTGAAGCCCAAATGTTCAATGCTTGACTCTGTAGATAGCACTTATATCAAAACCATACAATAATTAACAGAACCTCAAGAGGCAGATGAAATTCCTTCTCAAAAGGGCAATCTACTGTATCTTATCACTTGCTGTAGGCAACCATCTGTAGCCTTCTTAACAAACTACCTTTGAAAACGTGTGGAAATAATGTGATAGATTTTATTACTCTTTTTAAAAAAAATAGGTGGTGATTTAATTACTTTTTAACGGGATTTGAATACTTTAGAAAGCATAAGGACTCCCAAAAACTTGGAGGCCTATTTGGTGTAACTTACATGTAAAACATGTAAGTTGAAGCCCTCTAGTGGAATGTTCCAGAATCACTCATGTAATGACTACAGATGGGAGATTTCTAGGAAATGAAAATTTGTTAAGCATGGGATGCATTTGAGGTCTTAAGAACAAGCTGGATTGAATATCTTAATTATTATTACTTATCTGTCTGCTGTATAGTTTGTGTCATTATTTCTTTAAGTTTTCATCAATTGACCAAGAAATAGCCATTATTTGTCTCTGCAGTTCTCAAGAAGACCAAGGATGGTGTGCTCATTGCTACAGATAGTGTCTTGCTTCCTATCCATCTAGAATCATCTTTGATCACTACATTGGCTCACAATTGTTGAATGGCCTATGATATTTGTAACTTCATGACTAAGAGTGAATCCTGACTGTTTCCAGGAGAGAACACAAAGTTTTTAGCCTGGTGGGAGGTACCTGTCAACAATTGTGATGAATGAAGCCCTGGGAAGAACCCATTTTCAGATGAGTTCATTCAGAGGTCCCCTGTGTAAAGATACTTAATTTTCATGGTTCAGAAGTCAGTAAGGCTTTGGGTCAATTTATCTACCCTGATTTCAGTCACTTTGGGACTTAGTGGCTTGGGCTACATAGAAAATGCATCAATTGAATAATTCTGTTAGAAATGGTTATGACACGGAAGCGCCTCCATTTTGGTTAAATGGTGACGATTTTGTGAGACCACAAAAAATTAGCATTCCTGTTACTAAAGTTAGTTGTCCCTACAACACCCACCTCAGTGATCTCTTGGAATGGCTGACCACAAAAGCAGTTCTTAGATAGCCTTCTCTTCTCCAACCCTTCTCCTTTCTGTAACTACTTCTGGTTTGCACATGAACAGTGAGCTCTCTGATCTCTTGATCTAGAGACCTCCCTTCCATAATTTTTTTCTTGAACTGAACCTGTTCTGTTGTTGAAGTTGCCTTCCTCCTTGTCTGTCATTCCTTACCCAACCTGAAAATGGGGGTGTCAATCCAAACATTTTCTCACAGCTTCCCAGCTTTTCCCACTCCTTTTGTCTCAACTCCTCGGTTTTCTTCCTCTCTGAAACATCTGCTTTCATCCATCTTGTGGACAATTGGTCCAGTGTTTTGATGCCTTGTCTTTCAATACCCAGACAGTGAACTCCTCCCAAGAAACCAAACAACAGTCATTCCCCATTTTGATTCATTCCTCTCCTCGGTCTTACCTTCCCCTCACCTACTCCCCCTCCTTGTGGGCCCGAGCATCTCTCCTGCTTTTGACATGTGTGTAGTTGACATCACTTTCTCAAACCTCTATTTCTAACAGCTTTCTCAGGCTATTTTGAATGCTGTAGGTGCAATAGGCTCTACAGTTATAACATTCTAAACCCAGGTAGACTCGCTTGCAGGTGAGTTCTGAACCATATTACTGCTGAGAAATGAGCTGCTCATCCTCACCCATAGGAAGACTGCTGCTGCTATGTAAACTAGCCTGGATTAGTCCAAGATGCAGCAAGGACCCACCATGTAAACTTTGCTGGTATTCTGATTCTTGGAGACAGTGACCTGACCATCTCCTTTCCTGAGACCTCTTCACCATCTTCCTCCTCCTGAGTTTTACATCTTGTCTTCTCAGCTGCCTAACCAATTTGCATCACAGAAGACACATTGACAACATTTCTTCTCCAAATTGCTGATACCAGAGACTTTGCCAAGACCCTTCTCATCCACCCTGCCCTTGTCCAGGAGGAAAGAGCCGTGAAAACAGCTGTGTCTCCTCTTCCTCCTAATACAAACAAAAGTCAGGAGGGGTAGTCATGTCCAACCCACCTTGTGAAGCTCCTCCCTTTGATTGTACAGTGTTTGGTCAGAATTCACAGTAATTTGGTTCCTGAAAGCAAAGAAACTGACTTCTCTAGCTTTTTTTAATTCTCTGCCCTTGGAATTCACAGTAAGGGTCACCAGAGGCTTATAAATCACTCGGCATCATTTCACAGAATACTAGATGGATATTCCTAGTAAGAGCCTAGTAACTACAGACTAAAAATAGAAACTTTTCAATTCCTTTCCTCTCCACTTCCTCTGAAGCCTGTAATAAAGGACCTCCCACTCTGCCATGTAGCTATGCTCACTCCTCAAAGTCCCCTCGACATTGCTGTCCTTCTGTCCATCCTAGGTGTTAATAATATATCTTATAAAGTCATATAAATCTCTTACCTAAATGACAGTGTCCCCTTGAACCCCTTATGTGAAACCTTACACCATGCCACTAAGACCTTGTTCATATTGTGTGTACTGATTCCTTGATCTGATAGTTAAGTGATACTGGGAAAGATTTTCACCCCTTTTGTGCGTAGTTCCCTTCCATACGACGAGGCTAACAATAGTACTTTCCTCTTAGGGTTGATATGGGAATTCAAAATAGAAAATTCCTTAGTTAAGTTCAAGGGGAAAAAACACAAGTTGTTATAAACATTAGTTATTATGATGACTGCAAATACTATCTAGGAACATAGAGTCTGTCAAATTAGGCTTCCTGAAATTTACATAGCTAACAATGTGGCTCCCTTTTCTTATTGTAATTGAAGACAGTAAGAATGGTTTAGATTGGTGAGCAATCTCAACTTGGACACATCAATGGATTGTTTTACAAGATCAAAAGTTAGTTTTCTGAATGATTTCACATTGTTATGAATTATTATCTATAAAATATCTAAGTATGGATCATGAAGATGATTTTTGAACAGACACATTTATGTTTTAGAAGCTTACTGAACACATTCATTTTGGATTATTTGGGTTGTCTTTTTTTTCCTTTTTTTTTTCTTCTGCATACATCCCAGCTTTTACAGAACTTCTGTTTCCCATAGCCACTCTGGTTGAAACCAAGTCCCTGTTCTGTTTAAATCACAGAGAATGTTTTTGCATAAGCAGAATTCTGTGCTTTACTCTTTCTATTTTAGATCATGACTCATGTCTGTTTGTTCCTTAAAATTATTGTCACAGGGTTAGATTTCCTATGAACTTGGTTTGTCTGGGCAGATGGTAGCTTTCTGCTCTCTCAAAAGACAGTGTTTTATATCATGAAGAATTAAAATCACACAGTTTCATCTAGAGAAATTAAAGCGGTGGCACAAAGACTAGTCTGGTGGGATGATGAAGTTCTGTGTAGCCAAGGGCAAGTCATTAACTCTAAAGCCTGTTTTCTCAGCCAAAAGATGAAAACAGCCTTCATTATGCTCCATATATGTAAAGAATATATGTAGACTCTCCTGGTTTATAGGAAATTCTCAACATTGTGAGGTTCAAGTTCTGATGCCAGGAAAGGTAGAGTGGGGATCATGGGAAGCTGGGAGGCTGAAGACGCTGCAAGGAGCCATGGGCAAGAAAGACACACTTTATTCCTTCCAAGTGAAGGCCATGAAACAGACTGATGCTGGGAAGTACCCAGGCACATATAGGATGTACACGGGTGGATATAGGCACACATGTATACCAATACATAGGCCACGTGGAGACTGACACATAAGCCTACAGACGGGTACACAGATGGAGGCTGACAGACTCAGGCTAGGGTCTCTGACTTCAAGGCCACATTCATGCAAAACTTATAGAAAAGTGGCATTCTACTAGGAATAATTATGTAATAAGTACATCAATGCTTTTTGGTTGCTGGGACATCTAACGTCAGTCATTCTGTGCTGACTCATAGCCCTTTGATTGATGTCCAGCCTCAGCTATCTTGGCCCATGCTGTGTATCTATACCAGCACCATATTGTCTAAACACAAATTGACCTGTCTAGCCCCTCTGTTCCCTACAAGCATACATTGTCTATAATTATTAGGACTATAATTATGCTTCTAATTATTGTAATTTGTCAAGGTCAGAGAAACTACATTAACATTAAAATAATGCATATACAGAGAATCCTAGATGCAAAGTAAGCAGAAGATTATACATGTTACTACTGTAAAAATCTGCTTCACGAGGGAAACCATGGAAGGAGTGATGTAGTGTGCTAATAGTGCCTCTCTTAGGACTTTGAACTGACTCTGTCTCAGCTGTTTCCAAGAAGACAATGATGATTGTGATGACGACAAAGATGTTGACAGCTGTTGTTTCCTGAATCAGAAATGGGCCTGGTCAATTATCTTACCCCTTTATCCTATCAATCTTGTGAGATGTGTAACAGAATTATCCTTGTCTAGGTTTCCTTCAAATACCTCAAGACAAAAGATCATGTTGAGGGAGTTTATGATGTGTAGGAGACTGGGGAATGACCCAGAGGAAGGGAGACAGGAAGTATGAGGAGTGAATACTGGTCTGAGAACTGAAGCTGAGTGGCATACATTTCCATGCAGGGCATTGGATATTATGCTACCAACCACTGAGTGTTAATGAATCAGTGTGTGGTAAGCAAGTCCACCCCTACAGTGCATAGACCTGCATACTCCAGTTACTGAGTCTACTCCATGTGATTGGAAGCGAGGTGCGTTGGAAGAATTTGTAAAGGCATGGGATCATTACCTTGAGAGATCTGATGAACCAAACAGTGAGTTTGAGAGAACCTGGAAAAGAGATAAAAGAAAGCCTAGGCCAGGAGTCTAGGTCGATGATAATAAAGAATGCTGGAGTAACAAGCATGGTAATAATGTAGACCCTGTTGAAGCAGGATGCTGTGCAGAGGTCACCCACATGAGCTCCTTTGGTTTGTACACATGTGAAAAACTTTTCATGATAATTTAAAAGCCATGCAATTCAGGCTGCGTGGGTGAGATTGACCTCTGCCGTGGACTGTCCCTGGATTGATGAAGGCGAGTGTTTTGTGGATTGGAGCTGCTCAGTGAATGTGAACATCTCAAGCTTGTATTCCAAAGCCCCTGTGGTTCACTGGCTTCTTTCAGAACAGCACAGTTCTAAAATTAGCAGAGGATTGGAAGTAGAGGGACTTTGGTGTTTATATGGCTCTGAAGGTATGTGACTGAAGAAAATCTGGTCTGGGAGCTTAACATTATACCACCAAAGAATAGATTTGTCCTTTGAAAAGGTCATAAAGTCTGTAAGAGTAAAGTTTTTTTTCCAATAGCAAGAGTTAGTGTTCTTTGTGACTAATTCATTCAATAGCTATGAAAGAATGGCCATGTACTAAATGCTACATGATAATTGGAATACAAAGTAATACACTAATAGTGACATATGTGGTAGGCATTGCACTAAAAGAACTTTTCATGCTCATATAAATATTAACTATTTGGGAATAAAGATATAGGAACAAGTTTAAAGCTGTCATGAATGAGTAGGAAAAACACACATCTTACTAAACAAGAGACTAACATATAGGTGAGGCCAGCACAGAGTTACCTGCTCAGGTACTAGAGAAGTTCAGTCAAAGGGAATCTCTTCTAGTCAGCAATCTGGGAAAGTAGGTGACCTTTCCCAGGGAGACCAGGATGAGTTGAACCTTCATGATCAGCATGGGAAAGAAGGAGAGACAGAAAATGAAAGGAAGAAGGTAAAATTTGTATGAAAACATCAAAAGATATTATAGTACTATCTACCTAAAATTACCCATCACACACACACACACACACACACACATTTTACTATCTGTGTTGACAATGCCACATCCCTCGAAGACTCCAACACGAGGCATGAATAACCCTCTTTGAGTTGTTGGTCAGGGTTGTCTATGAGACTTCTGAAATGTTGTAGGCTATTTTTTTTGTCATTGGTTCCCCCCAGAGGAGGAAGGTAAGTTCTTATTGCTGGACACAGCATGCACTTCAGACACATGATCTAGAGGAACTGAGAATATAATTTTTTTAAATGTGGAGAAAGAGGGGCATGAAATACAAACATGGCAAGACAGTGTCACACATCTATGAGCAGCTTTTCTGATGGTACAAATTTGTCCCTGCTTATGAGAGTCCATTACCATGAAGTAGGTAACTCTGATTCTTTTCTCAGACCCTTACATGTTCTGTGCTGACCTAGATGGAAACCATGTCCTCCCATGATAAAGGAGGGGACCATGGTCTGGAAAGTTCCTGTGAGAGTCTCTAGACAAAGCTAATGAGGTAGAATTTCGTGATTATCACAGAGTTATTAGGGGCAACCTTTGGGTATGTATATTTCTGCCTTTGCTCATTATAAACAAGCTCTGTGAGTAAAGATATTGTCTTTCTGAAACTCCCAAGACAGGGCGGACACAACGAAACTCTGATAGTGCAGATCAGGTTACAAATACTACCTTAGATGACTAGATGGACAACTAACCCTGGGAAAATACAGGGGGACTTGGGGTACTGGCTTTCTAAAGACACTGAGAAGAGGCCTCCATCCTGTCAAAACATTTTCAGAAAACGTTTCATCTTTCTGACACATTTCTCAATACTCTTCAGGGTGTGTGTGTGTGTGTGTGTGTGTGTGTGTGTGTGTGTGTGTGTGCCTAGTTTTAAAACAGTTCGAACATTTTAGAGTGCAGAAATCAAAGCAAGGATTGTGTCTCAAACCATTTCCGTTGTTTAACTGTCGTTAACTTCCACAGCATACCATTTGTGAGATATTGAGCTAAGATATACGTGCCCACACAGCACCTCATCCCACAGCTACAGAGCAAGTATAGCTGTAGATTAATTAATTCTGATTGATCTGTGGGTTTCTGTATCTATCAACCACTTCATCTCACTAGGCTTCACATGCTGCTGATACAGGTGTGACTGGAACACCATCCTAACCTCCACTTTCTTTCACATTACGTTCATCATCTCCCTCCCTGAAACAGAGCACAATCTCCACAAAATGAAGCCTTTTGTTTACTGTTAAAAATTTAGCACCTAGGAAAATGATTGATATTGCTAGATAAATACCTGTTTCATGATACTGTTGAATAAAACAAAAATGGCGGCTGGTGAGAGGACTTTGTTGGTAAATAGATTTCCAAGTAAGCATGTGAACCTGAGTCTTGGACTGCCAGCATTCATGTAAAATTCCAGACAAGGTGGTGTGTGCTTTACTCCCATTGCTGGAGAGGCAAAGAGCCAGATCTCTGCAGCAAACCAGCCATCCAATTTAGACAAATTGGTAAGATCCAGGTCCAGTAGGAGACTATTTTTAAAATGTAGTGAATGAGTGAGGAAGAGACACTGTATATGTAGGTTAGCCTCTACATGTGTGCATACATACCTGAATACACAACCCACACCAGCATGCATATGCGCACATGAGCATGTACATACAATATAAACAAATAAATGAAATGGTTTCACAGTAATTACTAATCTTGGAAAACTGATCAACAGAAAGTTCTGCAGTTCCATGCAAAGCATCTTTTTCCAAAAACATGGTTTTGAAAGCAATTATAAAACAGCATAAAGTCAAGATGGAAATAGCAATACTTTTTTAAAAAATAAAGACTAAACATAAATATGTAACAGACATCCCCAGGCTCCACATAAATATTTTATGAACTCTTCACATTGAAGAATATGAACTTAACCTGAACTGGTAATGATTCAAATTGATGCCATTAGTGACTTGCAAATAAAGCATTTGCCGACTAAATAATGCAATTGACCTTCCTGTTGTATCAAATAGTTCCTTGGAGCCAGGATAGGTCCTTTCCTAGGGAAGATGACTTTGTTTGTAGTCATCTCTGTATATCTTCAAAGCCTGGCTTCTTATATTGACATTTCAAAAGAAAACAGACTTGCATTCTGATCCAAAGCAAACAGCTCTCCTGGAATAAGTCATATGGCTTTGCAAAGTCATCTGGTGGACATGAGGGGCCTCCAGAGCAGTAGATATGGAAAGTAACTTTATGAATGCCCCTTGATGTCTGTGATGCCACACTAGAAACATATTTCTTTGAGTTTCAAAATTCCCCTTTTCTCTTTTGATTATTTCTTGGTAAAATTGGGAGGACCAAAATACCTTAAGCCACCTACCAATCATATCTTTCAGAATTGGGTCAATGTGATGATTTAGGAAAGCAAGAGAGTATATGATGACAGAGTTCGGGTCCTGTGACCTATGCTATCTGATTTCTTGCAAGTAGAAGAATTATGCTGTTGGTTGGGAAGAACAACCATCAGCAGGGTGGTGGGCGGAATTGAGTAGGGGAGGATGGGGTTGGATTGGTGGTATTTGGAACGAATTCTATACTAATAAAATACAACATTCACTATGGATGTCTGAGAATGGGGTTAGAACCTTGATGGGAATCATAAGGGAAGAATAAGTAAAGCCCTCCCACCTGCAAGCCATACCTGGGTCTTAAATCTCTGGCTTAAATCTACCATGGCTTAGTGAGAATTTGGGTTCAATATAGATCAAGAAATTGCTTTCTCAAAAGGAAAGTGATAAACCTCTTATGAGGTTTGTTCTTGTGGTGACAGTAATGATGCAGATCAGGTAGTCATAAAGGGCCTGTTGATAAGGTGACATCTAGGTACCATCTTAAAGAAGGGAGATAATTATTTATAGGACAACTCAAATCATACCATCCAGAATGGTAAGAATGTGATGAAGACTGGACAGAGATGAGAATCAAGGAAGAAGAGAAAGACAGAGGATAGACACAGAAACATCTCAAAGGTTTGAATGAGAACATAATAAGAACAGTAAGAAGAGCAAAAAGAGAGCTCTGAGAACAGTGACCAAGGGATTTAAGTGCTCCAATTAAAAGATTACATGTATGACTTATTAATGTAAATTAAACATTTATATATAAAAATTAAGCTTATGAATACAAATTGTTTCAGTTTATAAACAAAAGAATCAAGGGATTCCTCTGGCTGATGCTATGGAGATACTAGGTACAAAAGCAGAAATAAGACGTCAAGTTAGAAAGACTTTTGGCATTGACAAAGTTCAGCCATGGCAGTATAGTTCAACTGATGGTGGGTGTCTGTGCACCAGAGATGGGTGGAAAACTATGTTATACTGTGGGCTCTAGGGCTCAAAACCTTCTTAACTCAATGTTCACAGAAATGCAGACAGAAAAGTGTTGACACAAAGGTGTCCCTATTGCCTAAGAAGAAGCCTTGGTTTTGGAGAGTAGGATGGGAGCAGGGGTAGTTGGACAGCAACAAAAAGGCCCTCTCACCTATATTTTAAAGAAGGCCCTAGAAACCCCAAGTGACTACACTGAGTTGCAAGAAATGTTAGGAAGCATCATTTACATCCTGGAGGACCAGATATCCCAAGTAAAACTTACTCTCACGTGCAAAACGGAAGTTAGGAGATTGTGGGCGGCACTGGGAGGTGGGGGAATAGTCTGGGCCACAGAATTCTATTGTAATAATTGAGGTGAGAAACCATGTTGATGAAGGCGGTGAGAAGCAGTCAGATTCTGGACATAGCATGAGACAGTTCAACCAGAGTGTTCTGATTGACTGGCTGTAAGGCTTTAGAAAAGGGGGACAGTTAAGTTGAATGGATGTTGGCAATTAAGTGATTATAATGGTCCACTTATATTAAGCTGGCTAGAGTGAAGAGATAACCAGTGGTTTGATATTTTAGAATGCCAATTTTGAAATATCTACTAAGTTGGGATGTCAAGAAGGTAGTTGGCTAGGCGAGCCTGAAGTTAACAGAAGTGTCTGGCTTAGGAGTAGAAATTTGGGGTCCATCTGTACAGGCATTCGTAAAAAGCTATGAACTTTGACAAAATCTAGAGAAGGAGTTTGGTGTGCAAAACACAATTACGAAGGACAAGGGCTGCAGCACGCCGACATCTTAAAGGGCACTTTACATTCAAAGGGAATGCTTAGTAAAAATGGCACAAAGCCACAAAACAGGTGTCTGTGGAAGACCGGAGTAAAATATCACAGGATAAACTGAATAGTAGGCTATATCAGATGATGGTGATGAGATGAATGAGAGGGGAATCAATAATTGGCCATCTGGTTTTGATAATATGAAAATCACTGGTGATCTTAATCCAAGCTGCTTCAGTGAGAGCTCAAGGAGGAAAAGCTGTCTGGGTTGGACTCAAAAAAGAATAAGATTACAGGAAGGAAGAGAAGAGAATGTAAATAGTTAATTGCAGGAATATACCTTAGAAATCTAGCAAATGGGTTGGAAGTTAGGGGTTAATGTGTACTCGAATCTTTTCTAACTCCACATTGTTTTAACTAGGATATGTTGGAAGATGTTCTGTGTAATGATGAGAAAGATCCAGCATGGAGAGAAATTGTGAGGATGTAGGAGAGAGAGGACAGAGCAATCAGAGTATGAGCCATAAGTAGAAGCAAGAAATGGTGCCCAGTGCACATATGGAGGTTTTGGCTTTACAAAGGAGCACAGACAATTCACACAGGAGAGAAGGCAAATTGCCCAGGAACAGATGCAGGTGGGCAGTACAGGAGGCAGGGAAAGCTAGTGGAGATTCTTTCTGCTTTCCTTTATTTTCTTATTGAAGTGGAATATAAACTCATCAGCAGAAAGGGAGGAGGAACTGGAGATGTCTGGAGAGAAGAGAAAAAATGAAATATCTGCGTGAGAGACTGGATGAACGGATACACTATGAAACTGGAGTGTGGTTGCTGGGGTTGTACTATGATCTCGTTTTATACCAGCAGCCTTGAATTGAAAGTGGAAGCTAGCCACAGGAGTCTGTGAGTGTGGGAGGAAGCAGAACTAGATGAAACCAGCGCTGGAGTGTTGACAGGGGAGCACAACAGGGGGCATAAGAGAGAGGAAAGAGAGGAGAGAGAGAGGAAAGAGGGGAGAGAGAGAAGAGAGGAGAGAGAAGAGAAAAAAGAGGTGAGAGAGAAGAGAGGAGAGAGAGAAGAGAGAGGAAAGAGGAGAGAGAAGAGAGAGAGGAAAGAGGTGAGAGAGAAAAAGGAGAAAGAGAAGAGAGAGAGAAGGGAGGGAGAAGAACAAAGTAGGAGAATAAAGATTATGTTTATTAAAAATAATCACAAGAAGGTACTGTGCAATCTAAGCTGGCCAACAGGTATACCATCAAAGACATTGTAGCGATCTTGGATTCTGTGCATCAGCTTAGTCTTTATTGAAAAGGTTTAGGCATATACCCAAATGGTCCACATCCGTGGAAGACATGTGTTCAACTATGTTCATAGCAGCATTATTGTAATATCAAGAACCTGGAAGCAACCTAGATGCTCCTCAACTGAAGAATGGATAAAGAAGATGTGGCACATCTACAAAATGGAATACGACTCTGAGGGGGGAAAAAAAACAATGGAATCTTGAAATTTGCAGGCAGGTGGATGGAACTTGAAGAAACCATCCTGAATGAGGTAACCCAGTCACAAAAAGAGGAGCATGGTATGTACTCACTCATATATGGATTTTAGACCTAGAGGAAAGGATCACCAGCCTATAATTCACACTGCCTGAGGAACTAGGATACAAGGAGGATTCTAAGAGATTCATATAAGGTCCCTCACAGAAGGGGGAAGGGACAAGTTCTCCAGAGCACATGGGGAGTTTGGGGCAGTGAGTGGAGGGGAAACTAGGAGAAAGAAAAGGGGAGGAGAGGAAGGCACTTGGAACTAGGAAGATTGAGTCAGGGGAGGAATCAAAGAGAGAGAAGAGAGAGAGAAGGAGGGAGGGAGAGAGGGAGAGAGAGAGAGAGAGAGAGAGAGAGAGAGAGAGAGAGAGAGAGAGAGAGAGAGAGAGAGAGAGAGAGAGAGAGCATAAAAGGGAACCATTATAGGTTTGAGGAGAAAACTGACCTAAAGAAATGTGCAGAGACCTATAAGACTGACCCCAACTAACAATTTGAGCAACAGTGGAAAGGCTACCCATTCTCTGATAATGAGATTGATGACTAACTTATCCACCATCACGGAGCCCTCATCTAGTAGCTGATGGAAACAGAAGCCAACACCCACAACTAAACACTGAGCCAAACTGGAATTCAGATACAGAGACGGAGGACAAGACCAGGCTGCAGAAACACATAGAGACAGCTGACCTGTCCAAGGAGGAGCTAATGGGCCCCCAGACTGATAGCTGGGAATCCAGCATGGAACAGACTCAGACCCCCTGAATATGAGTCTCAGCTAGAAGGCCTGGGCAGTCTAAGGGACCTCATACAGTGGAATCAGGATGTATTCCTGGTGCACAAAAGGACTTTGGGGGCACATCCCCCATGGAGGGATACTCCCTTAACCTAGAAACAGGAGAGATGTCCTAGTCCCTACTCCAAATGACTTGATAGATTTAGATGACCTCCTCCTGGAAGACATCACCCTACATGTGGAGTGGGGGGAATGGAAGGAGGTACATGTGAGGGTGGGATAGAGGGAAAGAGGGAGGGAGGGAGAGGGAACTGGGATTGATATGTAAAATAAAAATAAAAAATTAAAAAAAGAAAAGGTTAGCAACTTCTGCAAAAGCAAACTTTGCTACTTTTTAATATGACAAATTAGAATATGTGAAACTGGAGTTAAAAAATCTCAAATTTCTGAGAAGTCATTAAGAGAAGATAGATTGGTAGAAATTTTTCTCTCCTTTGTGATCATTTAAGGGCTCAAGTAATGATAGTACTATCTACAACATCTCACATTTAGAGGATTCAAAGCTTAACAACCTCAGTCAGCCAATAAGAAGAAAGGGCATATTAGGACAAGTATGAGAGTCTTTCATGGGCCAAGGGTAAATGGCATGTGATCATATTCTGTTAAAGAAAACTTAGCCATTATCCTACATGGGGAGCTAAGAAATAAAGTCTGCGTCTCTGATGAAAAAGAGAAGAGAATTTTGGTCAACAGCTAGCATTCCACAGATGGCTCCTATGTCCTTCATTTCCTATCTCAAACATGTTCAAAAATTCCCCAGGGAAGGAAAAAATCTATTCCCCTTTCTTCATTATTGCATTGATCTCAAAATCTTGGGCCTCTATAAGGTACTCAGATGTTCTTTCAACTTTGAAACAGGGTTGAGACTGACAGACCATGGGGACCTCTGAAGTTGGACTGGATGCTACACGCCTGTGTGTGTGTGTGGGGGGGTGGAGCGGAATATGCTCCCCCACCCAGCTCATAGAGTGGAACTATTAGAGGTTGTGGCCTTGTTGGAGGATGCTTGTCACTGGGTGTGGGCTTTTGGGTTTCAGAAGCCCAAGCCAGGCCAAGTGTCACTCTCTTCCTGCTGCCTTTGGATCTAGATGTAGAACTCCCAGCTACCTCTCTAGCATCACATCTGCCTGAAGGCTGCCATGCTAACTGCCATGATGGTAATGGACTAAACATTTCTAACTGTAAGCAGCACCAATTACGTTTTCCTTTATAAGGGAAGCATGGTCATGGTGTCTCTCCACCACAATAGAAACTCTAGCATAGCACTCAAGGTCTAAATGTTGTTCTACAAGGTCTAACACCATTGGACTAAAAATGCGTTATCAGGTTCTGTCCAATAAAGAAACAGACAAGATACCACAGAAGACTCTAAAAATAGTCCCTAGTCCACGGCAATGATATTCTGTTGATGAGGTGTATTGGTTAGTTTTTATGAACATAATATAGACTAAAAATACCCAGAAAAGATAGTCTCAATTGAAGAATTGCTTTTATTATTATTCTGTGGCAACATTTCTCAGGCATTTTCTTAATTTCTAATTGATACAGATTGCCCTGGCCCACTGTGGGTGTGACATCCCTAGGCAGATGGGCCTGGTCTGGATAAGAAAGAATATAGTAATCTGTGCGGTGGGGATGGGGCAAGCCAATAAACATCATTCCTTCATGGTCTCCTCCTCAGGCCCTGTGTCCAGGTTCCTGTCTTGAGTACCTTCTGCTTTGGTTTTCCTCCATGATGGACTGTAAGCTGTAAGCCAATGAAACCATTTTCTCCCCCAAGTTGTTTTTGGTCAGAGTTTTCGCTCAACAACATAGGAGTAAAACAGGACAGAGGTGGTATTGATTGTGAAGAATGCCAAGCCCTAAAACAGTGGTTTGCAACATTCTTAATGTTGTAACCCTGTAATACAGTTCTTCATTTTGTGGTAACCCCAACTCTAAAGTTATTTTGTTGCTGCTTCAAAACTTTAATTTTGCTACTGCTATGAAGTATGATGTAAATATGTTTCTTTCCAACAGTCTTAGGTGACCCCTGTGAAAGGGCCTTTCTACCCCTAAAGTGGCCATGACCCACAGGTTGAGAACCACTGCTCATGGAGGTGTGGGAGGTGGATGTTGGGCGAGAATATGCTATAAGGAGTTGGCAGGTTTTCAGAACCTGTTTTCTCTTGCATGAAGGCGACTTTACATAGTCAGTCTTGTGGTTTCTTAGGCATTATAGCTTTCTTCAAAATTTCATCAGCTTTGACCTACTTCTTCCCAGTTTCACACACTGCTAAGTAGACCACAGATTATTTTCTAGACCTTTTGTAGGTGGTGCTTCCTTCATCTAGCTCACCATCACAGAATCCCCACAGAAGTGCTGAGACAAGCCTTGACAAAAGCACTGTCCTTGATGTTATCTGTATCATGGGGTGGGATTTCCTTTTATTTGTGACCTAAATGTCTTTTGTTATTTGATGTGCAAAAATTATTAGTTTCTTAAGCCCTGAGAAGACTTGAAGTTTTTTTATTTTCCCTCTTGTGATTTTTTTTTCCCAATTCAAATGAAAATCTAGCCAGCTCTTACCTGAGTCCATCTCTTTCTTGTAATATTTATCTAAACAGTAACAAACAGGAGCCAACATCCTTTAGCATGTTTATTTCTTGTAGCTGATTACCCTAGAGCTATGAAATTTGGGAGTTCTTGGTTAGCATAGAAGGTGTGTGTGTGTGTGTTCATCCATGGTTAATTCAGGGGCTCTAGTTTTTGATGTCCATTTCCTTCCTGCCTCAGTGCAAACATCAAGCTAACACCATATATTCAGGTGTTTGTTATGGCACTTATATAACTTATTGTTATATGCCCTCCCTATGTTGATTAGGGACAATGCTAAGCAAAGAGACTCCAAAAAATCAGTGATTTAAATAAAAGTACCTTCTTCTGGCAAAGACTCCAGGTCATCTGTTCTGGTATCTCAGTTTTTCACAAATTCAGGTCTAATGGTGGATTGGTATTTGTTTCCAAGGAGTCATTTTGAAAGTCAGCCCCAAAGAGGAAGATATGGGAGGAGGCTGAATAGAAGGTATTAATGGGTGGGTTCTGAAGGTGGACCACGAATTTCATGTTCGTTAGTAGGAACGTTATCACTTAACTTTATCACTTGCAAGGGGCAGCAGGGAAATGTAATCTCTACAGGTCCAGGGTGAGAAAAGATTGTTTGTGGCCAGCTTGTGTGTTTTTTATCACAGACAACAAAGAAGAATAACAACAGAGGTCTTTGGTGTCACTATTATCTCTAAAGTGTCAGTGTTATATTTTAAAAAAACTAGATGAGAATATATGATTAATGGACAGAACTGAGAACTAAACAAGAAAGACTTTTTTAACGATAGTGATGGTGTTATTTATAACAAGTATGTGATAAATAGAGGACTTTGGGATTTGATCTGATTTGTCATAGTGAGAGTAGATGGGAAGTACATCTTTTGAGGGTTATTAGAGATTTTAGCTTCTTTTAATTTTTAAAATTTCATTTTCTTTCCAACCACATACCTCCTTCCCACCATTCCTCCTGCACCCCCTTCTACCCAAGCCCACCTCCATCCATTCTTCCTAAAAGGTAAGGGCTCCCATGGGGAGTCAACAAAGCCTGGTCCATTAAGTTGAGGCAAATCCAAGACTCTCCCCCCTGAATTAAGACTGAGCATGCCATCCCACCATAGGGAATGGGCTCTCACAAGATAGCTCATGCATCAGGGATAGACCCTTGTCCTACTGCTAGGGGCCTCTCAGATAGACTAAGCTACACAGCTGTCTCCCACATGCAGAGGGCCTAATTCAGTCCTGTTGAGATTTCCTTTATTCTAGAGCTTTTATTTTCACAGGATTTGAGGGGAAATAAGCTATTATAGAGAAATGATTTTAAAATAGACCCGGTGTATCATACATCTTAATAATACTTCAGAATAAAAAGACAATGCTTTCTGATATAAAAGTGACCTTAGCCATTCATTCAAACAAATGGGTAATTTTCATAAATGCATTATTGGGCTCAAATGATGGTATCTCCCATATGCTATTACACACATATAATAAGTCAAACTAATTGCTGGATAAATTATCAGCCACTTAGATTTGGTAGCATGTGGATCATTGGTGAAGTTGATACAAGCTGTCTCAGTGAAACCTCAAGAAGAAAGTCCTGTCAGGGTGGACTTGAGAAAGATTAAGATTAGAAGAAGGACAAGAAGAGCTGTTGTGGCTTTTTTCTGAGACCTTTTAAATAGAAGTGCAAATTTTCAGTGCAGCGAATGAATAGTACCAATGCCAGTCTGTATATATGTTTCTTTTATTGGTTGACGAATAAAACACTGTTTGGCTAATGAGGCAGGAAGACAGGCAGGATTAGGAGATGAGGAGGATTCTGGGAAATGTAGGCAGAAGTAGTCGCCTCATAGGCCGACAAAGGTCTGGGACCCTTCTTTTGTAAGATAAGACTACGTGGAAATACTTAAATTTATAGAAATGAGTTAATAATTAAGACAGAGCTAGCCAATAATAAGTCCAAGTCACTAGCCAACAGTTTCATAATTAACATATGTCTCTGTGTTTTTATTCTGGTGCTCAAGGGAAGTGGCACTTGAGGGGACAAAGAAATTCGCCATAACCAATCATTCTAGGACAGGATCAAATATTAATATTCATTTTCAGGAAAGGGGCAGATCATTTCCTATTTGTGATACAAAAAAGACGGAGGGCTGCAAATATGAAGAAAGATTATTTGACTATGTGTGAGCTTGTTTTTTCCTCCTCAAGCTCAGTAGGTGCTTGTATTGGTTACTTTTCTCTTGGGACAGAACACCATGACCAAGGCAACTTAACAGAAGAAAGAGTGTTTTGTTTCATGGTTCAGAGGGATAGAATCCATCATCCTGGCACAGCAACAAGTGGCAGGTATGGCAGTTAGAGTAGGAAGCTGAGAGATTACACATCTAGTAGCAAGGCAGAAGCAGGAACTGAAGCAGGGACTTGAAGGAATGCCACTTTCTCTCTCTCTCTGCTTATCCAGTTTCTTATATAGCCCAAACCTGTCTACCTAGGGTTGTGCTACCCACAATAGGCTGAACCTCTTACAACAATTAGAAATCAATAAAAGGCCCCACATTCATGCCAAACAGGCCAATCTGGAGGCAATTTCTCAACTGGGACTCCTTCTTTCCAGGAGACTCTAGGTTTGTGTCCTGTTGATAGCAGACTCTAACTATGACACACTAACAGCTAGAATTATGACAAACTCACAGTTACAAATATATTTAATTGCCTCATTTTGAACATAGGAAGAAGCATCCTCAATTCATTTTGGCATGACACTTTAGTTATGACAAAATCACCCTAGAGTCATCTTGTGTTTCTTGTCCTTGTACAAAAATTAGTCATATTTCTGAACCTTCATTTCACACAATATTCTGGGTGCTAGTGTTATATTTGTCATTGGTTTTATCTCTGTAGTTCCAAAACTTTCAGTGAACACATGGAGAACTAACCCTAGACATATCTCTAGCTTGTAGACTGTGATCTTGAAATGAGGGCTACTTGAATACCCACACACACATGCATACTTATACATAGATACAAATTTGAATGATACACACATCCAATTTTACTTTAAGGCAGCTGCTTTTGCTTAAACGTTCTCTAGCTTAATTGCTTCTTTCTTATTGCATATTAAAGATTATGGTTCTCAAGACGGTATGGGTTATAGAGCAAGTCATGGCTACTTACTGCTATATCCTCTGTTCCATACACAGTACTTGTCCCATAATACAATTGATACCAATATCAATTGCTCCTATTGGACTGCTGAGAATAGTGTTCATATCTTTGTGTCTGCCCCACCTGTTCTCATCCCACCTGTGGTGGTTTAGATAGGAATTTCTTTCATTGTCTCTGATGTTGGGATATTTGGCACCCAGCTAAATGCTGTGTGCATAGGTTTAGAAAGTACAGCCTGGCTAGTAGAAGTATATCACTGGTGGCAAAAAGCGCAGACTTTGAGATTTAAAGACTCCACCACCCCTAGTTTATTCTCTCCGTTTCGTACTTGTGTGTCAAGATACGAGCCCTCAGCTTCTCTTCCAAAAGCCATGTCTGACACCCGCTGCCTCTCTCAGCTCCACCATCATCGACTTTAACCCATCTTGGACCATAAACCCAAATAAAGTCTTTTTTTTTTCATAAGTTTCCTTGACTGTAGTCTTTTATCACTGCAATGGAAAAGCAATTAATACGCCAGCTTTAGCCATAATTATATTAACAGAGCACACAATAATTATGCATTATAATATTTATTCTAAACTTGATAAATTGATACTAAAATTCTAGTAAGTGCAGAGAGTCAAGAATAATCAGAGCAAGTTTCATGAAGAAAAAAAAAAACTAATAAGACCCAAGATGGAACCTTCCTTACACCACATAGATTAATCACAATGGTGTATGGTAATGAACGTGGTGTGTTAATGGTACAAGAACAAACATTGCTGGGGTGTAACTCAGTGGGAAAGCCCTCCCTTGGAATATTCAAGGCCCTGGAGGACATAACTGAGAATGTGAAAGTAGCATTGCTGCATAGAGAAAGGAGAGTAGATGTTTGATGAATAGTACCCCAAATTTTCTTTCCATCAAAAAATGTAAAAACAGAAATTTGATTACATTACTCATCAAAATAAATCTTAGATTGTACCCTGGGAAGTTATCCCCAATCTAAATGAGGTGGGACAGTTCATCATCTGCATGAAAGGAAAAAATCAGACAGGAGAAAGAGGATTCCAGAATGGATGACAAGCATTTTCCTTCATGTAGACAGAAAAAATAAGGTGTAGAATGAAGGAAAAAACAGGTCCCCATGCTTGGGTCAGAGAGAGTGGATAAAATACCAGAATATTTGGGGGAGATTTTTTCAAATCATATACACTCTGAACCTGCCACCTATCTAATTCAGACATTGAACAAAACAGGGTAAATTCATAATAATCCAACCATCCGTGTTGGCTTTTTTTTTGTTTGTTTGTTTGGTTTTTTTGTTTTTGTTTTTGTTTTTTAAACCAAAACAAGGTTTCTCTGTGTTGTTGTCCTGGTTCTCTCCTAGTTGTCCTGGAACTCATTTTGTAGATCTGGCTGTCTCTGCCTCCCAAGTGCTGGGATTAAAGGCATGGGCCATGTTGCCTGGATTTTGGCTCACTATTTTTAAGAAAGGGTATGCTGATCATTATTGGTGATTGTGATGAAAACTGTGACATTTATAAAAAGTGAACTCTTCACAAACGCCAGAAAAAGCTATTTCCTTTATTGTGTGTTTCCCAGTGATCCATAGCATCCAAGATGTAGATGGTAGAGGGAACACAGCTGGCAAACCATGAAACCAGAGCATCTAGCAGTGTGCTAAGCAAACTGAGCAGGCATGGAATCTCACAGCTTTGGCTGCTGTAGCTGAGTGCACGGCATCAGAACTGGACACAGAAATCAAGAACCCAAGCTTCACAAAATCCTCAGACCCTGGACCCTTCACTATTTCCCCAGCAACTCGGGGGTTATGTGTGGTCATTGGAGAAAGCGAAGGTGCTTTAAAGGTTCACAGGGTGGGAAAACTTTATTAAAGGAAGCTATGTGCTTTTCCTCCAACCAGCTCCCTGAGAGGAGAGCCCTAGCAACAGAAACCCTGAAATTCCAAGAAGAGCCCCTTTGCAGGCTCTGCATGCTCTAAGACTTTTTTATTTTTATTTTTTTTTAGGATTAGAATCCAGGTCTCCCGACTTATAATTTATGGTCACACCCACCACACACTGCCATTTCAATAAAGGACACTCAAAGCTTAATAACAAGCAGACTGTCTTCTAACATCCTGCTGTGAAATGCCAAATGCTTCTCAGTTTGCCTCCCATCCACTGAGTCATGTCACGATTGTACCCTGGGAGAAGTGCATCGGGATGAATCCTTAGCCTCTAAGCCCCCACTGCCCTCATGAATATTATCCCAACTCCCATCAGGGAAGTTAGTCACCATCAATGAATCGATGAAGTGCTCTCTGGAAGAGTGATTGCTTCTTGTCTTGGGGAAATACCCGCAGACTGTATGATGCCTCTGGGTGACCACAAAAACTTGCTTTATTTTTAATATTTTACCCCATTTTTATTGAGTGTGTGTGTGTGTGTGTGTGTGTGTGTTCGTGTGAACACCAGAGACTATTCCCATTAGCTCTCCTGAGAACATAGTTCAATGAAGCAATCACATCTATAGCTCGTTGGTATGGCTGGTCTCACTAGCCAGCTTACTCTGGGGAATCCTCTGTCTCTACCTTCTGAGGCTGAAATTGCAGGTGAGCCACTCTGCCCACCTAATTAGTATTTATGTGGATTTGGAAGAAAGGGGTTGAACCATGTTCCTCATAGATGCCTGGACATGCTTAACCACTGAGCTATCACCACAGCCTCGAATTTATTTTTCAAAAGAATTCTTTCTAAGAAAGGATTTTAAAAATGAAAAGATTCACTTTTTTAAAAAATGTACAAAATTAAAAGGTTAATATATACTTAGGTCTTTTGGTCATTTTTTGCAAAAGTTCCAAGTGTTATCTCCTTGCCACAAGATCTGAAACAACTGCTCTAAATGTGAGTCTCGGGAATTCTGGTTCTTGTGTCTATTTAGGGGGCATGCAGAGTATTTCACCACACATGTTAAATGTTTTAGAGGTGTTTTCGTTTATACCGCTTCCCAAGTTTCTCTGACCATGAGACCTGCATTAATAGTTTTTCTTAACATCTGTTATGGCATCCTGTTCCGCCAACAGAATTGGGGTACTGGCTATAGGATGTGATTTCGGTGTGAGGACATAATCCCTTATAAGGAAGAAGAGGGGCCTTGCTCTGTCTTTGGTGGTGGTCTGAGCATCCTGAATTGTAGCCTTAGGCAACTCCAGGGACAGAAGAGGCTATTTACCTTCATTGTGTGAGAGTTCCCCAAATCTGTTATTCTTTATACAGGAATTCATTTACTTCCTTAATCTGCCCATCACTTGGTACCTAAAGCAAACCTCTGTTAGAATTCACAGAGCATCCTTTAGGAGTCCTACTTTCTAATGTCGCTCCAGAAACTCGGGACTTGGGAGGAGGATTCTTGTTCACCATGGCATTCATAGAACCACAAAAACGTGGGTCTGTGACTGAAGTGACTTCTCTTGGCACCCACAAATCCTTTTCTGTCATCATGAGACAGTGTCTTCCACATTTTTCTCTTCAGAGTGTCTTTTGTTCTCTCCATGTGTATTAGAAGTTGCCATTGATGAATCAAACATCTACAGAAGCATTCCTATTGTTCTCATCCCTGATTCCAGAGCCCCACATCACCCAGGAGAAATCTCTAAAATTCCTAGTAACAGGAATGCTTTCCTCAGGCTCTAGGATCACAGGACTTGATGGAGCGGGAGGTTTGCTGCCAAGTTGCTTTGTTCTTTATTTCAAATTTCCTTTGCATTTCAACACTCATTCAAAACTGTTTCCTTTCTTATCTTATGCTTATAATACTACTTTGTTTTTTATGCATGCTCTTGGGAGGACTCATCTTTTACCTTAAACAGCTAATTAAAGTATTTCATACAAGTTAGTGAAATGTTCCTCTAAAAATAATTTCCACTGCAAGTTCTCATACTATTGTTATTAAATACATACACACACAGGCATACGCAGAGACACAGAGAGACACACACAGATATATGCACATAGATACACACAGACATATGCACATACATACAGACAAACAAAGTGGAAAATGTCCATGAGGGTTCATGTTTGCCAAATGTAAGTTCTCTTTTTTGGAAATTCTGTTTTTTGGAAGTGTTTATCAACTTTGGCAGTACCTTACAGCCTTGTGAGGCTCTTATAAAACACAGACAAACTTCAGCAAGTCTGATTGTTGAAGTTGCAGAGTCCAGGTATCAATTTCTGAGTATCTAGTTAATTCAATTGTGCACATCAGGCTACAGAATCACTTATTTAAAATGCAGAGTGAGGGAACGTGGAAAATGCCATCACTTAGGAAATTGTCACAAAGCACAAACACTCTGCCAGGGAAAATTACACCTTGTCACCTACAGCAGCTATTCATCTGGTCACCTACTGCTCTTCAAATAAATTTTCCTTCCACACATTCAGAGAAGTGTGACAACATAGTAAATTTTGCTCTTGCCCATTGAAATCATCGCCTGGGTAACTGTGAAAATAGATCTAGGACATGTAGTCACTTTGGTGATAGCCATCAGTGGGATGCTGTGCTTAGGAATTTATATCCAGAGATAGTTATCTGTATCGGCTAGTTTTATGTCAATTTGAAAAGAGGAAACTCCATTAAAAAGTATGCCTCCATAAGATCCGACTGTAGGATATTTCTTAATTAGTGATTGGTGGTTGGTGCCATCCTTGGGCTGGTGATCCCAGGATCTATAAGAGAGTATGCTGAGCAAACCATGATGAGCAAGCCAGTAAGCAGCACCACTCTATAGTCTCTGCATCCAGGTTCCTGCCATGCTTGAGTTCTTCTCCCAACTCCATCAATAATGGGCTACAATGTGGAAGTGTAAGCCAAATGAACTCCTTTCTCCCCAACTTGCTTTTGGTTGTGGTGTTTCATTATAGTAATAACAACCCTAACTAAGACAATATCCAACCAATTCTAATGTACCTAGTACAGGGTATTATGAGGGTTGCTACCTTCAGGCATGAAGTACAATGTGCTTGCCTCTGATGCAAGGAAAGGCAGAGTTTGTGGGCTGTTTGTGAAGGTGGCTGCAGTAGCATCTTAAGAGAGGTGGTTAGCAAGTGCCATGAAAGCAGAGAAGTTAGGAGGATAAGGAGTGCCACAACTTGTCCTTTATTCACTGTGTCACATCTTGTCCTTGACTCATTACTCTAAATTGCCATCTCATCTCATCTCATCACTTCAGTGCCAGGAATGAGTTATTTCTTCATCGAAACCTATCTTTCTCCCATGATGCTCTTGCCAAGACTTGCTAGGATATCAATTGCTTTCTTACAAGAGCCCCAGCTCCCCATGCCAGCCCTCTATCTTAACTCTTTTTATCAAGAGAGCTTGATGTAATGGCTTGACATAGAGTGAGCCTCAGATATGTCTATGATATAAATTTCATAATAATATCCTAATGCATCTGTTGTCTGCCTTGGAATGGGCTTAAGAAATCCAATATCCTTTACAAATACAGACAGTTTGCTTAACAGCATGAAGTTATTGTCAGTATGCAGATAATAACCTCAAAGCTCAGCTTTGATTATACAGTAACTATAGTTCTTATGTTGTCTTTGGAATAGAGCAAAAGTGATTGCTGTTTTGGACACCACTACTGAGCAAGAGAAATGGAAAGGAATAGAGCCAGGTACAACATCATTATATTTAATAGGATCAGTGATGAAACATCTTTACTAAATAGGCCGTTTAAACATATCTAATGCCTTCTCTTAATCTTCTAAAAGCAGGACACACTTTCTTAAAGGAGAGTGCCTCTTTTTTCACCATGCATCCAGTGTTCTGAGAATCCATGAATCCCATTGCTTCTTTGCCCCCCCCATGCTGAAAGTCTCACAGGAATGGAGGGAAATAGGCCTTTGCCCACCTTTTCCAGGAGGCATGAGTCACTCTCATCTGTTCACTTCTGAGAACCAGTCATCTGGAAAGCTTGCAGTTGCTGACAGCACCCTGCCTTGTTACCAGAATATCATCCAAGATTCATGTTTTTAATGCATTTAGGGGTAAGAAAGGAAGGGGAAATGTGTGGAGTATGCTGGGTGTAATAAACTGGTGGCTAGTAGAGACGGTTGCAAGTGAGAAAAAATCATCTTCTGTATACAGATACTTAAATTTAAAACATACCTAGGGGATGATGTATTCTAAAGGACTGAGCACCATTGAATGCCTACCCGTTTGGCTTTTGTAGCCTTTCCAACTCAGCCTCTGTCTGCCCTCTCTTGACTATTCTGTCAACACATATACCTATTGTTTGCTTCCATTTCTTAATTAAAGAATAATGCTGAGATGCAAGTTGTTTTTCTTTTGATTGTGTACACAGACTTAAGCAATTAGTTGTATTTAGAAGCACCCAGTTGTGAAAAAGTAATTCTCACATTGTTTTCTTATAGATTTTCTTCCCCCTTGCCATTCATTCCTGATCTTAGGAATTATACTCAATCCCTTTGTTTTAAGATTATTTCCTTAAGGTGTTCAGGCTGAACACAACTGGTATCAGGAGTTGTAGCAAAAGTTCTAATAGGTCTTAATAATAAAAGCCTGGAACCAGGTATATAGGAAAATGTTGAGAGATCAGAGAGAAGAAGGAGCAAACCAAAGCCACCTTTACCTCAATAGCTTCCCAGCAGAAAAGAAAATGAGTTCCTGTTTCCTCCCACCTATATTCTTTTCTCTGCCCAACCTTCTCACTTCCTGTCTGTCTGTACAGACCTCCAGACCTCTATGGTTAGCTAGTGGCAAGCTCCATTCTATTATCATTAGACACATTTTATATCAACAAACAAGATATCACCACAAGAGTGACTCTATAAATCAACCATCTAGGCAAGATTTTCAAGCTGAGTTAGTCAATAATATAATGTCAGTACCCATTCAACCATTTTACTTCTGATAGTAGATGGAATGGTAGTCAGCCTTAGTCTTCAATAAGCTATATTGGAATAATATGACCAAGGCCTTCACTTGAGATTAATTGAATTGAAGCCCAAGTAGAAGGTGAGGTATTTTGACCTGTGCTTGAACATTTTGAGGGCAGCGTTAACTGCAAGAAATTTTGACTACAGTGTCTCTTAATTGCATTGAAAGGCAGCACAAGAAAATGAGAAGTACATGATATCCAAATGCTAAGTGGAAATTCATTTTGTACTTGAAAAGAGACTCATTTCCTTCAAGATGTACTGAAAAGTAAGTCCCGGATATAACTGTAGGTATACCAGATCTCCACAGCTGTAGCAGGATTCCTCAGCGACAGTTATTGCCATGATGACATAGATGATAGTGGGATCTTGTGACTTCTATTGGAAATATTGAGGAGCTTATCCTGGAAGTTGAAAATATTTAAGTCCTTTGAATGTTCCTGGGTGGCCAATGCAACTCTTCCCCTCTGGGAGTACTCTCCCCTATCCCAAAGGTAGTTAAATGGCACTAGATAAGATGCTATTCACTCACCACAGTATGAGAGTTCACATTCAGATCCACTCCCCTCTACCTCCAAGCCTCAAGTCTCAGAAGATAGTCAGGCAAGAATCACAATCTTTGTTTCAGGAGAGATAACCTTATACTTAATGGATATGCAGGACTCTGAAGATTATATCTGAAGCATGTTGGCCTGGAATGGGGAAAACCACTAGGTGGTTGGATGGAGACTATATGCAAACAAGATTCATTTTTAACTTGGGTTTCAATGTCAGGAAACATCTCAAGATGATCTTAAGACTCTTGGTCAATGTTAAGAATCTGGGGTGAGTCCTTTAAAGATTTAAGAGAATGGTGGCTTTCAGTAAATGAAGTAGAGATGTTAGGACTGTCTTGGTATGGTCCTGATGAAAAGTGAGAAAGTTAAGGGAGATGAGTGTTAGGTTTGATTTTTATAGAAGTTCTGAAAACCTTTCATCAGCTGTGTTCACTAAAAGAACTCAGAGAACACTTCCTTAATCGAGGCAGCAAGGTATATGGTGGTCAGAGGAAGCACTGACATTTGTCTAGAAGTTTGATGGAAGCTTCTGTCTTTGTGAAAAGGATAGCCATAAAACCAGACCCTGCATTGTTATTGAGAATGACAGGATTCCAGAGTCACAGAACTTGGGATTCTAGCCACGAAAGGATTACAGCTGTTGTTGACAAAAAGTCTATCATGACCAGGTCAGAATGTCCTAAATGTCTTAACAGGGATCTTTTCTATTGGCTAAGAGGTCACCAGGCTTCAAGACATGAGACAGCTAGACTGCTGACTTGGGTTGATTACTTGTATTATTCTATTTCTGAATATACAGAAGTAAGCAGAAGTGTGGTATCAGCTACCACAGTGGAAATTTGTGGTCCTCCCTCCAGTTTCCATATTTAAATTAAAGACCATCAAAAGGGAAGCTAAGTAACTTTGTAATGATACTTGAAATATGCACACAAATACTGAACATCCTTCTCAATTATTCTCCATAGGGATCTCATTTCACAAAATAAGGAAGAAGAGGAAATTCAAAGTGTGTTCAATGTGGTATCCTGACCCTTCTGTTGCTGGTGTACTCAAAACTTCATCAGGAACTCCAGGTAGAGTAGTGGTTGGCTAGATTATAAATGAAGACCAAGTGATACATCGAATTTTAGTTTACTTCCCTAGTCTCCATCTATACAGATATCTTGGACAACTGACAGACTTCTCACAATGGTTGCCTTATTATAGTGAGAATGGCCACACAGAATCCTCTGAAATTTCTACAACTCCTCTATCATATTGCCAAATATGATAAATGAAAAGCAATCTGCATTCCAGGAGGAATTGGAGAGAGGTCTGCTACCATTAGTAATTTAGGATATGCAGAGGTGGTGGTCTCATTTTATCCCCATTGATTTGACCTGTGTGTATCTGGAAAAAAAGCAGCTGGATTATCAGAAACAATGAGTAAACCACTATAAATGTAAGTGTTGATAGTTGTCATTGAGACTTACATGTGAAATATGGCTCTTTTAATGAAACAGACAGATGCACTTCCTGCCATTTGCATGCAGTTATTAATTTGGGGAACAGAGTTTCCTAGATTAGAGCAAGCTAAACTATAACTTATGAGCCAAATTACTTCTAACAGAGAATATGCAAGTGTGAAGGGTCTGTCAAGAACAAAAGACAAATGTTCTCTGACCTTGTGTCAGCTGGTCTCTCTTATTGGTTGGTGCCTTTTATTGGACAATGAGTAAAAGAACAAGGGAAGGATGGCAAAGAGGCAGAGACTGATGTGGGCTCCTTCTGATCCAGTTACTGCCACTTTTAAATGGCCAACCTGCCAGCATCAGAACCTGCAGAAATCAATTTCTTGTTTCGGGGTGATTCCCTGCTTCTTCTAAATGTATGCTATCCAGTTAAAAGGCCCATGGTTTATCTAAATACTCTTTACATCTGTCAGCTTCTTGACACCCAGATGCCACCTGCTCATATCTGACCTGCATTAAATTTCATTTCATCAACCCCATATTCCCAATATCAGCTAATTCTGCCTTTAGACTGCTCTCCTCCATCTATCTATCTCAGACACCTTGCCAAGAGTTCTCTTAGTAAAGGACAAATTTAATTATGTCATTCACTGCTGAAAACTTTTCATATATTACATTGTATTACATATATCAATATAAAATTCAAAATTATGAATCTTAGTTATGAGACACTCTAACACTTAGCTTCTGTTTGACTCAGCTTTTACTATTTTCAATTTCCTCTCTTACAGTAAGTTCCAATAACAGTGAACTACTTTCCTTTCCTTAAAATGGAGCCAGGGCTTTGTGTGACCTAGCTCTGTCTGAGCACCCTCCCCACTTTATCAAATCCCACTCAGCCTTGAGACTTCAGAAGCAATGGCAAGTTTCACAAAACATCTTCCTAATACCTTGAAGAGAGCTGGGATCGGTTATCTTTTTCTCCCCTTCTCATTTAACTCTTACTGTACCCTATCTGTGTTGCATTGTTTATCTTTTGATTCCCCCATTGGACTCTGTTCTCACCAATACTCCTGATATCCAGTAAAAATCAAGCACATGACAAAATATTTGTTGAAAGAATTATGTTCTCTTTGATTCCTAGTGATATATTTTATAATATTGTCTAAAAGATAATTATATTTTTATTCCACACTTCTCCAATGGATTTAAGTAAGATAAAATGGCATAGAAACAGCATGGAATTTATTAGGAACTTTACCAAAGGAAGTCTAAATCATTGAGCTTAACTTCCAACAAGCAGGGTTTTTGACGATTTTCTGTTGCCATGACAAAATAAGAGTCTGGGTAATTAATACAATGCTTCCGCATTCTGGCAGCCTCATGCAAAAGGGACAGACATTTGGGCCAAAGGAACAAAGGAACTGACAGGTTATCCTCATTCTCGTTATTATCCATCCTTGCTGAGTTACAAATCAATTTCTTTGAAATCTGCATAGCATAAATAGCAAAAACCTAGAGACAGGTATTAGGGGTTAAAACTGAAGATCAGAGAAGCAAAGCATCCAACCACTACAGAGTTCTCACCTCTACCAATTCTCAGACCGAAGGGGTGATCCACCAAACCTCAGACTGTACTGCTCTCCACCAAAATTCAGACTCCCTGAGCTCTGTCTCCTCCTGTCTTATATTCCTCTCTAGTGCTGGGATTAAAGGCATGAGACCCCAAGTGCTGAGATCACCTTTGTGTGAGCTCTGTTTCTCTTGAGGACTGGATCAATTCTGTGTAGCTTGAACTAACAGAGATCCATCTGCCTCTGTCTCCCCAGAGCTGGTACTAAGGGCATGTATACCACTACCTGGCCTCAGTGGCTAACTAGTGTGGCTAGCTTTGCACTCTGATCTCCAGGCAAGCTTTATTTGTTATACCATAAACAAAACACTCTGAAGAGACAGCACTAATTCATTCCAAAGTCTGGAGCCCCAGTGATCTAATTGTCTTCTGTGGAGGCTCACTTCTTAAAAATTACATAACTTCATTGTTTTAAATTGAAGACAAAAATCTTCCGCTCATTTGGAGAAACAGATCTTTTCCAAACCTTGGCAGTCGGAAACTTCATTAAAATAAGCAGAGTTCTACATATAGATTCATAATCATTCCTTATCTTTCTATATTTTTATAACTCTCATGTTGTCTTCATGTGACTATCATGAGGCAAGGTATGATTTCTCCTGATCACTCATGACCCTGACTATTATGTGACATAATAATTATAATTTAGACTTCTCAATGGCAGATTAAAAAGTTGATGCTATTTAGTAACTTATATATTAAAATAGAGCTTTCCCAAGGAAGGGAGAAGAGGAGTGGGAGGAGGACATGAGGGAGCAGAAAGATTGAGTCAGGGATGAATAGAGGAGAGCAAGAAAATAGATATCCATTATAATAGAGGTATCCATTATAGTTTTAAAGAGAAATCAGGCACTAAAGAAATGTACAGAAATCCACAAGGATGACCCCAACTAAGAATCTAAGCAATAGTGGAAAGGCTACCTTAAATGCCTTTCCCCTATAATGAGATTGATGACTACCTTATATGCCATCCTAGAGTGTTCATCTAGTAGAAGATGGAAGCAGAAACAGACACAGATAAACACTGAGCTGAACTCCTGGAATCCAGTTGTAGAGATGGAGGAGTGATGAGCAAAGGGATTCGAGATCATGCTTGAAAAACCCACAGAAACAGCTGACCTGAGCAAGTGGGAGCTCATGGACCCCAGCCAGACAGTGGGGGGAACAGCATAGGACCCAACCAGGCCTCCTAAACTTGGATGACAGTTAGGAGGCCTGAGCAATCTATGGGGCCTCTTGTGGTGGAACCAGTGTTTATTCCTAGTGCATGAATGGACTTTGAAGCCCATTTCAGATAGAGAAATATTCTCTCAGCCTAGATTCATGGGGGAGGGTCTAGACTGTGCTCCAAATTATGTGACAGACTTTGATAATTGTTCCAAGCAGGTTTTTCCTTGCAGCTGGTCTGGTCCCACTCTTTGTTCCTCCCCGCCAGCCACCCAGTCCCGCCGCCACGCGAGCCCCAAATAACACTCAGAGACTCTGTATTTGATACAATCCTGTTGGCCAGTTACTATTATTGTTTATGGGCTAGCTCTGTCTTAATTATTAACCCATTTCTACTTATCTAATTATTTCCACGTGATCACCTTATCCGAGCACGGCGGGCCAGCATCTTACTTCCTCTAGGCTCTACATGCTGACTCCTCCTCACTACTTCCTCTTTCCTCCTTGTCTCCTAGCCCCACCTATCTTGCTTTCCTATTGGCCACAGTGCTTTATTTATTAACTAGTATGAGAAACATATTTACAGAATAACATCTCCCATCATCTCCTCTTTTCTGTCTAAAATAAAAAAAAAAGGGGTTTAACCTTAACATAGCAAAATATATCATACAACAGTTATCAAATAAGAATCACAGTTAACAATATTTAGTCCATTAACATTTTGTAAAACTTAAAGAAAATGTCATCTATCCTATCTTTGTTAGTCTAAAGTCCTACATGTAACTTATCTTTAATCCTAACTAAGAAAAACTATATTCATAACTATCTGTCTTCAACTCCTTCAAAGACCATTGAAGGATAATATATAAACTCTAGAAATGACAGAGACAACTCATTGCCTGGTCAGTCATCCGAAGTTCTTCTGTAATGTTCCATCTTCAGTGTGTCTGGCAGATTCCTCAGCAAAGCAGGAAACTTTAAACTGTCCACCTGTATTGGCAGTTTGTCAGTCACTTTTCTCTGTGACTTGTAGACTATCTGGCAGACTCTTCCATGAAGCAGGAATCCTGTAGCACTGTCCATCTTGTATCAGCAGTCACATTTCTGTGGGTCCTTCATGTCCAGTTTATACAGCATAAAGTCAAACAGGTCAGACAAGAACAGTATCTTCTCCATATGGCTAGTCTTGCCATGATGGAAGCAAACTCCATAATGTGTTTCTTCGATGTTCATCTTCCTTTCTGATGTAGGTGGTGTTGCCAGGAACAGTTGTGCCTCACTTTCAAGAAAATCCCTAAACCATTTTAAATGCCATATTATGTAGGTCTTTGAAAGGTTTGAAGAATGCCTATTCATCTCAAATACATCTCTGCATATCTAGAAATCCTAACTTAACTCCAAGTTTTGACTATCATAGGTAACTCTCTATAATCTGTAGTAAATTATACATTTTTCAATGAGCTATATAAACATAATACCTAAACAAGAGGAGAAATATACATATCACTATATTGACCTTAAATTATTATATCAATTAATGAAAATCCATTCCAAAACAAAGCATTCATATCTATACCATAATTCCCTTTTTACCTTTAAAAAGATTGCTTGTGGTCATAGCCATTTATAACCAAGCCCATTTAAATGAAAACAAATATTTATAAACAATATTTGGGAATTGGGGCATCATTCTTTCCAAACTACTTCCTGCTGGTAGGGGGTGCTGTCATGGGGGATCCTAAGAAGACACAGAAATCTTGGCTATAGTCTGCAAGGCATTGTCTCAATTGCTTTCAATGTTGGATCACCTGGGGTGCTGTTTCAGGGGGTCTGGCTTGATCAAACCACATTAGTCTGGAAGGAATCCACAGCTTTTCATTTTCTGTGGAAACAAAAATAGAAATCCTTTTTCCCAGTAACTTGTCCTTGGCTTAAATTTTGGAGTCAATGCATTTTTAAAATATATAAATTGAATTAATCCAGCAGCATTTCTTTTATCAGTTGTTATTTTCTCAGCAATCAAACTATTTAAAGACAACAGAATCGCGTATGGTATCCAAAATTTCTCTGTGCTTTCCATCTTTACGTGGCTTTTTTATGTGGCTTTTTTATTACTCTATTTCTTCTATTTCTATTTTTACATATTTTGAGACAGGGTTTTTCTGTGTAACTTTTATTTGTCCTGAAATTCAGTGCATACCAGGTTTACTTTGAAATCACAGAGATCTGTTTGCCTCTGCCTCCCGAGTGCTGGGATTAAAGGCGTGTGCCACCATACCCAGACATTCTATTTTCTTTTTTCTTTTTTAAACCATTGTATCCTGTTTCTTTTTCTCTCCCAAGCCAACGTATTTTTTGAAACACAGTGTAAACCTTCATTGCAGCTCTTGTACACACCAATGAATTATTAGCAGAGCTCTTTAAAAGCAATGTGGGTTTTTTTTTTGTCACTTATGCAAATTTTTGAAAGCTCCATTAAAGGAGCTGCACAAATCTCTGTCTATAGCAAAACAAATCCAACCGAGAAAATGATGTTACCAAGACGTCTTGCTAGTCTCTGTTCCTTTGTTTCTAAAAACTATTTTTTAAGCTTTTGTTAGTTTTAAGTGAAAGTTCTTAAAGCCACGTTGGGCGCCATCTGTAGCATGTCTGATTTCCGCCAGCCTGCCCGCAGCTGCCAGTCTGGTCCCACAGCCACGCCAGTCCCAAATCCAAAACTGGCTGTACCAACGTTGCTGTGAGACCTTGGGTGACTGTCCAGGTAGCTTGCTGTTTCTGTCCTCACGGCATCTTTTGGAAGTTGCCCATCTGCACTTCCTGTCTTCCCTAGTATTGTTATTTTCCTTCTCAGGTCTTGATGAGGTTGTAGATTAAACTATCTTAAGTATTATTCTCTCTTCCTAGTTAGATATATTAGGTACTAGACTTAAGCTTTCCAGCTTAGGACACTCTATTGTAAACTCCCTTATGCCTTCACCCTAGGACTAAGTATGTTTGTGGTTTTGTTCTTGAGTTTCCTCTTCTTAGAGCACATTAGTTATTCACTGTTTTGTATATAGTTTTGTATCAAGCTTAAATCTTTTCTTTAGATTAAAAGGGGAATTGTAGTGGGATATTCACTGTGTCTGCTTCTGTGGCACTGACCACACCCATTGAGGGGTGGGGCCAGGGGCGGAAGTGTCCTGTGGGGCTTCGTCTGAGTGGAGGCGGGGAACACTCTTTCTGGCGGTATGTGGAGAGAGGAGCATCTGGTTCCAACTGCTGTGTTCATCTGTCTGTGTTGTGAGTTGTTTCTCCCTGAATAAACATCTATTTGGCCTATTTGTTTATCCTGACCCTTATTAAACCTCAATAGATGATTCCCCCCCCCCATGGAAGGCCTCACTCTCCCTGGGGAGTAAATAGTGAGTGGGAGGTGGGGTCATAAAGGGGCATGGGAGGATGGGAGGGAGGGGGAACTGAGATTGTTATGTAAAGTAAGATTGTTTCTAATTTAAATAAAAAATAAAGTAGAGCTTTCCTGTGATAGTTCCAACTCCCATCTCAATAAGTCACCATGTATTGGCAGTAGTGTGTGTGTGTGTGTGTGTGTGTGTGTGTGTGTGTGTGTGTGTGTGTGCGCACATGGAATCTCTTTAACTTACAAAGACAAAATCGCTGTACCTTACTTTAGAACAACTTCTTTAAAATGGTCAGCCACCTATAAAGAAAGAAAAATCCTACTGAAACCAAGTGGCAACAGATGGGTGTACAATGCCTAGTTAGAACCTCAGCCTTTCAACTGAGAAATGTGACTTCCAGTCCCCATCCTGTTCTAAATCTCCCTAAGTTCTTCATATACAATGGAAGGAAAACACCATCTTCCTAAGGCAGGTGGAGTGCTAGGGCTGGTGCCTATCACTGAGTGATTCCTAAAATGCTAGGGAAAGGATGGCATCTGATTAAAAGAACCTTAGGAGCCTGAATAGTCAGGAAAGGGTGGGGACCAAGGAACTTGGGTGAGGTGAGAGGGAGTGTGCTCTTCATTAGCTCCTGCTTCTGAACTTGGGTTCAAAATTCTAGGCTAGGAGACAGAAAAGCAGAAATAAATTGTGACAGAGCCAGTTCTATCATGAGAAACCTTCTTGGTAAACTGCAGGGGTAAGACAATAGGAAGATCCATAGCTGATGCCCTGCTCTTAGAAGACTTTCATAATTCACTGGGTGCATGGGGTGCTCAGTGCTCTTGCCTTCTCATAAACAGATGAGCATAGTGAGTCACTTGTCAGGCAGAAAACCTGATTGCTTTAGCTTTCTCCTAACACTAAACAGCATCTCAATAAATCATTTCCTTAATGCAATACTGGAATAAACTGGAGGTTAATTTGAAGTTAACTTCACATACTGAAAAATACTGGTTTATGTGGAATGAGTCAAGTAGTCTGTAGACTATTTTTCTGGTATAAGAATTTAAAACAAAAACAAAATCAGGAAAAGTACCTTTGTTGAAACCTCATGAAACGGAAAAGCTGCTTTACTACCAAAAGAACCCTGTTTGAGTGGAGAGGCAGCCTACAGAATTGGAAAAGGTCTTTTCTAGGTATACATCTGACAGAGTGTTGGTACCCAGAAGCCCAGAATAGAAAAAGAACTAAAACAAAGCAAAAAAAGAAAAATTGGGGTGGGGGAAAGAGCCACTAATCAAGTAATCATCAAGATCAAAAAAGCAAATAACTAAAATTGGGCCATGGAAATAAATAGCAAGTCCTCAAAAGAAGAAATAACAAATAACCAGTATATATGTTTTAAATGTAGTCCTGTAGACCGCAAAATATTTTAGGCTATTGCCACTTCTTAGTGGCCCTCCAGAACTTGATGCTGAGGATGTGATACCACATTCTTAAGTAACAGAACACAGAGAAATCAAGTTGGTCCCAACATGGAAGCTATTAGCTAGCTTTCATATTGCTACTGGAGAGGAGTAAGTCCTGCCCAGCAGTTACCCCTGAAGGCTACAGTGATAATTGCCTTGGCAAGAGACCCCCCATAGCTTATCTTATGGTTTCAGTCAGGAGAGAAGAGCAATGAGTAGCTCAGCTTACTTTTTTAAAAGTCCTACAGACCCATGGAACGGTCACATCATTTGTAAATGAACAAATGATGGCTCCTATTACCTTAAATCATGGTGAAGCCCATGTACCATGTGAATGATCTGGTCAACTATTTGCAATATAGTACCTATGTTTGAACATGACATGGTGTGTGTGTGTGTGTGTGTGTGTGTGTGTGAGGACACCTGTGTGTGGGTTCGCATACATGTACTTGTGTGTTTCCATGTGTGTGGAGGCCTGGAATTGACATCTGATTTTTTCCTCAATTATTATCCCCTTTATTTTTTAAGGCATGGTCTCTCGCTGAACTCAAAGCTTGCCAATTTGAGCTATTCTAGTTAGATAGCTTTTCCTGGGGGGTCCCTTGTCTTTAGTGGGATTTCAGGAGGCCATATGCATGTGTGGCTTCTCTGTAGCTTCTGGGGACCTGAACTGTAGTCCTCACACTTCCATAGCAAGTACCCCAGAGTCATCTTGACAGATATGTTCTATATTTTATATAGATAATATGAAATTTCATCTTCATTTAGTAGAGTGTCCAGTAGGAACAAAAACTCTCCTAGTTAGAGACCCTTGCCATTTTATGTATTATTTATTTGTGTGTGTGTGTGTGTGTGTGTGTGTGTGTGTGTGTGTGTGCGCGCACATGCGCACGCACGCACGTGCAAGCATCCACTACTATAGCTATGTGTGGAGTCCACAGACTGATATTGAAATCACTTCCTCAGTCCCTCCCTTCTCTATCTTAGTTTTTGAGACAGAGTTTCTCATTGAACCAGGAGTTCACCAGTTGACTAGACTAGCTGGTAAATAAGACCCTGCACTCTCTGCTTCCCCAAGACTAGGATCATAGGCATGTGCTGTCATTCCTGGTTGTTTAGAAGGGTACTAGAGATCAGAACTTGGATTCTCAAGTTCGTTCTTCAAGTGCCTTACTCACTGAGCAATCTCCTGAAGCCCCCAGATGTTCTTCAAATGCTTTTCCTGAGCTGGTTATAGGAAACGCATCCATTTTGTTAGTATTTAGGCATTTGTACTGGCCTGCCTTTGAAGTTCTGACAGGATAAGCCCTCAGCTACTGCAACTAAGAGCATCACCTGTTCCCTTTTAAAATGGCCCCATCCACCTCTCTCTCTCTCTCTCTCTCTCTCTCTCTCTCTCTCTCTCTCTCTCTCTCTCTCTCTCTCTCTCTCTCTCACACACACACACACACACACACACACACACACACACTGACTCTCATTCCTGTTTCCCTATGCTCCTGTCTCTGGTCCCTTCCCTGTTTTATGATTCTTTCCCCCTAATTAAAACACCCCTCTGTTTGAATTCTGTCACATGGTATCTTTCTCTCATGCACCACTTTTTAAAATTACAGCACATTCTCCCATCCCATTTGGAACTTTGAAGGCTTAGCCTCAAAGTGAGTTTGTTCTTCATTCCCAGAACACTCTCCCCAGCAGAGAGGCAGCCACTGCTATCCACCTAATGAAGGCCATTGCAAACACTGGCTGAACCCAGCCTTTGTTAGGCCTGTTGTGATTCCTAAGAAATCCAAACTCATCTTCCTCCTCTAGTTCATTCAACCAGGCACATAATGAAACTTCATAATATCTCCCTTAGAATACAGCCAGCACTTAAAATGGTCAAATAAACATTGCTGACTATTAGAAATCAGATGTGTGGTTCTGTTACCTTCACCATTCTTCTTTATATGTCTCCTCTTTGGAAAAAACTGCACTCATTTTCATCACATGGATGCCAGAAAAGCAAATGAGTTTTGAAATAAAGATGGAGGTACATTTTGACCAGAAGATGAAATTTTAGATTAAATAAACTAAATTAAATAAAATAAACACAGTGGCATAGTCTTGGATAATTTGCTGAAGATGAGTTGTGGTCACACATTTACACATCCCACATTCAAATGGGAAAAAGACACTACTGCCATCATTCCTGAAAGCATCCCTGCTGTTGATGTAGGAAAAGCAAAGTACACTTGTTCATTAGAAAGTATTTTGCATTCTGTCAGATAAAAGGCTTGGCTTAGTATCTTTTGGTTAAACAGCAAGTCTGGTTGAAAGTTCATGTCAGTATCAGTCAGGGATCTCCAGAGAAACATACCGATTGAATAAACACATAAAAACAGAGATCATATTCAATTGGCCTATATGCTATGATCTGGGTAGTCCAACAATGTCTGTCTTCACCCTGGACAAGGTGATAACTCAGTAGCTGCTCAGTCTATGAAGCTGAATGTCTCAGCAGTCCCAGTTGGGCACCAAAGATCTTGGGGAGTTTTGGAAAGCCCCAGGTTTTCAGTCTTGGAAGGCAATAGAAGCTGCCTTCCGATATCTGGGGAAGGTGGTGACAGTAGACAGAGGCAGCAACAGAGTAGATGAATTCCTAAACAAGCCACAAAGTTAAACATGCAAAAAGCAAAAAGACTTTACTCGAGACCCTCTTCTATCTTATATCTTTGGACATCAAAAAAAGGTGTCATTCACATTCTGTGGTAAGTCCTCAGAGTTCAGTTAACACAGTCAAGAAAATCTTTCGTAGACATGCTCCAAGGTTAATACAAACTGAATAACTCCTTACAGATGCACCCAGTGATTCAGGATCTTGTCAAGGTGATGATATTAACCATCGCAATAGTTTCTCCGTACTATTTCTCATCTTAGAGATCTATGGCTCTATGGGGTTTTTATACAGGAAGTCTTTATACAACAGTTCCCGGTGAACCTGAAAGCTTGAGTTCCTTGCACATCAGGGAAAGGGTTGAGGTTTGCCTGCTGATCCTGCTACTGTGCTTTCAGAAGATACCCCATCTGTTCATTAAGCATTCTTTACACAGTCACTGGCTGTTGATGTTCACAACCAGTGTGGCTCTGGTCTAATGTCCTGGACTTCTAGTCTGTCCTCCTTTTGTTATGCTTTCTAATCTTTGTCCTCACTAGAGTTGCATATTTTCTCAGATTCTTCTGCTCTTTCCTCTTGACCATGGGCATATGTCATACCATGGTTTCCTTCCCACAGTTACACATTTGCCCTCATTTATCTCCCTTGTCCACATCAACCTCCAGGAGCAGCTGAGGATGTTCAGATTCCTGCCCTGCCCAACAGTAGCAGGCCTGTTCCTAGTTACCTACTCGGAAGTATGCAACTGCTGTTTTGATTTTACAGAGCCTCATGTTATGAGGTTGCTATTTTGGACACTGGCCTTTTGAGAGGTGGTGTGACTATTAAAAGTCTAAAATGACTGTTAAAGATGGGTGAATGCAGTTTACATTATGGTAGAGTCATGACCCTATAAGAGCCAGGAACCAAGTGGAGTCTGAATATGAAATATCCCTTGAAGGCTTATGCATGTGAACATTTGACCCTCAGTTTGTGACATTGTTTCAGAGGGTTGTAGAATCATTAGAAGGCATAGCCTTACTGGAAAAAGAGATTCACCAAGGGCAGGTCAACATCTGATCCTTTCTCTGCTACCTGATTACAACATAATGTGATCAGGTGCCTCATATTTCTGCCATCACACCTCCCTGCCATAATAGACCGTATCCTCTAAAAACAAAAACCAGAATAAACTCTCTTCCTTTTAATGTCTTGTTTCATAGGTATTTTCCCACAGCATTGAAAAAAGTAACTAATAAAAATACTGTGTATCAGCTGACTGAATCCGTACTCATTCTGAATTGTAGCTCATAGATGGACAGGATTGAGGAATGCTATGCTCCGGGCAGGCCACCTTCAGGCAAATTTCCCTCATCTGGGAAACACTGATCTTGCTACAACTTACTTGTGTATACACACACACACACACATACACACATACACACACACACACACACACACACACAGAGAGAGAGAGAGAGAGAGAGAGAGAGAGAGAGAGAGAGAGAGAGAGAGAAAGAGAGAGAGAGAGAGAGAGAGTCTTTGTTTCGTATTATTAGCCAAGTCTAATTTACTAATATTCCTAGAAGTTCAGTGCAAAATTTATTTCACTTGTAAATTAGAGCTATCTAGAGAGATGGTTACCTTTTCTGCATGAGCTATCTTTTCAGCTCAACTCGGGTGTTTTTGGTAGATTACAAATGTGCAAACCTGCAATGTGTTGAAAGAGGCCCCCCAGACCTTAGTACAACTGATGCCATGATTGAAGTACCACACAGGCCTAGAAGTTTCCATCACTTTCCAGCTATGAGGTTCAGCACTCAACTCATCCTTGTCTCTTCCCTATCTAAAGTCCACTGGATCACGGTAGCTGTGTACTAAGTTTGATTATATCATGCATTAGTTATTTTCCTCTTGGTACAACAACAGCCTAAGGACAAAAAGGGGATTATTTTGGTCCATCAAGTTTGGGGGTCATGATGCCATGGCTTGAGCCAGCTTGTCATGTCACATATGAAGTGTAGAAACAGAGAGATGAACCCTGGCTCTCGGCTCACTTTCTCTTTTTCAGAACTCTGGAACCTCAGTTATGGGATGATATTGTCCAAAGTTAGAGTGATTCTTCCCATCTCAACTCAGTCTAGAAAATTCCTGGAAGGCATGTCCAGAGATTTGTAACTATGTGATTTTTAAAATCATGTTGACAGTATTAACCATCACACATCAAAGTTGTTATTCTTTCTCCCGGCATACAGAAAACTCCAAGTCAGAACCAAGCAGACCTATTTTTTTTAATATGGTGAATGTTAACAATCTTTTTCATTCTCTATAATCTCTGGATTTTGAGACTATATTCATTAGTGACTTACAATTTTAAGATCCAGTTTCTAGCTAAAACACAAAAACACACTTCTTCAGTGGAGAGGTCTCTAGGGCAACAACATTTTCAGATTGAAAATTATTTCACTCTAAGGATTTTAGCTGCTTTATTGAAGGCAATAAGAAGAAAACAAAAGAACCCATATTTTGGGGTTTTTTTGACCTAACAATTCCATATCAGAGGTCTTAGAAAATACTGTTTCAAGCCTAATGTGTTGTTACTTCTTCCATTGCTTTGATAAAATGCCTGATGTAAGTGATAGGGAGGGGGTGGCTTATTTTTGGCTTACCTTATCAGAGAAATCTGTCTATAATGATTGAGTGGGTGTGGAAGATTTCATGGTGGTGGTGGTGGTGTGTAATGGATGTTCCTTCACTGTAATGTGCCAGAGAGAGAGAGAGCATTCATGCTTAAACCTAGGGTAGATATAGCTTTCCAGGATTTATCCTAGTGATACACTTCAACAGGTAAGCTCTATATGTTTCAAAGGCTCCACGAATACCAAAACAGCACTACCAACTGGGAACCTTATATCTAAATAATTCCACAGACTACCAAAGTAACACCGCCACCATGCTCAAGCATGAACCCATGGATATCAAAGGCAAAGGTTTACAATGGCTCTTGCTATGGCTTAATGAGGACTGCTAACTCTATGGGCCAGAGATGTCCTTGTTTCATTTGAACCTTTCCTGCCCTGCTCATTCAACAATAAGAGCTATAATATCATCCTTATTTCTATGCTGAAAATTACACTAGGGACTTTTTGGATACAAGTTAAAAAAAAATCTGACTCAGATTGGATTAAATGACGAGGTCTTTTTGGCTCATATGACTGTCCTACGCAGAGACTCACCACATCATTAAGATTCGGCTTCGGCTTTGAGCTTTTTTTCTACATGTTGCTATTTCGTGACAACAAAATGACCTGAAATATTTCAAGCATCTCAGTGGCATATTGCATCATTGGGAGCTAAAGAGAGATCCTTTCACGTATGTGTACAACCCAAGTCACATACTTACCACTGAATCACTCATTGTGGCCAAGAGACCAAGCTGACTAATTTAGCTACTATCTACATGTTCCATCCGGCAAGCTAAAAACCATATGCCTGTGGCAGTTGGTCATCCCCCAAAGAGACATCTCTGGAGGACATCTTATTTGGAAAGCATATGGACACGATTTACAGGAAAGTGTGTGCACCCTGGCTCCTTCCCAGTTTTGCCAATGAGCCCCACGCTGAGATGTTCAGGGAGGTGGGAAGTAACCTGTGGTATTTATAGGATCACTGAGAACTAAAACTCACTGTCATGGTGATAGAAGAGGAGGATACAAATCAAAGGCTGCTTCTTCATTTCTTAGCATCTTGCAAATCTCTCTTACCCTGGTGTAAACCTCAAAGAGGAAGGACAGTTCAGTAATGACTGAGGTGGAATTTCCCACAGCTCAGCATGCAGTCTGGAGCTGCAGTTGACAGAGAATATGCAGTAGTATGCTTTGTGATGCTGTCAACAGAGATTGATGCCACCCGTAGGATAGAATGAGTTGGGTGGATCTGTGAATTATTGAAAATTGGGAGAGGTGCTAGAGAAATGGCTCAGAGGTTTAGAGCATTGACTGCTCTTCCAGAGGACCTGGGTTCAATTCCCAGCACCAACATGATGGCTCACAATTATCTGTAATTCTAATTCCGGGGGATCTGACTTTACTCAGGCACCAGACCCACATGTAGTGCACAGACATATATGCATGTAAAACACACAAAACAACTTAAAAATTTTGGCTTTGTGAGGGAACCACACTGAAAATATTTTTTGTGAATGAGGTATTAGCTGTGGTGAAATTCACATGAGTACGTCACTACTACCAACGTAAGATGGGTTAATGAATCATTACTGACATTGTGTTCATATTATTTTACTTCAACATGGAACAAGTCTTCTAAGAGATGTTCTCTTCTAAAGGAAGAACCATTTAAAACTTATTTTCCTTATGATCTTTAAATTTTTTCAGCTCTAGTTGTAGGGCTTTCCAGAATCAACTTCCACAGCTGTTGAATTGGGCTATCCTTACTCCATTACATCAATTAACATACTCATTCAATAATAATATAATAACTCATGATAGTATGCTTAAGAACATTGATTTGCAGGGTGAAGGTGTTGTGACCAAATTCTTAACCCCCAAATAACCAAGACATTATCTAATGAAATAGCAAAGAGCCTTTAATTAATTAATGAGTTAACTGTATCAACTCAACTGTATCAGTGGGTCCTCTGTCCATCTGACATAGCAGGTAGATCGAGAAGGACCCAGAGATATCTTGGGGCAGGGAATTTATTAGGGAAAAGCAAGAGGAATGTCAGGTGTCTGCAACAGTCTCAGAATTGGCGCACTTCTGAGCTTGGGAAACCTGTCTTGTGTTGACAGGCCAGCTGCAGCTGCAGCTGCAGGTAGGTTGCTATGACCTATAGCCCTCTCAGGGTGGTTGCTATGCTCTGCACTCCACTGTTACCATGAAGCACATCCAGAGCTTCCAATTGGTTCCTTGCCACATGGATGATATCTGACTTCCTAGTGACTAGAAGGTTGGGCAAAGTTGACAGCTCAGCATATGTTGCTGAGTCAGAGGCTTTGTCTTGCTGGGTCTTTTCTGCAACCTGTCATGGCTGCCAGCAGGGGATTGGGTGAGGGTCTGGTCCCTTCAAAGGGAGGAGCTATTCCTAAATTTCCAACCATGGCTTCTAATTGCATCATTTCTTAGTGTCAACAAGTCTTGGAGACAGGACTTTAGGATAATTCTGAAGTGAATTCCCTTAGAAGGATATTTACACATTCAGTCAAATATTCAAGAACTTTAAAATAGTGAAATGTGGAAATATTTTTCATGACATAATAAAGTTAGAAATTTTTCTTGGTCATGTTGAGTTTGAGATAGTGCACATTTCTTAATTAATAAAGTGTCTATTTGAAAGCTGGACCTGAACAATATGGAGGCTTAGTTTATTCATCTATTTGTAGTATGCATGTGTTTTGCTTGTGTGTGTGTGTGTGTGTGTGTGTGCGCATGTGGGCATGGAAACCAGAAGGCGTTGGTGGGGGTGTCCTATTCTATCACTTTCTGCTTTATTCCTTTAAGCCATGGCCTCTCTGAATCTGGAGCTTGTGTGTTTCAGCTAGTCTGGCAAGTCCCAGTGGTCCTCTTGTCTCCAAACTCCCTGCAAGACTGGGGGTTCTAGGCATAGGTGAAACCACATCTAACTTGTTGCATGGGTGCTGGGATCCAAACACAGCTCCTTAGGGTTGTATACAAAAGGCTGTTAATCCCTGAGCCTTATCTCCAGCCCCTGGTTTGCTTGTTGAATATCTAATTGGAATATCATTTGGAGAATTATAACCTATTTTGAACGTGTCAATATCTGCCAGTACTTTGGGAAAGGCATCATAAAATTGTAAGCAGCAGAAAAACAGATTACAGGCTATTATATGTTTAATGATATGCAAATGCTGTTAAATTAGAACATGATGACATTACTGTTCTTTGGGGGAGAGTGGATTTGAATAACTCAAAATAACAGATGTCACTGTGTGTGTGCTGTGATCTAACAATAATTAATTAAAAAGTAAAAACTGCACAAATATTAAATTGCATCTTGAGTTCTACAAAGTAATTTCATAGTAGCATGTTCACATACAAACTGACTACAATTGAAGTGCCTTACATACACCTACACCCACACCCACCCACCCACCCCACACACACACACACACACACACACACACACACACAGATAGAGATAGAGAGAGAGAGAGAGAGAGAGAGAGAGAGAGAAGGAGAGAGAGAGGTTTCTGTCCATAAATCTTAAATTTATTCACTTTATTTATAGGAGTGTGTGGTGATGTATTATTTATGATTGAATAAAGCTTGCTTAAAGGGTCAGGATGTAAAGTCAACTACAAGCTATAGAGGTCAGGCAATGGTGATACACACATTTAATCCTAGTAGCCATAATTGCTAGCTTAGCCAAAGAAGCTAGGCCATGGTGGTATACACCTTTAGTCCCAGGACTCACAAGACAGAGGCAAGTGGCTCTCTCTGAGTTCAAGGTCACCCTGGTCTATATGAGAGGGAATCCGTCTAAAAGAGAATTAGAGCTAGATCCCTAGAGAGGTATATAAAAGACAGGAGCCCAGTGTCTGAGATTTAGCCTCTAGTCACATTGAGGAGATGCAGCAGTCTGAGACTTGGAAGAGAGCTCTTCTTTCAGTCAGAGGTAGAGGTAAGAGCTAATGGCCAGCTGCTTTGATTCTCTAATCTTCAGCTTGAACCCCAATATCAGTCTCTGGGTCTTTTATTTATCATGTTACATGAGTGTTTTTTCTGAATGTATGCATATGTACCAAAGGTGTGCTTTGTGCCTATGGAGGTCATGTGTGGGCATAGCATACTCTGGAACTAGACTACAGATAGTTGTGAGCTACTATGTAAGTATGTGGGAACAGAACCCAGGTCCTTTACAAGAGCAACACGCACTCTTAACCATAGTGCCAGCTTTCTAGCTCCTAAACCAACAATCTTAGAGAGGTTAAACTATTTTAACTATATTCTCTTACATATGGAACTCATTAATTTTAACCAGCTTGGTAAAAATATTTCTTAAATGATATGTGTAGTGTAAAGCAAGTCAAAAAACCTAAAATTCATAGCCCAGCTTCTTAGAAAACAAAGGAAGGAATATGGGCGTGTCCTCCCTTTTACCTTTTTATTTTCTTGTCATGGGAGGTGTTTGCTGTTTGCTTGGATAAGAAAACATATCATAGGTCAGGCTTGTTTGTGAGTGATAGAGAACACTGGCCTGCAAAATTTCATGGTAGAACACGATTGACCCCTAGTGGTCACAAACTGGACCACCTGCATTCAATAACAAATGAACTAAAAATCGGACTTTTCAAAGAGAGAAGAAAAATCCTAACTGCCTTATCATTTCTACTTCACCCAATATCTGACCTGCTTTTGTGATTTCTAGATATTTTTTAAGACAATGTGAATTCAGATCATGTAGTTAATATTAAACAGTTTATCCCAATATGCTCCAACTTTAATTTTAAGGAATACCAAAAAAGAATGAGATCACAGTGCTCAAATGTCTTTTTTGTATTGAATTGGGTTTTATGCTGGGAATAAAAAATACTTTGAAAATAACACCTGGTTTTCCTATTCGTAAGGCACTGATTGTCTCCTTCCAGAAGTGTCTACCTAGGAGGTGTAAATCAACAACTTACTTAGGATTAAATTTTCTAGAATACTATAAGGACAAAGTAGAGGCATTTTCTTAAAACAACTCCCTCATCTGGGGTAGAGGGGAGGTGGGGGAGAAGTGGAAGGAGGGGAGGCTGTGGTCAGGGTGTATTGTGTAAGAGAAGAATGAATAAAAAGAAACAAAAAATGTGGTAAATGGACATGCTACAAAATCAATCTGTGTCTTGGGGGGGGACAAACCCTCTGTGGCTGAAAATATCCTAACATATCCATTGTATCTTTTAATTTTGTTTAATGTGTAGAATAGAAAATAAAGTTTGGTGAGAATGAAACAATCAAAAACCCCTGACAGTTACTTGCCCTAAGAAAAAAGAAAGAAGGGATAGAGAAGGAGGAGAATATTTAAAATGTTTTCCTCAGCTGCTGATTGCTAAACAGGAAAATCGAATGAACCTAAATGGCACTTCACTTTAGACATTAAAAAGATGATGTGTGTTTTGTTAGTTGGTATTAGACATTATACAAAAAGGCACAAACTCATGCTAAAAAGGTTACAGGGATTTCTTTGTTCTGTCTGTTTTCATGAGATGGAGCAAATTTGTTGGTTGAGTCTATGCATTTGTATTCCTGTCTCTGTTTCAGGAATTTGTTTGATTTCATAATGGGCTCCCATTTAGACAAGTCTATGATCTCTTATCACAATGCTTTCTTGGGTCAGCAGTGCTACAGTAGCAACGGTTACCATAGCAACTGGGGTGGGTTTAGCTAGGAGAGATCAGATCCCGGAGCACGGATAAGAGAATGATGAGTGTGGGATTGGTCTAAAAGAAACTCCCAGCATTAGAGAGATGATGGAGAAAGACAGAGATACCCATGTGCTCTGTTATCAATGGTTCTGTTTTAAAATCAAACTCATCTAACTAAAAATAAATAAGCGTAACCAAGTCAACAGAAGCAATTGGTGAGTAGTGCCTTGTTCAATCATTAAAGGACAGACGCCTGACGTCCTTGGAAGACTTTTGTTAGCTTAGCCAGAGACAAAAGGAATACAAGCATATCACTTTGCACAAAAAGATTTGCTACAGATGTCCTCAAGGAGATAATGCTTAAAGCTGTGCAAAACAAGGATTAAATTTCTACATCTTTTACAATTCCTTTCTTCCACAAGGATTTCCCAAATAAGGTAGGGGAAGTGGTGGTTAAAAAACAAACCATCACCAACAATAAAATCCCAGAGCAAAACAAAGAAACCCCATCTGCAGGTAGTCTCTTCTCTGGCTTTCCAAAACTGTATCTATTGTTTAAAATATCGTTTTGAATAAGAAAACAAAACAAAAAGTCACATATGCAAATAAATTAAAATGGACATCTACCTGTTGATGCCTTCAGTGTGTCTCCTAGGGGTGGGGAATGCCAGGAACTGGCACTATTGAGAATTTTCCACAGAACCAGACAACATGAAGGACCTTGAATTGCTTTAATGCCAGTGTTTGACCATCTGGAGAGTATTACAACCATGTCCTGAGCCAGCTTTAATTGGTTTTCATTGCTATAATCTATTTCTAGTGCCTTTCTACTTCTTGGGTTGCTATCCACAGCCCTGACGAGAATAGATCCACTACTAACTTCAGTGCCCATTGTATGTCTATTTGTTTGGATGGAAACTTACATCAGTTCCAATTATGAGGAAATTACGATCAAAATAAAAAGTCCATTTCTTTTACTTTATGTGACTCAGTGACTAGTTTCCCAAATCGATGTAAACTTCATGAAGATTCATGAGAACATTTTTTTTTTACAATCCCAGTATATGGAGTGGCTTCAATATTGTTAGTGAATGGATTAGAGATACTATTTGTTAGTTACAGTTGTTAGAGACAGGTTTATAGAGGTAGGAGAATTGATGAAAATCCAAAGGTAGAACAACAACAAAATCATACCCATCAGACAGAATGACCATTGATTTAAAGACTAGCACTTCTACGTGCCTCTTAAGGGTTATAGTGTAGAGACAAGGGTAATTTCTACCAAGGATGACCCCAAGTCATTAGAAAATAATACATTTTCACAACTTATTCAATAAAAGCCAATGTGAGAGTTGTACAATGTACCTTTAGCATATTTCCCCTGAAGTAGAATAAAGTATTCACTCAGAACATTTGGTCCTCCTGTGCCAGATATCCTTTCAAAAATTTTTTATTATATAATAAATTTTTTATATAATAAAAAGTTTTTATTATATAATAGCATGCAATTTAACCCGCCTCCATCTTTTATTCTATAATTGCTAATTCTATGGTATCTCTTGTGGACACAGAAAGCATGTCCCTTTTGGGTCCTTGTGATCTATTGTGTTTCCTAGTACATAATTTTAATATGTTCCACATATCAGCTCTCCCCGTTTCAGTCACAAAGCAGTACAGAATTGGATCAGCGACACAGTTGAGACTGGTCAGTGCCACTGTGATTCTGTACACCGTAAACGTCTGCTTCCCGGACTTGTTACTGAAGTTCATATTGCGCTCTAAAATGCAGCGGATGAGCACCATCACGTGGAAGGGGGTAAAGCACAGGACGAACGTCAATGTGATGCTCGCCAGCAACTTTATGATCCTTCTCTTCTCGCTGTTTTCTGTGGCTTGGTTGTGCTGCACAGCTTGGTACACTTTATGGTTGCAGATCATGATGGTGACCAAAGGTACTGCATAGCCCATGCTCGTCCTAAACAGGTTGAGGTTGATCTGCCAATTCTCCAGAGGGTACTTGTCATAACACAGGGTGAAGTTAGACTTCTCCTCATCACAGTATTCAACGCTTGTCTCATCTTTCCACAGAAGGATAGAGTTAAAGATGGATTCCAATATCCAGATAGACAGGCTGGTCATGAGTGCGAATCTTCTCGTTCTTAGAAAAGAAAACTTCAGAGGGTAGACAACTGCTAAATAGCGGTCCAAGGCAATGCAGGTGAGGAAGGCCGTGCTGCTGTAAAAGTTCATGTATGTGAAGAAAACGCTTCCTTTGCATAAGGCGGGAGAGAAGGTCCAGTTGTCTTTATTCCAAGTGTAATTGATCCAGAGGGGCAGAGTCAATGCATACAGCAGATCTGACAGTGACAAACTGAAGAGGTAAATTCCAAGCTCATTTTCCTTCTTTGCTTGTAGAAAGGACACACACAAAGAGCCAACGTTGGCTGGGACGCTGACTATAAACACAAATATGTAGATCACTGGGAACAAATAGTGATCTAGGTCATGCTGTTCTTCAACGCACGTGCTGTTCATCGTCATTTTTTTTTTATAGTGGCAATTACATTACTTCTTAGGCTGTAAACAGGAGAAGAAGCCTTGCTTCGCTCTAAGTTTTCAATATTAAATTCTTTTACACTAGGAGATTTTTTATTTTTATTTTTGGGCTTTTTTGTTTTTTATTTTATTTTCCTTGGCTTTTGACGTTGTAATCAATTCATCAATGCATTTAGAGCGTGGTTATAGATCAATATTTTTTCATAGAAAAAGAAGTCAGAATCCAGGCGTCTGGAGGTGACTTAAAGCAGTGAACCGAATTTAACCGTCAGAAGTCTTCATGCTCAATATCATGGGCTGTTTAGCTTTCTTGAGAAGCTAAACAATATTTGTCCTTCTGAATCTTACAGGAGATTGGAGATTGGTCCAAATATGAGTACATGGATTTTATTTTCCATGTTTGGCATCCTTTTAAAAGTGCCCTGTTTCTGCAATAAAAGATGAACTAGAATAGGTTAGATATTTATAAGATATATAACCTCATTACTATCATGATTTTGAAGCAGTCTTCTTTCATTTATTAAAAATATCTAATATGTTAAATCACAAAAATAGTATTTAACTAAAACAATGAAATTTAGTAAATAAAATCAAACTTAGATGCTTTGCTTATTTCAAATAAGACTTACTCATAGGATGCTGCTTATAGGGAATTATATTTCTCACCAGACAATTATAACCAAAGTTTGTTAAAACATTAAAGCCATTTTGGTGACTAAAAGTTGTAAAGGCAGTTATTTGGCTATGATGAGACATTGTTACTTCATTTTCTTGCTTTGGAGTGAACATAAACTACATGGTTACACAATTTGTAAGTTTCAGTTTAATGTACAATGTCAGCATAAGGCACTTCAAAATCACATTATTAATAACATATTTCCATAGCATACAATAAAGTGGAATTTAAAATGTAGTTTATTGAGCTTTAACACAAGGTTAGACAGCCTGCTCTGCCTTTTCTGTTTGTCTTTTGTTTCGTATGGAATGTAGCTCATTGTGTCTCACTTATATTCCATAAATGGGGGAACAGAGCCACCTCAATTCCAGGAAAACATTGGGATTATCAACTTCCATCCCTGGAGATGGTTTGCCCTGAGGTTTGTCCCTTTGCAACATGACAATGTCACAGAGAAGTGTTCTCAATTCCTTTGCTAGTGGGACCACACGGTAGCTTGGATGGTTTACATGACGGGACTAGTACAGAAAACTTTGAAGGGATAACATTCTTTTTCCAAGTGCAGATGAGCTCCAGGGACAAAAGGATTTGCCATCACAAGGCATGACTCTGGTACTGGAATAAACCACATCCAGGATGTGTCTCCCTCTTGAAAGGGAGGAGTAAAACCCCCAAGGCCTTCTGGCTTTATAACCCTTAGAGTTATGGATAAAACACTCAGAGCAGCCTGTTAAAGCAATAGCAAAATATTTGTGAGGGAAAACAAAAAAACAGAGCTGAGGAGAAGGGGGTGAGCAAGAAACAGTGGGGATTGCTGGAGGCCGGTGTGAGAGGAAGAGGCAATTGGTCACACTGTGAAGGCAGAAAAGGCTCCACTACCATCACACACACTGGGATCTGGGAGGCTTTGGCTGCTGGGAAAGGGCAAATCAGAAAAGACAAGGGACTAACAGGCTCTAAGACATTTGCAGACAACAGAGAAAAGCTGGCAAGTTCCCTTCCCTGGCCTGGTTTACGTAAAGAGCTAAAGGAAAGAACTTTCTTCTGGGTGTTCATAGGATCCAGCAGCCCCTCGATTGGAAAAGGATCTGAGTCTGCTTTGTTAGCTTAGTTCATGTGACCTACTCAGTGGTTCAATTTCTTTAGCCATTAGAGAAATAGGAGTTGCAACCTCAGTGAGACACCACTCAATGAGACACCACTAACACATTCACCAGAGTAACATACAAGGCAGAAAATACCAAGTGCTGGTGGTGATGTAGAGTATCTGAACTCATACATACCCAAGGCTGGAAAACTTAAGTATGTAACACGATGTTGGCAGTGTTGTTTCTAAATGGATTCACACACATTTGCTAAGCAGCAGGCACTAAGAATGTTTACAGTAGCACTGTTTGTAATATGGATTAGAATGCCAGATAGCAGTAGAATAGACAATATAAGTGGTATTGGTATATATTACCATCATCATCATCATCAACAACAACAACAATAACAACAAAAACATCTGTATATCAATGATATTTTCATTTTGTCCTACATGAAATAATAGAGATAACGTTTAATAACCCAATGCTGATGGACAAGAACAATTTAATAGAGGACATATTACCAAATAAAAACCAACAGAAGTTAACCTATGCTGGTAAGAGTCAGGACAGTGATTACCTTTGGCAGGGTCAGATACCATTGAAAGAGGATGGGAGAGAACTTCTGAAAATTTGATAGAATTCTGTTTCTTGATGTGGGTACTGATTGACTGACCATGCCAGTTTGTAAAATTGCCAAGCTGTACACTTGGTTTGAACTTGTTCAGTTTATAAAGTTGATTAATCTGTATACTTAGGATATATGCATCTATGTGCATGAATAATACAGAAAATAAAAGGTGAAATCAAACTTCTGTGATTATTGGGATAAAAAATATTTTGACAACATGGTTGATATGGAGATGGTCCACATAAGCCTTCCTAGGAAATTAATTTACTTCCTTTTTAAACATGGAAATCGATAAAATCAATAAAAATAATTTAAACAGCCAGGAAAGATTCATAGAAGGTAAAGGTTTACTAAACAAAAAGTAAGTTTTAAGACAGTAGGAGAAATCAACAAATCAACAAGTAAATATGTAATACAAAATGTGTATTTAATTAGTTTAAAGAAATAAAAGATGGAATCAACACACAGGAGTAAAGGAGAAGAAAATAACAGCTGAGGGTGACAGCTCACTCCTGTAATTCCAGTGCTTGGGAAACTGTGACTTAGGGGATGGACCATGGATTTGCAAGCAGCCTGGGCTATAAAGTGAAATGCTGACTCAGAAAAGGGGAAGGAAGTATGGAGGAGAGAATATTAAAAACGGAATAGCCATATTTTCTTTTAAAATTAGAATAGACTTTGTTGCAATAAAGATGCCATAGTAAAAATTTCTTAGAAGAGAACAACAGTGCATAAAACTAAAGAAATCAGGCAAAATTATCAGTGTAAAGGAAAAGGTAAAACATCAAAGATACACGAAGAGACAACTTAAAAGACCAGGATATGTATGATGGGAGCTCCAGAAAGGAAATAAAGGGAGATGGGTGAAAAGCAATGTTTGCAAACATAATGGTGGGTTGATTTCTAGAACTGAAGAGGGCCCAACATGCCTCTGACTTGTGAAGCTTAGTAAGTGTCAGTTGGGGAAAAATGAAATATCTCTACTTAGACACACTGTGATCAAATTGCAAAGACTAAAACCTAAGGGAGGGGGGGCAGAGAAGAAAGATGGCTTACATGCAAAGGATACATTTCAGCCCGACAGGCGGCTTATGGACAGCAATCCCTGGAACCAGATGACATATTCATGTTTCTAGATTCCAGGAAAACGGATGTCATCCTATAAGTCTATCCCCAATACAGATGAACTACAAGAACCGGAGCAAACCTAGACATCTGCAGGTCACTACCACTCCGGAAAATTTACTTCTCACTTCTTGAAGAATCCTTTAATGGCTCTTGGTGAAGACAGAATGATAGTCTATGATCTAAACCACATGGAAGACTGCATAGCCTGCTACGGACAGGGCTATCATGAGTGCCAGCATCACACCCTTGGGTAGGGTCATGCACGTGAGGAAAAACACCTCAACTATAAAAGTCTCCTCTCTTGAGACAAGGACCAAGAATAGAAGGGTGGGCAGAGGGTGCCTCTTTTGTGTTACTGAGTAAGTATATGTTTTTCTCTACAAAAGCATAAAACAGAAAATTAGAGAGGTTGTACAGTTCTCATCAGAATGGATTTCTTTAGCTATAAAAGCACTTCCTGACTTTCTGGGAGCAGTCACTAGCAATGATGGCTTGATGAAGCAGATAGTATCTTGTCTGTTGTCCAACAGAGGAAGTATAAGTTTGTGGTTACCCCCCCTCCTTTTTTTTTTAAGATTCTCAAAGCTCAAAGAACTTTGGTTCTTCCACGGTTATTTCCTCCTGTGTAAGTTAGTGCTCACGCTGTAGGGTTACCTACAAGGCCAGAACATCACAGGGTAGCCTAGGAACCTGTTACATGTGATGCCAAGCATTGCAGGCAGAACCTGGTCATTCATTCAAGGGAAGCATACCTCAAATTAATGGGATAGACAAAGTGTTTTATTTCTGTATCTTTCCAAATACTATTTAGGCTGCTGCAATGAAATTTTGAGAAAATAATGTTTGCCACCCTCAAGAAAATATGGGTGATTTAAACTTAAACTTTATGAAGAGCCAAAAAGGCAATCTACAGCATAGCTCTAAAACAAAATAATAGAAATAACTGCAGACAATGGCTAAAAGTAAACCGTACCGACACAGCATTAGAGACTCTTGCTTTCACCTGTAAGCTTATTTGCTGCTTATTGGGTCTCCACATGTCTCTGGCACTGTGACAGTTATTTATTAGCAGGTAGTTACAACTAGTGCTTATTGACACCGAAACATGAGCTATTCCTAGTTCACTGCACTGGTGAGGAAACAGTCTATCTCCTAGGGTGGCAGAGGCTCTTCCTAAGCCCCCAGTTTCCCACTACACTGGATCCAGAAGAGAAAGCTGAGCACCCACAGTCTCCTTTGCTATCCCCATGTCTTCACCTGACTGGTTCTTCTAGGTTTGAGTTCTGACATCCCCTTACCACTATTCAAAGCAGAGGAAACCATGTGTCTTCCTCATTTCCATCTTGCTTACCAAACTTATAGTCTTACATTCATTCGCAAAACCCAATCCAGTTGAAATGTTATGAGCGCGGCTGATCATTATGCTGAAGTACTCCATCTACTTTGAACTCTTGTTCTATTCTTTAATATCATACTCACCCGTTTCAGGAGTGATGCTGCTCTTGACTGAGGAGGCTGGCAAATCTGCTTGTATCAAGAAGAGAAACCAGTAGTGTTGTGGGGACAGGAAATTGCACTCAGATTTTGTCATAAACCAATGAGGAAGCAGCTTCTTAATGAGAAGGCTTATATTATCTGAGTTCAAACAAAAGGATCCCTTCAGTACTTTAAATGATGTTTGGGTCATTTATTGTGCGGTAATTTTCTTAACTCAGTTTTTTTGCATCTTAATTATACATGTATACTTATATGTAGGCTTTTTCTTTCCCTGCATATGTATGTCTGCATGCTGTGGGCACGGATGTGTGCAGTGCAGGTGTCACCTGTGTGCATATTTGTGGAAGCCAGAGAAGGATGTCAAGTGCTCTGCTTTGTTTTATTGTTTTTCTTTCTGCCTGTTCCTTTGAGACATGGTCTCTTACTAGTCCTGGAAGCAGACAAGTGGCTAGCAAGCCCCTATGGTCTCCCTGTCTCAGCTCGTCCCACTGCGTTGGGGTTAGAGGTGTGCACAGAGCTATTATGCACAGTTTCTACTGAAGCACTGAGATCCGAACTCAGGTCCTCATGCTGTGCAGCAAGCACTTACCCACTGATTCATTTTCATAGATTCTGATATTTATGCTTTACTAAAATGATATTTTACAGTTACCTAATCCATTCATTTCTTTGTCCTGCAAATGCATCTATCTATTAGAGTTCTGCTGTTCAGGCATCTACATAGGCCCAGAGTATTACCTCAAAAAGACTATTACCCATGAAAGAGAGGATCACACAACATGGATGTATCAGAAGCACAGACAAGCACTTCTAGGTATGCTTAAATGAGGCAGTGTGAGTCATTCAGATGTGTGAGAATCGAGAGGATACTGTGGGCCAGTTTGGGGGTGATTTGTTTCATGGAAACAAACAAGAGGTGGAGAGATTTGTGGTGAATAGTGTGATTTAATGGCAAAAGTGGATGGGGACATGAGTAGGTCAAGATAGCCACCTTTGTGAAATCCTTTTTCTGCGGGGCAGTGGGGGGGGGATGACTAATAGGATTAGATGTGTAGTATTTGATTATAGGAACATTTTCTCTTCTAGTAACCCTCTGAGAATAGAAAGCAGTGATTGCTAAAAGCAACTGATGAAACTGACTCAGGCAAATAGATAATTGTGGAATTCAAAACTTTGTGAGTGATATAGATTATTATTTTTAAAGGCTAATGCAGTATTTTAACAAGGTGAATCTGTAAGTGCTTTAATAGGAAATGAAATTAGTTTCTAGAACTACTTTTGAGAAAAGAAAAGTTAAACATCATCTTAAGCTGTATCCCAATAAACTTTGATCAGAAATGAAGGCAAGAATATTATTTTTTAAGTGTGAAATTAATTTGGAGTGGAAAGTTCTAACTTATATTTAGGTCCTAGTTTGTGTTGGTAGAAGGACTTTTCATCTAAGGCATATCAGGAATGTGAAGGCTTTTGAAGATTTCTTAATATGTCTTTAAGAATCATGAAACTATGCCTGGTTTTGGTGGTACATGCCTTTAATACTAGCACTCGGGAGGCAGAGGTAGGTGGATTTTTGAGTTTGAGGACATCTTGGTAAACAAATCAAGTTCCAGAATAATCAGAGACACACAGAGAAACCCTCAGAAACAAACAAAATAATCATTAAAATAATTAATTTGTAAATTTCTCGAGAATTTGTAAATAACAGGTAGTAACTGAAAACTTCAGGATCTATTGCTATTGAGATGATGAAAACATTAGGTAAAATGTAAAAAATGAATGGCCAAAGACTTCAGGGCCCAGGGTGGCAGGGGTGGTGGCTCACTTAATGTACGGCTTCCTTTACAACCATGGAAACCTGAATTCCGTCCTCAGAACCAGTTTCACAAAAACCCAGTGTGGTGGTACATGATTGTAACCCAGGTAGTGACAGGCAAGTTGCAGGCTAGGAAAGGACTGCCTTAAGTCTAACAACAACAACAAAAATAAAGTAAAAGAAAAAACCAAAGAATGGTGGTGCCCGATGAGCAATGTCCAGGTAGCCTTCAGGCTGATATGTGCATCTGCATACATGTGCACACACATGTGAAACTACACACACATGCAGAAAAAAGGGCTTAAAAGTTTACAAAAATGAAAACAATAGTTTCTGTTTACTCATGACTACAAATCATTTTCTGCTTGGTTTTGCACATTTGCCTAATTTTTTTTTTCTCTTTCAGGATTCACACAGTATCTAATTTTACCTAGATATATTCTACTTCTGTTTTTAGAGAAAGAGTATTTTCACATCCATGTCAAATATCTATGTACTTTACTCTTAAAAAAAAAAAAAGAGGATGTAGTTAGAGAACATGAGATACAAACTTTCACTTCTGCTTAAATAAGGAAAAAAATGTTAGTGAACTATGACAAAACCTTGCTTCCTTCACACAAGGAGACACCAGCTTCTATGAATTCTGCATCTAGTTTAGTGATATTTGATGAACAGTTGAAAATTTCGGAGCCCTTAGACACTGAGGTATTTTAGCATTGTAAATGACAAATCAATAAACAGTTATTCACAATACTGGCTTTACGGAGTGAGGATTCTTGGGCCAGTCAGTTTTCTTGTCTTCTGAGATTACAAGGTGGACCCCAACATTGACCACAGGCAGCACACTTAGGCTTAAAATAGGAAACAAAGCAAACGAATGTGAATCTGATGGATTATAACTTCTCCATGGGCAGACAGTGTGGGTGATTATTCTGCTGATGAAGGCTCTTTTTTTTTTTTTTTTTTTTTTTTTTTTTTGTCTGCATCACTTGTCTGGTACGATTTCCAAGATTCAAAGCAGCAAGTAAATATGGCAGGATCAAGTCCTTATGTCTCGCTATGCATTCTCATTTTTATTTCTTTTTATACATTCCATTGGTCATTCTGTATTTGTTGCCTAAAGAGAAAGGAGTCTTTGAAGAAAGTAATGAGGGAAAAGGCGATGAACTGAGTTTCAAAAGAGGCTGCTGATAGAAAGGAACAGTTTCTTGGGGAAAAGCCTGCTGAGATACAGTGAAGTTTTATCCAGATTCAGACGTGATATATGCATTAAAGTACAGGCTCTTAGAAAATTAAGTATAAAGAAAAGAATATAGAATAAAGGTTTATATTAATTATATGCCTTGGCAATATTTTGGATATCTGAGGTTAGATAAAACACACCATTGAAATTAATGTTCTGTTTAAACATTGATGTGTCTGATAGAAAAGTTCAAATGTCGTCTGTGTTTGGTGTTATCTCTTTTGGGCAGCAACATGCTGGATGTTGAAATAATCTCCCTTTTGAACTGTCTTGTGATTTGAACATGAGATGTTTTGCAGAGCCTCATGTGTTTTAATGCTTGGTCCCTCTGATGGTGCTGTTTGGGGAAGGTAGGGCCTGACTGGAGGAAGTGGGTCCGGGAAATGGGTCTTAATTTTGTATAGCCTGACCTCACTTCCTGTTCACTGTATGTTTCCTGGTTGCAGATACAATGTGACCACTCACTCAGATCACACTCTGGTGCCATATCATCCCTAACATGATGAATTATACTTCTTAAACAAAAAATCCTGTCCTCTCGAGTTGCTTCTGATCAGTTACTTGGTTATAGTGATAGAAAAAAATAAATGCAAAGGTCATTAACACGTAAATTGTCATTTTCTTCATGCCTAGGAGCTGATAGACTCTTAACATTTCATCTCCTGGCAGGAGCACATACACACACACACACACACACACACACACACACACACACACACACACACACAGGATACTAAAAACTGAAAAGTGACTAAACATACTACAGATACAGCATGAGAGTGAAATTTCCTGGCTTTCTTTTACTTGAGCAAATGCATGCAGTAAATACCACTGACAAATGAACTATAGGTAGAGGAAGCAATTGTCAAAGTGAGAAAATTCATTGTAATGATCACATTAGCCAAGGGCTATATTCAGCCAGTGTTGTTTGCTGCAAACAACAGAAACTAAGCCACAAAAAGTGATCTGGAAAGCAGTCAGTCAGGGCATGAATGATCCATGAATGATGCAGAACCCTGAGGATGAGGCTTAAGATATTGGTTAGAGGAAAGAACAGAAATCCCTGTCACCCCACATGGGATTTTAGACTCTGATGGGTCTGCTGACCCCACTGTGCTGGGCCCTTGAGGCCACTTTAGCTGGAGTCTCTGTGGCACTACCTCCCCTGGACTCTTGGGGTTCCAGTGTGATTTCTCCACTTTGCATACTTCTGGTCACCCTTCCAAGGACAAAGGACAGTTTGAAGGAACTGACTGACGGAGTCTGGTTACTGCACTGGAAGCAGGAAGAGGGAGACTCTGGTTTCTTCATTCTTGAAGGAGGCATAATTCTGCCCCACAACACTTTTTACCGTGGGGATTCAGTTATAGATGTGGATGAGTGTAAAGCCAAAGCTCAGAACAAAAAAACAAAACAAATAAACAAGGACTGGAGAAATGCCTGTGTGTAAAGGATCCTACCACCACCATGCCTGATGACCTGGGTTCACTCCCTGGGAAGTGTAGTAGGAGAGGAAGAAACACTGACCTCCATATGTGCACAGTGGGCTGTCGACCCCACAAATGAATAAGCATCTAATATAAGAAGTAAAGAGAGAGAGGAAAAAAACCCAACATTCAAACACAACAAGTGAAGAGTTCCCACTCTGTAATGAATCCAGACCAATCCAAAAACAGAAATCTATTTTCCCTGAGTTTGCTGAGATGTGAGAAATGAGGAACACTCAAAAGTTATACTGTTGTTAAGCTGGTACAACATTTCTGTGGCATCTTGTATGTTACATGTTGATGACCGTTCTAAGTGCTGTGTGAATATTAGCTTGGCTGAATTTCCTATCACTACTCTGCCATTGTCATTTTATAGAGGGGGGAAACTGAAGTCCAAAGAGGTTAAGTCCCTTATCCATAAACTCTAAGCAGCATGTCAGAGGAGAGAGATTTGAGACCAAGCTGTCTGGAGATTAAGAGCTAATGCTGCCACCACAATTAGTCATGTTTGTATATGCTCTTAAGAAAATGCCCAGTAAGCAAAATGAACAATTTATTCCACATGGTGGATTCTTTTCTCTGAAAGATTGTCATTGGTATCTAATGCTCTGAGTTATGTATTAAAAAAAAATGTGTATGTGTGTTTTGCCTGCATGCATTTCTGTGTACCACTGCATGCCCAGTGGCTATTCAGTCCAGAAGAGGTTGTCTAATCCTTTGGGATTGGAGTTACAGATGGCTGTGATCCACCATGGACCATATGGGTACTGGGAATTGAAACAGTGTCCAATGCTCTTAATCCTGAGCCATCTCTGGTTCCCATTATGTGTGTTATAAATACATAAAATTTATGTGTACAAAATTTATGTCTGTGTGAGTGCATGCACACATATGCATATGAGTCATATATATGTATATATGTGTGTTTCATATATTATATAACATATTTGATGTTATATAGTACATATATTTATATAGTGTTCATGAATATGTCTGTGTGAGTACATGCACAAACATGTGTGAGTCTGCATGTTTGTAGAACAAGAGCAGCCAGACAAGGGTGTTGGATGACAGGCACATGAATAACAAACGTTTGCTGATGCCAGACTTGTAAAGTACTAGAACCCAAGCTCTAGTCCTCCTAGCTCTGTGTATGGTGCTCTTCACCCTGAGCCATCTCACCAGCCCACAATCATGTGATAATGATGGAGGTTGATTTATAAGCTGCCGTCACAATTGCAATGAAAGATGAGACTTACAAGCAGATATTACAGGATGTCTTTGAAGAGACAGGCCTTCTCATCCTTTCACACATTGGGGAGGCCTCAGAAGAGTGTTTCCAATTCCTTCAGTGAAAAATTCAATTTAAGCAATATATACTAAGTATGTATATGTGTTGGACACTGCTTAGAATGTGTGTGTGTGTGTTTGTACATACTGTGATATAACTGATACAACTGTTATTAAACTCATTGAGCACATTTTCTTTAAGAGGCGAGATTGCTTTTCTTTCTCAAAAGATGGTGTTTTTTTTTTTGTTTTTTTTTTTCTTATTTTACCTTATAAAATGGATATGCTTACAGGGACATAAATAGGATGCAAAGAAATACTTGTAATTGAAAACAGTTTAAAAATAACACATTTTTAAATGTGTGACATTTGACCCTCCTTTCCCGGTGTCTCATTGAACCTGAAGCCATATATGTGAGTGAAACTAAGAACATGATTGCTTTTCTGATAGGCATGATTTCTCTTTATCTCACACATTGGTGGATTTTTTTTCTTTTCCAGTTTCTAATCACGACTTTTTTTTTTTTTTTTTTTTTTAAATAGAGTGTTTTCTTGTTGGTTTCCTGAGTATAGTTTTCTTTGATGTATGAACTATAGTGCTTCCTGGACAGGGAGGAGCCGGAGTTGGGGGAAGCTACCTTTTCTGTTAATGGTTTCTGTTTCCTCTTCTGCATACTTCACACATTGTAAAAAACCTGTCACCTGTCTTCTAAGTAAAAATTAAAATGGGGTATGCTACAGGATGGCATATGCTGGGTGTTGGCTTTCACTTCCTGCTTTCATGTTTGTGGTATGAGTTCCAGGTTCGGTGAGAGGGAGGCCCTACCTCCAAAAATAAGGTGGAAGAGTTGGGGATATGACTCAGTAGTTAAGAGCACTTACTGCATAATCACGGGTATCTGAGTTCACACCTTCAGCACCCACATAAAAAGCTGAGTATGGAAGCAGGCACCTATAATCCCAGTGCTGCTGAAGGTGAAGGAGACAGATGCATTACTGGGGCTTTGTTGGTTCAGTATGAAATCATACCTCAGGGAATAAGGTAGAAAGACATAGACATGACACCCAAACAAAGACCTACTCTGGCCTCTTTGAGGACACAAGTACATATCCCCAAATACATTTGCATATAAGTCTCTCTCCTCTTCCCCCCCCCTCTCTCTCACACACACACACACACACACACACACACACACACACACACACCTGTACAAACATATGCAGACACATACACACCTAAAGAGGAAGAATGAACAAAGCTATTCTGAAAGAACCTAGAGATATCACAGATGTTCATAAGGCTGTCTGTGGAATTTCCAAGTGATTTTGATTTTACCCCTTCATATAATCTCCTATAATTGTGCTTGTGATAATCTTCATTATCAGCTTGAATGAATTTGGAATCATCACAGACACACCGCTGGGTGTGTCTAGGAAGATGTTCCAGAAAAGCTTTACTGAAGAGAGCAGACTCCCCCCGAAAGTGGGTTGGCACTATAGATGGCAGTGTACTGAAGAGAGCAGACTCCCTTGAAAGTGGGTTGGCACTATAGATGGCAGTGGGCCTGGACAGAACAAAAAGCAAGTAGCTAAGTGCCAGCAGACACCTCTCTCAGGTTCCTGACCACAGATGCAACATAACCAGGTGCCACAGGGTCCTGCTGGCAGGACAGCTTGCCCGCCACGAAGGACTGTGCTTTCCAACTGTGAGCCAAGATAATCCCTGCCTTGCTTAAGTCACCAGATATTTGGTTACAGCAATGAAAAAAGTACCTAAGACAGCAGTCCTGAAACACAGATTTACATTTGCTGTTAAGGAAGGATGTAACTTATCCCGAAGGTAATTATGCTAAGCCTCATGTTCCCTAGTCTTCTCCTTGCCGTTCGGGTGTCCCAGGGGCTTAGATGGGAACTCAAATGATTCTGTGCTTTCCACTGAAGGAAATTTGAGAAATAAAAATAATTTTCTCTGTAGCCATTCACATCCTAATTTTCTACAATATTGGGGGAATCAGAATCCCCAGGGCAGTTCACAACTTTCCTAACAATTTAGGGTAATCTGCCTGGAACCAGTTACTGACAGTGGAAGATGGCTTATCATGGGTTCAAGGGAGCGTACATTTACCTTTGCCATCTTTGGGTGCTGATTGAATTTAAGAATTAAATGGATGTGAAGGACTGGGTGGACAGACGCATACAAGTTCAAGTGATGGGGCACAGGGTCATACCCCCCCAAAAGAAGATTCCCCAAACAGGTTAATGGCTTATATATTGAATCAGACCAGAAAGTAGGCAAGTTGTAAAATATGGTAATGCAGAGGGGCCAGCAGTCATGTCCAACCTTTTCTATTGTGACAGCATGTTGTCAGCTATAGACTTCACACTTGATGTCTGCACAATTGAGTTTTTAAAAAATCATAAAGTCTCATAATGTTTTAAGTTCATGCATAATTTTGTGGTGGGCTGCTTTCATAGCTAACATCTGCTACATGTGGTCTGCAGGCACAGGTTTGGATGTACCTGGTAGGGTATTTAACTGGTGAGAGAAAGAGAGAGAGAGAGAAAGAGAGAGAGAGACAGAGACACAGAGAGAGAAGGAAGGGAAGGGTAACTGTAACAAGAATTGGCAAATAGTGCTACTTCCTGATATTTTAGTCAGGGCATCTGACATAAGTGACTTTCATATTCCTTTAAGAAACAGAATAAAGGTCGGAGTACCCCGGACCTATTGTATTGTTCAGGTCTTTTAATTCAAAACAGTCAATATGTTATAGCAACATTTTGTGGTGGTAGTGCAGTAATCACATTCTTAACGCCTTTAAGGTTAAATTCCTGGATACAGCAGAGTGCTTAATCGAATGGAGAACTGCCAGGTAGCATTTGCTAAGTGTTCCTGAGTGCCTATCTTACTTTTATCTTACTTAATCCCAACTTCCCTGAATTGGCTGTTCTTGTTAGTTTAGAAAAGTCCAGGGTCCTAAAGCCAAGCGACTCAACGAAGATGACCGCTTAACTGGGGGGCTTAGTTTGGGGCTCCTAGCCCGGTCCTCTTCCGTGCGGTTTCCTACCGAGAACGAGCTACTAGGGTGGGATCTGAGCTACTAGCGCAGGACCACTCACAGCCCACTTCTTTTGACAGCTGTTGACCATCCACTTCCCATTCACTACCATGATCCATCAGGTGAGGTAGGAAGAGTGGTCACTAAGTAAGCACACGCACAGACCGGCAGCGCCTCACTGACACGGGAGGGGCAAGGCACAGCTCGCCCGACCTCGCTCCTGCTCAGCACTACTGCGGCTGCGCGGACAGCCCGCAGCCCTGACTTAAGATGGCGAACGCTGCCTCGGCCGCCCCCACTTCTTCATCATGGAGGCGATCGGGCCCGCCTCCCTGGGCGCCGCGGTCACGTGACCCGCACAATGGCTGACAGCCCACCCGAGGTTTCCCAGCGACGCCAAGCTCAAGTCATGACCGCCGCCGCCGGCTCGGCAGGCCGTGTCGCGGTGCCCTTGCTGTTGTGCACACTGCTAGCGTCCAGCGGCGCCTACGTGCTCGACGACTCCGGCGGGCTGGGCCGGGAGTTCGACGGCATCGGAGCAGTCAGCGGCGGCGGGGTGAGCGCGGGCTGCCGGGAGGCGGGGATGCTCCGGAGCGCGGGGGATGCCGGGGTGGGGGCGGGGGTGGGGCGGAGGGGGACGCCCCGTCCCACAAGCCCCCGCGGCGCTGCCGGCCCAGCCGCCGCCGCTTCCCGCCCGCGCCTCGGAGAGGGAGGCCGGCGGGCGGTTAGACTTGAAGTGGGCAGCCACGGGTCTCGAGGAGGGGACCGGTGTCTGCAGGGGAGAGGCGGCAGCTCGAGGGTGCCCTCGTTCTGGGCCGCCCGCCTGGGCTGCCCTTGCCGCGCTGCTCAAGAAGGGTCGCCCCGGAAAAAGCCAGAGAGGGGGCGCGAAGCCTCGGGCAGTGGGGAGATGCTCTAGTGGCTGTCTTTTGTTTTTCCCCCGCTAGGGAGATAGATGGTGGGGACCTGAGTCGAGATAGATGGTGGGGACCCGAGTCGGAAGACAGGCAGACATAGGCCAGAAGTGCAGCAGGGTTGGGGACCCTTCTTGAGCAGAGAATAGTACATCTCTCCTCCCCACGCGACTGTTGCCTTTCAGACGCTTTAGGGAGGTGTTAGGTCTGAAGTCATCTGGGATGTTTTTAAAGAGGACCACCTCCATCCACTATCGGAGACTGCCTAGAGGCCACGCAGTTATGAAGGATGGGGAGTGCTGGTCCTTTTGGGGTGCATCGGAGTCACTAGGAAGGAGTGCTGTTTAAAACTTAAGTTCCCTCTTCCCCTCCCATTCTGACTTTGACACAAACACAGGCTAATCCTCAAAAGAAAAGATCTTGAGAAAGATTTCCTTCTGATTCCAAGATCTCAGGAGTGGGAAGTGGCTTTGTTATTTTGAAGTGAAAACTAAGGAGTAACTTTAGATCTACAGAAAAGTTAGGAGCACAGAATAATGTTCTATATACCCCAACACTCTGTGTGTGTGTGTGTGTGTGTGTGTGTGCTAATTAATCTCTTTATTCTCATTAGGGTTTCCTTTTGTTTTTTGATTTAAATTTAAAATAGCAAATACTTTATATTAAGCCTCAATCTCTCCTATTGATCTTTGTGATATTAGACCTTATTGCATAGGTTTTTTAAAAAATGTTGAAATCTCTAGTTTTACTTATTTAGCCCGATTTAAGATTAATAATTTCATAACCGGGTGTGTCGAGTATGCCTTTGATCCCAGCACTCAGGAGGTAGAGTTAGAAGCAGATGGATCTCTGTGTTTGAGGTCAAACTGATATACATAGCCAGTTCCCAGGCCAACCAAGTACTACATAATGAAACTCACTTAATAACCTAGAACAGGAAATTCATTTTTATTTTTAACAATCTATTTTAACTGTGTGTGTGTGTGTGTGTGTGTGTGTGTGTGTGTGTCTGTCTGTCTGTCTGCTGGGAACATGTGTACATGTAAGTTCAGGTGCCTATAAAGGCCAGAAGTAGATCAATGTGAGTTGCCATCTCTCCGGCCCCCAGAGCAGGTAATTCTTATCTAATAAAATACTCAATTATTAATGTCTCTCTACTGTGTTACTCAATTTAGGAGCGTTATCAGTAATGAATGAAAATGGTGGAACATTTTATTTGCATGCCAGTTTGCCACAGACCAACCCAACCGGGTATGGGGGTCCCTGGGATGAGGGTTCTCGAAGACTAGGTGGGTAAGGATTTGGCAGTGACAAACAGAAACAAACACAGAGGCAGTTTGAATCTGAGTGTTTTTTGCAGCTTTCAAGCAAGACTTTTTAAATACGGGATAAAGAATAGCTTCTCAGAGATTGTGTTCATTGAAGCAAATCCAGATAGAACAAATGACATCATCGTTGTTAGGTACAGTAACTTAAAAATTATTCTAGGCTAACAATAAATTAGAAAATCATTCAAGGCCAATCACAACTAACTGCCTATTTTCCAAGATCAGATTAATAATTTTTTATGGTCAATTATTGTTTAGCATTTGTTGCCTAGCTTTTGTGAATCTTTGAAATATTGAACTATTTTGACTTTTTCTTATCAAAAGACTTTCTTTACCAAATGTTTAAACCCTACTCTCAATTACACATGTACAGCCATATGAAGTTTTATTGTTGGGAAAGTTTTCATGAATACCATTTATGTGAATGATGTGATTGATTTAAAAGGTGCTGGTTTTCCTGGAGACGAGGTCATGGTCAGTGACCACGTCTCAGGGGGCGGTTTCTCATTTGTATCTTTTGTTTAAAATGTCAGCATAGGCTTTCAGGAGCATTTTGATAATATGAGAAAAAGAATAGAGGAACAGAGATTGCCAAGAGAACTATGGCTCGTTATTTTCCTCCGGCCATCCAGGAGGCCTCCTTCTTTTGAAGTTATCACCTCAGTCTGTGGAACTTGTCACACAGAATCTACTGGATTTGGTGTGGTACCAGTTTAAACTGTGTGTGTGTGTGTGTGTGTGTGTGTGTGTGTGTGTGTGTAACTCTTGCTACACAGCACAGTTTGTAGCAGCATTTAGATTGCTCCCATTTCACCCACATGTTTTTAGGGAAAGCCTTTTGGTGCACTAGTTGAAATGTGACCTTGACAGGTTGTTGGGGTCATTCTGGTAAGGACATTCCCCTCATGGTTTGGGAAAGTTATTTCATTTACCTTTGCTTCAGTTTCTTTTCTGGGGGAACAAAGATAACTGCCTGTCAGTAGCATTGTGAGGTCCAGGTGTGATTAGCCAATTGGGATAATTGGGATTAGGGAGGAGGAAGTTGTTTTAAGGTCTTGTGATGAATAAGTGTACCCAAGGCTACTTCCTGGTGTGGCAAATAGCCTCGGGCCTTATTTAGGCACCTTGGTTAGTAATTTGAAATTTCATTGTTTAATGGTGTGTTTCAACATTTAGGTCTATTGCGTTTGCCTAATGTTTGCACTGAGTGTGAGTGGTGCAATGCTTTTCTAAACCTGGTACTTACTGTGTTAAGAGGAATATGCATAGGCACGAAAGAACTCCAGGTAACGAACTATGCATTTCTGATTGTATAATGCAAACTAGGAAGAAGTATTTATGACGGTCATACTATGTAATGACAGCAAATGTTGGCATGCAGACAGTATTCATTAATGAATGCTTTTTTTGATGTGTGTGTGTGTGTGTGTGTAGCCTGCCTTTTATCTGGGGCTTACTATGTGCTTGGGCTCTTGCTGTTCTTTTAATGGGAATCTTGATGTCGTGGCACCTGAATGAGTACCCTGCGTTATTACTTGCTCATGGTCTTGTGGCTTGTGAGAAAATGAGGGCGTGTGCTCCATTCAGTTCAGTGCCTCCTACGGATGTTTCTTGTACCGTGCAACCAAACCACAGAAGTTACTAAGTAACTGCTTTTTGAATAAAAAGGGGTAAGGACGAGAACTTGAGGAAGACATGGCCTGTCAAGGAACTTGAAGGTGAGAACAGCACAGGGGATGAAGATGTGCTAGAGACACAGATCCAGTACCAGTGTTGCCCAAAGAAGGACTTGTGTTAATGGGGAGTGGCAGAGGCAGCTTTGCCTGAAGAAATGGACTTTGAGACGACGGCTAAATACTGAATTGGAGCTCACTAGAAAATGAAGATGCAGTATGCATTCCAGGCAGGCAGGAAACAAAAGAGCGTTTGATGTGTCTGGATTAAACAAGCGAGAGTGGTAGGCAAACTGGTAGAACTGGGTCCAGGATACTAAAGGATTTAAAACTAAGCAATTGGAATTTTACTTTGAAAGCTTATTAGAGAACAGGAAGCTTTAGCAGAATAATAACTGGGTTATTCATTTGTTTGGAAAGTATGGAACTGGTAACTGGTGTGGAGAGTAGAATACAGGGAGGTAAATGGTAAGTCCCTAAGCCATTTTCCTTGTTCTAGTGAGAAGGGCTAGGTTAAGCCAGTGGAGTTGAAGAGTAGGGGATGGGTGTTGTTATGGTGGAACCTTTGCCCCAGCCCCTGGTATCCGTGTACCCAAAAAGTCTGGAATGTTATGGTGGAAGTTCCACTCAATCCTCCTATTTCCCTCCAAACCCTGCTTCATCTCAGAAAGCCCATCAAATGATAACTCCTCCATAAGAGATGCTCAAGACCACTCCCACAGGGTATTTAAACTGCCTCCCAGAAAGTAAACTCATGGTTTTCCAGTCTGTCTTTCCTGACTCCTCTCTGGGGGTTGGATGCCATCCAGGAGTGTTGTATCCATTAAATGTGGACTTTTTCTAATTTGGTTTGATTTGGTCTGATTTGGATTGCTTCGCTGGTGGAGAGACTTATCAGTGTGTGGTAGAAACTTGTCAGATGTGAGAGCACTAAGGACCTCTTTGTGACTGAGGATGAGTTTGTTGAAAAGTTGACCTCAGGTTTATGACTTAGACCGCTGTTGCATTTTTGGAAAGTAGACAATGTAGAAGGAACAGATTTGATAAGAGTGCTGTTTGGTTTGGATCTGATGTGCTCCGTGATATGATTTTTAGCTCCAAGGGACAGGGTAGGAAGATTCTGAGTCTGAATAAGTAGCCTGGGACCCAACCAGAATGTCACTAGGCAAAGGCCTTTCCATAGTTCTTGGATTCTTGAAGGAGAGAATCCGGGTTGACACACAATTTAAACTAAAGATTATTCAGCAAAGCATAACAAGTGCTGCATGAGATGCTACAGCAGATTGTCCCAAAGGCGGGGCAAGCAGTTCAGTGGGTTTTGTGTTACTATTTTAAAGAGTTTTTATGACTATGAGATTGATGCCATATTCATAGATCATGAAGGACCAGATCTCTCCTGTAGAATATTCTCATAATCATCTTGAAAAATACTTGAGTAGGTGTGTGTGTAGGGGAAATGTGAAGAGGTCAAAACCATAATGAAAGTGAAGTTAGGGTCTTTTGAGGACACAGCCCTTTCATTAGTGGCAGGCAGTTGGGAAAGTGTCCTGGTCCCCTAGTCCCCTGTTCTTCCTTCCTTCCTTCCTTCCTTCCTTCCTTCCTTCCTTCCTTCCTTCCTTCCTTTCTTTATTCCTCCCTCCCCCCTCCTCTCTAGTTTTTTAGACAGGGTTTTTCCATGTAGCCCGGCTGTCCTGGAACTCACTCTAGACCAGATTGGCCTTAAACTCAGAGATTCACCTGCCTCTGCCTCCTGAGTGTTGGGATTAAAGGTGCTTGCCATCACTACCTGGCTGGTACCCTAGTTTTTAGTAAGGTAGAAAGATGCTAACTTCAGCTTCAATGATGCCTGTAATTACAAAGCAGGTGTGTTTTGATCACCAGGACACACAGGACAAAGGCTTCAGGTCCTTAGTTCCATCATGTCTTTGCTGCTGCCTAACTAGAGACACAGACACAGCTCTAGTTTTCCCTGGTTATGTCATAGCTAATACCTCACCTACTGGTTGATAAACCCTCCCAAAGTATGGGTTTTTGGTTCGATATTGGTTTTAGTTCTTTTGTTCCCAAGCTGTCATCAGTCAGGGTCTAGGTGTGACTAAATTCGGTTAGTACCTCTACTTTCTACTTACATTTTTCTATTCTTCCTATTATCCAATTTGCCCATGCTTTTGTTTATACAGCCGTGCCTTGGGGGTCATTGTGTAGCAGGTGGAATTTGTAAAGATGAGGGGAGTACTGTTCTCAGCATTATTCTGATACGGCTGTAAGATATTAATGGGTAAAATTATCTGAGAGTCATCCCATTTATCCTTGCCCCCCAGATATTTTTATTTATTTACATTCCAGCAACACTTTCATCTCTCATCTCCTCTCCTCTCAGTCCTTCCTCCTCCTTCCCCTCTGCCCTTCCCCAGTTCAGCCCTCTTCCATTTCTATCCAGAAAAGCACAGGCCTCCCATGGATATCAGCAAAACATGGCAAATCGCGTTGCAGTAAAACGCCTCGCCTCATGTTAAGGTTGAATAAGGCAATCCAGTGTAAGGAATAGGATCCCACGAGCCCTAGTCCCCAGGTATTGATAAGTGGTTTAAGATAGAATATTTCAGTTCCAACATAAAATTGGAGTCATGTTTTAGTTAGTTTTTTTTTTTTTTTTTTTTTTTTTTTTGTTGCTATGACATGGTTCCTCAAAGGAATTCAAGGGAGCCAGGATTTATTTTGGCTCCCAGTTTGCAGGTTTGGTCCATCATAATAAGGAAGGAGGGTGAGACAGCATGTATTGCATCTGTAGCTAGATAGCAAGAGAGATGATGGAGAGAGACTATGGCCTTTGCTCAGCCAGCTCAGTGCTTCTCTTTGGACAGTGTAAGGCCTCAGCCCCTGAAATGGTTCTGTTCACATTGAGGGCAGGCTCTCCCACCTCAGTTAACTTCCTCACAGACATGTACCAAAGTTTGTGATCCTAGACCTGGTCAGGTTGACAGTGTTAGCCATCACAATGTTTTAATAGCCTTTATAAAGGCTGACATCTCTCAGTCAGCTTTTATGTCAGTGTAAGAAAACCTATAGCTCTTAGAAAAACAATAGGCTTGTGCAGCAAACAGCATGAGGACTCTCCACAGCTATGCTTGCCCAAGAAGTGGTCAAATAGGAATATGCTGGGGGATGAGTGTGGATACTATAGACACGCATTGATGATTATATTTGTTTTATTCATATTTTTGAAAACTTTTTTCCTCAGGCAACCTCTCGGCTTCTAGTAAATTACCCAGAGCCCTTTCGTTCTGAAATACTGGATTATCTCTTTAAGGTAAGGAAAACCAAGTATCTACTGGGCCTGTGATGTTTTGAAAGTATGGTGAATCTCAACCATAGACTTTGCAGTTTTCTGATAGGTTCTGTAAGCAACAGCAGAGTGTGTTGGGGATAAGCTGCTTTTTGAGACTTTGCTCTTCTTATCTGTACAGCAACAGGCCTCTAGGGGTGATTGTATGGAGGTTTTTCACTATGGAACACAGTGATAATACTGTTATTTCTTCCCACAGCCAAACTTTGGTGCCTCTTTGCATATTTTAAAAGTGGAAATAGGTGGTGATGGGCAAACAACAGGTAGGAGGATTTGGGAAATGGGATTTTTCCCAACATTTTAACCTATACTTAAACATACAGGATGTTGTAAGAAGGGTCAACTCACTTGAGATTGAATGGTCTTCATCAGACTTTACTTTTCTTCTCTTACATTTTCAGGAGATCGTGTGCGTGTGCATGTGTGCGTGCGTGCGTGTGTTTATTTTCATGGCTGTGTGCATGTGGAGGTTAGAGGTTGGCTTGAGGGAGTCTGTTCTTTCCTTCCACTGGGAATCTAACTAAAGTCCTTAGGCTGGGTAACATGCATCTTTATCTGCTGAACAATCTTGATGATCTGGCTTTTCTCTTTTTATTTTTAAAAAATTATCTCAAATTTTCAAAATAGTATTGAGACTCTAAATTGTTCATTTAGTTGAAGATTATTAGAGAAACAGATCCAGTATTCCAAAAATCATTCACACTTGGAATTTTATTGAAATTTATAAGAAAAATTTAATTATGTATAGAATATTAAGATGTTACTAACTTTAAAAATACTTTGTAAAATGCAACCTGTGTTTTAGAGACACATAGCTTTCTTTCTTTCTTTTTTAAACAAACACACATTAAATGATTATATGTTCATCCATCATAGCCAAAATTTAAAGTACTTCTGTTCAGTATTTAACTTAATACTTCTAGCCAGGGCCCATTAATATTAACTTGAGAATATCTTCTATGTGTTTGTCTTCCTGCTAACAATTTCAAAATAATTTTAAAAGAGAATGATTTATCTTAATTGTGTGTGTGTGAGTGTTTTGTCTGAATGGATATATGTATATCATGTGCATACCTGGTGCCTGCGGAGGCCAGAGAGGGTGTCGGGACTCCCTGGGACTGGTGTTTCAGATGGTTGTAGGCCTTCACATAGGTGCTAGGAGTCAAGCCTACATTCTCTGGAAGAGCAGTCTTTACTGCTGAGGCATCTTTAGCTTGCTGGAAGTAACTTTTTAACAGGTAGTCTGAATAGGTACTCTGATTGGAGTTTTAGAACAAAAGCCTTGGCTTCCAGTGTGACAAACTAGGTTTGACCACTTGTCAGGGACATGGCATTGGTGACGGAGGAAGGGCACTCTTACCGTCCAGACCATACTGAGTGATAGAAAAAGGTCTAGTGACCCATGACTTGTTATTGCGGGGCTGACAACAACTTTGAGGCCTTGTTGAAAAGAGGAAGGAAGGCTTGTGTCTGTGGTCTGGCTAGCTCAAGTGTTTCATACTTGGCAGAGCAGATAACCTTGGTCAGGCTGTGGTCTGATTGTTCATTATCTCAAGGCTGGATCTGCAAAGGGCCTGAGAACTCATCCTCCCCCGAGAAGGCAGCTTGATTTCCCTTCTAACCTACTGTGGGAGGCTCACTGTTGTCTTGGGAGACGTTTTAGTCTATTGTGATAAAGATGTTTGTGGATCAGAACTATTGTTCTTAGAATCCGATAACTGCTGATCAGCGTAATTTAGGAGAACTCAGAAGGAAAAAAAAAAAGTTAGTGAGGCAAAATGAAGTCAGAGGGAGAAGATGACAGTGAGGTCGGTCAGTGGCTGGGCACTTCTTCAGAATTCCTGTGTGGTGTATGTGGAAGGATGAAAAGGCGAAAATCAAACCTGGAGTGAACCTCTGGAACAGTAGCTTTCCTCAGAAAGTGTCTCGTAGAAACCTTTAGACAGGCGCTAATGCTGATCTGTTGCATTTGCTGAAGCCAAATTCAATATAAAGACACATAAGTGGCTTCTTCTCATTTGACATTAAAGAAGAAATGGGTCAGAAGCATCCTTCTTATAAGGTCCCATTTAGCAACAACTGGTATTTGCAATGTGTGAGAGCACGTAGGACTTGGACGTCAGGGACCTACCTCTGGCCTCCATGTTTCCTTTGCTGCCTGTGAATGCTAGCGTAGGACTTTGATATTGCTGTAGGAGGCATGTATATTCACTTTTCATTAAAGCTTACAGTATCATGGCATATTCCATGGTGGAATATAAGAATTTGGGGTTCAGGAGTTCAGGGATTCATACTCAAAGTTGCGAGTGAAAGCTGAGGTGATGTGGACTTGAGGTTGGACACAGGTGCTTGAAAACCTCAGACAGATCAAGAGCTTAGCAGAACTCAGTCCTGGGAATCTGTAGTAATAAAATGTTACAACATTTCTCCAATACTGGTTTTTAAAATAACATCTTGGTTTTATTATTTAAGGAACAGTTTTAAGATAATGAAAAATGTGAAATGATACATTTTGCAGAGCCATCTTCTTATATAATTCTTATCTGCACAATGTCTGAATGAGAACTAGGGTACAAGAAAAGTACTGCATCAAAAAAATGTTTTGTGTGTGTGTGTGTGTGTGTGTGTGAGTGTGTGTGAGACTATAGGAGTGTGTGAGACTGTATGAGGTGTGTGTGTGTGTGTGTGTGTGTGTGTGTGTGTGACTATAGGAGTGTGTGAGACTGTATGAGTGTATGTGTGTGTGTGTGTGTGACTATAGGAGTGTGTGAGACTGTATGAGTGTGTGTGTGTGTGTGTGTGTGAGAGAGAGAGAGAGAGAGAGAGAGAGAGAGGAGAGAGAGGGAGACAGAGAGAGAACTTGAATGGCTATAGAAAGCACCATTCATGTGTGTGTGTGTTTGTGTGTGTGTGAGTATGTGTGACTATAGGAGTGTGTGAGACTGTATGAGTGTGTGTGTGTGTGTGTGTGAGTGTGTGTGACTATAGGAGTGTGTGAGACTGTATGAGTGTGTGTGTGTGTGAGTGTGTGTGACTATAGGAGTGTGTGAGACTGTATGAGTGTGTGTGTGTGTGTGTGTGACTATAGGAGTGTGTGAGACTGTATGAGTGTGTGTGTGTGTGTGTGTGACTATAGGAGTGTGTAAGACTGTATGAGTGTGTGTGTGTGTGTGTGTGAGTGTGTGTGACTATAGGAGTGTGTGAGACTGTATGAGTGTGTGTGTGTGTGTGTGAGTGTGTGTGACTATAGGAGTGTGTGAGACTGTATGAGTGTGTGTGTGTGTGTGTGTGTGACTATAGGAGTGTGTGAGACTGTATGAGTGTGTGTGTGTGTGTGTGAGTGTGTGTGACTATAGGAGTGTGTGAGACTGTATGAGTGTGTGTGTGTGTGTGTGTGTGACTATAGGAGTGTATGAGACTGTATGAGTGTGTGTGTGTGTGTGTGTGACTATAGGAGTGTGTGAGACTGTATGAGTGTGTGTGTGTGTGTGACTATAGGAGTGTGTGAGACTGTATGAGTGTGTGTGTGTGTGTGTGTGACTATAGGAGTGTGTGAGACTGTATGAGTGTGTGTGTGTGTGTGTGTGACTATAGGAGTGTGTGAGACTGTATGAGTGTGTGTGTGTGTGTGTGAGTGTGTGTGACTATAGGAGTGTGTGAGACTGTATGAGTGTGTGTGTGTGTGTGTATGTGTGTGTGTGTGTGTGTGTGTGTGTGTGTGTGTGAGAGAGAGAGAGAGAGAGAGAGAGGTGGGGGGAGAACTTAAATGGCTGTGGAAAGCTCTATCCCTGGGTCATTTCCTCCCTTTCCTCTCCTATTCAGATGGCACTGAGCCCTCCCACATGCACTATGAACTGGATGAGAATTACTTCCGAGGCTATGAGTGGTGGTTAATGAAGGAAGCCAAGAAGAGGAACCCTAATATTATACTCATGGGTAAGGATACACTGCTTAGGGGGCTCTTTTCCTTTATCTTTTATATTTGGAATCATGCTTGTGAGGTCTCTGTTAATACTGAAATACTAGTGATTTGATATTACCCCTGTACTACCACCTATGAAGCAGAAAAGGCCTTTATTGTCACTGTTTATGATGTTGTATCTTTATGCCTTATGGTTTATTCTTGTATATGTATGTATTTGATTCTTTAACGTTTATATTTGATTGACTGCTTCAGTTTTGAGACACACTTTGTGACCTAGGGTCACCTAAAACTTGCTATGTAGCCCAGACAGACCTCTAACTCATTCTCTTGTCTTTGAAGTGCTAGGATCATAGGTGGCCTTCATTGTGCCTGGCTTGTTATTTTTAAATCTTGGTGTCTTATGTCTTAGGGTTTTATCTATTGCTGCCATCAAACACCGTGGTCTGAAAGAAACAAGTTGGGAATTTTTGTTGTTGTTGTTGCTTACTCTTCTGGATCACTGTTCATGGAAGGTAGTCAGGACAGGAACTCAAACAGGGCAGAAACCTGGAGGCAGGAGCTGATGCCGAGGCCATGGAGGAATGCTGCTTACTGGCTTGCACAACACAGCTTTCATGTAGAACCCAGGACCACTATCCCTGGGATGGCACTATCCACAATGGGCTGGACTCACCCCCATTACTCACTAATTAAGAAAATGTCCTGCCCATATTGAGTTTAGGGTTAGCAGTAGTCTCACTGGATAGTTGCTCAGGATGGATTATATTCATTTTATAATTTTGTTGCAGCATGAAGTACTTTAATCAGCCAGAGCACTGGGCTTTTATCATTTGAAATGAATTTGCCATTTTGAAGCAGACTTACATTCAGACTGAGTTAAATAAAATTATGACCTATTTTAAATACCTTATTTCAAATTTCTAAAAATTAGTTTCCTTGATAAAAGAAAGAATATTATTTTCCAAATTAAAAGACCAGTGAAGACCAGTTAAAAGACCATTCATCCAAATGGACTTTTACGATAGATCCCAGAAATGTTTGGGACAGTATAAGCATCTTTGCACTGAGCACATGCGCCCTATTGTACTATTTTCATTTCAGACTTAGTCTAGGTATAGACATCCCAGAAAAGACTCAAATGCTGGACCCTCGCTCTACTTAGCATTTTGTTGCTTTTTAATGTTCTATTGTTTCAACGTCATACATTTTATGTAGAGAAATTAGTTTGGAATTGCCAGGTTGATTCTGTTTGTTGTTTATTTTTTTGGCAGTAAACTAGATTGGTAATCTATTGAATTAAAAGTGAGCCGCTGAGCTTATTAGAAAATCTTGTAGTTGTAGCTAGCACCTTTCACAGTGGAAAGAGTTGCTGGAAGGGTGTGCACCCACTCGGTGAAGCTCCCTTTACACAGTAGCATTATCCTCTTGAGTTGTCGCCATTTATACATTTATTTAATGACCAATTTAGGTTTACTCATCTTGATTGCCTCACGTATGGGCACTTTAACCCTAATTTGTGAGGAGACATCCTTGTGAGTGAGAACTTTACATTACGCTTATCTTACTAGGGTGGTTTGGGGTAAGCCTTTAAGGACTGTTCAATTTGACCTCTGAGAACAGGGATGTGATATTGAACAATCCCATAGGGAGTAGAGATGTTCAAATGTTGTGCATTTCTTCCCATTCGAAAATGCTGTGAGAGAGGTATTTGTTTTTATTTCGTTTTCTTGTTTTTGTTTTGTTTTTGTTTGTTTGTTTTTTCAAGACAGAGTTTCTCTGTGTAGCCCTGGCTGTCCTGGAACTAGTTCTGCAAACCAGGCTGGTCTTGAACTCACAGAGTTCTACCTATGCCTGCCTTCTGGGTTCTGGGATTAAATGTGTGTGCCACCACTGCCCAGCTTATTTCATTTTCTTGAAAGGACATTTGGAAGTATAGGATGTGACTAAGGATCAGTAAGAAATCTTAGTTTCCTTTGGGTAGAGAGACTGTCCCTTTGGGTGTGTTGGAATCTCTCCTTTCATCCAGCTATACACTGACCTTTGCCTAGGGCGCTGGATCTCACACTTGATTTTAGTAGTACCAGTATCAATTCATGTATTTCCTTTTGCGTGTCTTCTCCCTGCAGGGTTGCCGTGGTCATTCCCTGGATGGCTGGGCAAAGGTTTCAGCTGGCCTTATGTAAATCTTCAGCTGACTGCCTACTATATTGTGAGATGGATTTTGGGTGCCAAGCATTATCATGACCTGGACATTGATTATATTGGGGTTAGTACCATATTGAAATATAATTTGTTTTTGGATATGTATTTGTAGGAATCTTAGAAAGCAATTTGATTTGTATTTGGTCCATTAAAAGGATTTGCAACCATATTTTATGCATAGAAATACAATTTACATATTGCATTGCACTATGGTTTAATATAGTTTTCATTTTTTCATTATTATTTATGTGTATGGGTGTTTTGCTTGCATGTATGTCTGTGTACCATGTGCATGCAGTGTTCTCATAGGCCAGAAGAGGGCATTGTGTCTCCTGGAACTGGGAATTACAGGTGGTTGTGAGCCTCATTTCGGGTGCTGGAAATTGAACCAAAGTCTTCTGGAAGAGCAACCAGTGTCTTAACTACTGAAGCATCCCTAGCCCCCTGATAGAATTTTAAGAAGAAAGGGAAGTATTTCAGGTTACAAAACTAAGAACAGATTTTAACAAGCACTTTTCTAAATGGACCAATGGTGAAAATGTGTTCAGGGACTAGTTTTGTTTAATTTGTAGTCAGTTGAGTTAAAAGGGAGCCCGATTTTTCCATCATTGCCTCAAAAGAGAGTAAGACATGTTGGATTTTTTAAGGGAATGTATAAATGGTTCTTGTTATTTCAATAAACAGAAAGTTGAACTCACATAACTACCATGAGAAAAATCAAATCAAAGAAAACTGTGATAGAGTTGAAACTAAAAAGAAAGGAAAAAAATAAAAGGCCTTTGCATCCTCTTTGCATCCTCTTTTGTAAGCATGTGCTCTTTGCCTGCAGTCCGCCCTTACTCCCCACCTAGTTCTTGATTCTGTGGTGCTTTGTTGATTAACCCTTTTGTGTCATGAGACAGATTGTTCTTTTGTTGTCTAATAGTGCTACATGAGAACCACAGGTTCCCTTATTGTTATTCTTTGCCAATCCAAATTATTCTTGCCTTTGAACTGCACTGAATATTTTCCTCTCTTAAATTTTTTCATATTAAAACTTTTTCAATTGGAAAGTTTTTCTTAATTTTAATTTTGTGATTATAATTCCATTTCTCTTTCATTTCCTCCCAATATACCCTTCCCCACTCTCCTTCAAATCCTTTTTTTCTATAATTGCTATTGCATACATCTATGTGTACATGTATTCCTACATATATATATATATTCCTAAATATAACATATTCAGACCATAGAATGTTTGTCTGTGCATGTATACTTGTGCATATGTTTTCAAGACTGACCATTTGATATGCAATTATCTGGGGAACTTCACCCCCTCCCAGCCTTCTTCAGTGGCCTGTAATTCTTTATTTATATTGAAGCCCCATGGACCTTTCCCATCCACTTTAGCATGTCTATGGTCACTCTTGTCCATGTTGGTGAGACTTTATTGAAGTTGTGTCTACATGACTAGGAGGCACAATCTCACTGCCAACTCCCTGATCTCTTGTTTTTACAATCTTACTGCCCCCTCAACTGGAATGTTTTCTGAGCCTTAGGTGGGTGAGGGAGTGTTTTGTAGATGTATCCACTAGGGCTGGACTCCACAACTCTGCAATTGGATTGGCTGTGGCTAATAACTTTTTGTGTGTGTGCCAATCCAATTAAAATTCTCCTTCAAAGCTTTTATCTAGCCTTAACTAATAATGTGGTTCCTTTACACTTGAAAAGTTATTCTCATTCTGGTGAATGTACCCTAAAGCAGGGATTACCTGATTTTTTAAAATAAAGAGCTAGTATATAAATATTAAGTTGGCATTAGTAGGTCATAGGCAATGTTGAGACACATAGCCATTTCTAATATAACCATTTCAACCCAAAAGCTGGTTTTTCCCTCTCAGACTTTGAAAATATAGGTGATGGTCAAGAGCTTGCAAGGTGCTGCAAATCTATTTCCTTCTGTGTGAACTGTTTTTAATGCCTTTTAAAGTGTTAATATTTATAAAACATCCTGAGTTTGTGTGCGGGAGGCTGACCCCATGCCTAAAACTGTACCCTATAACAGCTCACATAACTGTAGTGGGTCTGTCTCCATAAGCACTGGTATTTTCATCCAGCACTGACTGATACTGAAGTTTTCATCATTCATGATTGAAATTATTAGCCAGCACTTTCTGGGCCCTACTGCATGGCATAACTGAGGCTGTTATGTTCCAGCAACAGCAAGATTAGTGAGCCCTCGTCAGTGAGAGACGGGCACTGCTGCAGATATGCCGTCCCCCTGTAAGATGATTTGGGCATGAGGGGTAGCCCTGGCCACAGGAGGGTGCAGTCAAGAGCATACTTGCTTTTACTCTCCTTTTCCGAATTATAACTGACAGTTTGTATCTGGAATTCAATGTTGGTATATTTAATCCATTAGTGTGATTAGATGCAGATGGATTTCTTAGCTTTCTGATATGGTACATGTTCTCAAACTGTTTTCATTATTTTCACTGAGTGATGCTGATGTCTCATTTTAGTCTCTAATGATCACGTGCTGTGGTGAGGCACTCCTTTAATAAGAAGTTCTCTATCACACCAAGACTCCGGGACCATCTCTGTAATGGTTTTCTTGACTACAAGACTGAAGTTTCAGAAGGTCCCTTCCAGTACTGAAGCCACACCCTCATGATCTGAACTTGGGAGACTGGGGTGTGATTCCTTTTCCTTCCTGATTAAGGGTCTGCCCTAGTGTTCTCACTGATCATTACAATTCTTTGTGTGAACAGATTTCTTCTATACAGTAGTGCCCTGGTGAATAATATGCTCCTTACTCTGTTTATATATCAGAATTATTCCAGTGATCCTCATACCTGTTAGTTCTCCAATGCCCAATGTAGTCTTTGTATACATTCCAGTTTTAATTTGTGTGTGTGTGAATGCCTACTTTGTTGTTGGAATAAATGATGCATTTTGAAAAATGATTATCTGTATATGAGTATTTGCCTGTATGTGTGTATGTACACCACATGTATGTGTGCTGTCCCTGCTCCATGTGGCCAGAAGAAGGCGTGGGATCTCCAAGAACAGTGATTGGAGACTATTGAGAGCCACCGCAGGGTTGGGAATGACCCTGGTTCTCCTAAAGCACCAAGTGCTCTTACTGCACTGCTGTCCAGCCCCATACATTACTTTGAAAAATATTCTCTATAAATATTTTAAGTTTTTAAAAACAGTTTTACTTTTTAAAAGTTATGTTGCTTTATAAGCATACTTATAAATTCTATGACAGCCATTTTTAAAAGATAGGAAATTAGCTTTCAGGTACAATGAAAGATGGTATGAGAAGCAGCACTTTAATGATCATGTTCATTGTTAGATATTTTAAAAACTTTCAATTTTGGATTTTTGTTTTGCAGATTTGGAATGAAAGGCCATTTGATGCCAACTATATCAAGGTCTGTAAATCTTTGATCTCTTTTTTCTTATACTTTTATACACAGAAATTTGGAGGACAGTTATATTAGAAATGTTATTTTTGATAGTATAATTTGCTAGATGTGATATAAAATGAAATTCTTAATGTCTGTACTCCTGATATTATATGCATGCAATTCTTCATAGGCCCTGAGTGGCCTATATCTAAAGAGTTGTGTTGAATGTTCTTTTATGGGGTAGGGTTGTGGCTTGCAATGGAATTGATGCTTATATGAAACCCTTCACCACCAAAAGAAAATCAAAAGAAAATGAAGCAAAACAATAGGTGTGTAATGGTGCACACCTTTAATTCCAGTACTTGGGAGGCAAATGCCTGTACAGTATTATCCCAGAACTCACTCCTGTTGAGAAGCAGTGTCGAAACCACCATCAGAATGCACAGTTTTCAAAATATACTCTGGCTATCTTGTTCATATTCCAGCAACTAAGAGCTCATTAACCCTTGCCATGTTCTACTTATGTCTCCAAAGGAATTAAGGAAAATGCTGGATTATCAAGGTCTCCATCGAGTGAAAATCATAGCAAGTGATAATCTTTGGGAACCTATTTCTTCTTCCATGCTGCTTGACCATGATCTCTGGAAGGTGGTTGATGTTATAGGGTAAGGTGCAGTTTACTCTGAAAACCAGCAGTTTGTGGTTCTTTATCTGGGTATTGAGTATGCCTTTCTTCTTGTCTTCTCTGCCCCTGTGATTACATTTTAAGATAGTATTTTCTCATGAAGACATTGACCATCCACAATTCATTCCATTCTTTTTTGAGATATGTATTTGGGACCTTTTCTATGACAATGAAATGTATTGGTGAGTTTTTAACTAAATGAATTAATGTTTAGATTAATAAAACAGGCTTTATTTAGATTAAAAAGCAGGTATTTAGTCTTAGAAGTTTCCAAGGCGATGTTAAGACCTTAGTTTCTAGCTCAGGTTTCCTTTGACTCAGTGTTCATGTACCAACATGAACACATTTGTAAATGGTCTGGTATGTGCACTGACTGTCTTTTTTTTGTGTGTGTCTTTAACATTTTGACTCTTAGACTTTTTACTCTATTTGTTAATCCATTTTGCCTTACAGCTTTCTGGGTCTTAACTGAATTGGGCTCAGCAGTTTGAGTTTTAAAAAGTAAATGTGTGTTCTATGTAGCATGATGGTATATAAGCATTTAAAACAAAAAGCTGCATATATGTGAAATTTGATTTTTAATTTGTTGTGACACAACTTAATCTCTGCATATACTTTGTTTCTAAAAGAAAGCTTTTGGAATTTATTATTTTTTTATGTTTCATTTTTATCTTTCATTTTCAGTGCTGGGGACCAATCCCAGGGCCTCATACATGCTAAGGCAAGTGCTCTACCATTGAGCTATACCTGCATGCAAGAGTTTTCATTGTTTATCAAAGTAGGCAGAATAATAAATATGTGTGTTCTGATCACTCAGCCTCGGAAAGAAAGATGCCATGGACATTTTCCACTCCTGTGTCTATCCATTCCATCTTCTCCATGTTTTGGAACAAACTTCAGACATTGTGTTGTATTTCCTCCCTACAGATTTTATCATGACTCTCTAAAGATATAAATTTCTTCTCTTTTGCCATAAATAATACTGTTATTATACTAAGCATGTAACTGTTTCTTGATATCATCAAATATAGATTATTCTATTTTATAGTTTTATTTATTTGGATCTGGATTTATTTAAGATTCAGCTATAGGTTGGTAATTAAGTTTTTCCCTATTGATTTGTAACTCAGGCCCTTTAACTTGCTTGTTTACTTCCTGTGCTTACTTATGACACTGTGTTGTTTGTTCTGTGAAGTTTTCTTAGTCTATATTTTAGCAAATTCATCCTTCCACTTTAATTTAACATACATGTCTAGCCTGTTTTTCTGGGAAATTGAGAGTAAATTAGACTTGGGCTTTTTTATTTATTTATTTTTATTTTTTGCAAGAGAAAGGGTAATTGTACATTTTTATTTAAACATTTAACAGTAAAAATGGAAAATTTTGCCTTCCATCAGGACTTACATGAACAACTCAGATCTTAGTTCTTGAATGTGTTTGGCTAGGAAGGCTTTTAAAATTGAAGAATAGTTTCTATTTCATATCATGAAGAAGTTTGGTGTTTCTTTACTCATTATTCATATAGGTATTAATGCAATTATTTTTTCTCTGTGTCATAGCTTTATGTCATAGTTTCTTTGGTTATCATTAATTTAATGTTTTATTGATTGTGTTTATATACTGGTAAATGTAATCTTTAAAATTATTTTTCTCAAGAATTACTTTCTGACTTAGGATATATTTTCTAATAGTATACAAATTGAATTCAGTCCATAAATTCACTGGTATGGTTTAAAGGCTCTGTATATAATTATACTGTCCGCGTGGTCTGTGTGGAGCCGCCGTGCACAGTTCCTCTGACCAGCACAGTGCCAACTTTTTCAGTCTTGTTTTCATGAGAATTTGGTGCCACGTTACTTGGCACATAGATAATGAATGCTTTATCTTTGTGCTTTGTAACTATTGTTGATAGGAAATGTCATTCTGTGACTCATCAGTATTTCTTGAACTGAATTCTTTGTATGAGAGGAAGAGAAATCCTGCTTTCAGATTTGGCTACCCCTGTTTTCCTTTCTTTCAAGGTCATTCATTTTATTTTTAATACATTTCTTGCATTGGATTAAATTTTGCTCTTTAATACTGCACTGGAAAAGATTTTCATATTTTTTTCTTTTTAAATGTGTGTGTGCGTGTGCATGTGTGTGTGTGTGTGTGTGTGTGTGTGTGTGTGTGTGTGTGAGTGTGTGTGTGTGTGTGTGTGTGTGTGTGTGTGTGTGTGCTTATATGCCACATGTAAGTAGGTAGGTACCCTTGAGGCCAGCAGATGGTCTTGAGTCCTCTAGAGCTGGAGTTACAGGAGTTTGTGAGTTGTCTGCTGTGGATGTTTAGGGACTGGATTTGTGGCTTCCTGAAGAGAACAGCAAACGCTATTAAACACTGAACTCCCTCTCCAGCCCACGCTTACAGTTTTTGGTGTAACTGATGTTAGCTTTGTCTTTGCTGTGTTCAGATGTTTTGGTTATTAAATGATCTGTGCTATGATTCTGGTAATTCAAACTCTGCTGCTGTGGTGTTTGTCCTCTGGTTTTCACTAAGGCAGTGTCTTCTTACACAGCATGACTTGTTTCTGTTTCTGTAATTCACAGCCATACTGAATCACAGCTCGATACCAGTTGGTTCAGGTGGAATCATTTGGCAATGTCTGAGGATATTTGTAGCTATCTTAGTGAGGTAAAGACCTGTTGTTAGCATCTTATGGGTGGATGCCAGAAGTGTGCAAAAATTCTTGGGGACACAGGTCAGGACTCCCATGTCTATAATTAACCAGTCCACAATTTTGGTTGTGCTGAAATTGAAGGACTGCTCTGCGCTCCTGTGGTGTTCCCTGTTTTTGTTTGTTTGTTTTCTGGTTTTGTTGTTGTTCTTTAAACAGTGGTGATGAGGATGAAACTGCATCTGGGATTGGTATTCTCACGTTAGGTGAGCTAATGAATTCCCATAGAATGAGCATACATATGGACCCATCACCCAGAAACTTGTAAAGTACCCAGGCAGGCTGGGAGTCTCTCTTGTAACTATTAACCTAACATCTAATGCCAAAGGACAATTGTGCCTGTTTAATGTTTCAGTAAGATCCCATTTCTAGAGGAGTGGCATTCCCCTGTGCTGAAAACTTAGAAATTTATCAAGGACAGAAATAACTAAAGCAGTTCTCATCTTTCTTTTTAACATAGAAGTTTTACCAGCAAAAAACAAAACAAAACAAAACAAAACAAGAACAAAAACAAAAACAGGATGTCTGTCTGTCTTTAATATTTGTAAGTCAGACATGCATGCCATAAGTAAACAAGGGAAATGTATTTCTCTTTAGCGTCTTCTCTGAACTTTGTATGAACTTTGAACTGCTAACCTTTTGGATCACTTCTATACTTTTATTTGTTATAACTTATGAAATGAAGCACATACCTTGAATTCCAATATTCAGAAGGCAGAAGCAGGCATAGCTCAAGATTACAACAAGCTATTTGTATAATTGCATTGTTGACCACACAGGATGTTAATAATTGGTTGTTCACTACAAATTCCAGATAAGAAGGGAAGGCCTTTATTGGTGGTTCTCTTTCTTTTTGTTTTTTCTGGCCCGGCTGATCTCAAATTATCCTAGCGACTTCTGCCATAGAGATGTGACCACCGTCTTGAGTCACTGCATCTGCCTGCTTATGAGCTTCAGTCTACACTGAAGATATGCTGTCACCATCGTCATGATGACTGTACTATAGAAATCCCTCCCTATATCAGAATGACCTAGAACGCTGACCTGGCTGAGCAGTTTTGTGAATGTTTCAGTTGTATGTGTGTGAATGTTTAAATCCTTTCTCAGTGGTTGTCTGTATTGTTTTTGGGTTTTGGTCTTCTTCACACAAGCATTGGTGATACACTATTATCTGCAGAGCTTTTGTGGATTGGTTTCAGTGCATTGCCTTGGAGTAAATGCCACGATTCCTGTCTCTAAAGGACAGGACTGTGGGAGAGGTTGCTTCTTCATAGATGGAATAGCCTCACTCACCTCTCTTAGCCTCCTCCTGGCTGTTTTCCTCCTGACCAGAGCTCCCCAGCTTTCCGTGGGAAGGCTGAATCTTCCTTTACCTGCTTCTCACTTGCAGTGGTCCAGGCAGTGGCCCCTTTAACCTTTATCAGTCAATCTACTTCCATCCATTTCTGGTTTCCAGAATGTTGTCATGTCATTCTGTGCCTGGTGGAGGTTCCTGCCTTTCTGTTTACTTGTTGTCATGTGTAGAGTGCCTGAAATGGAAGAATGGGAAGTGGATGCCTCCTTTCTGTCTCTCATCTGTCTTGCAGAAGCTGCCTGAGTGATTTAAAATTGCAAACCTTGGGGAAGACTTGTATTTCAGCTCAATCATCTCATGTTTAGAAGCAGTACCTTCTGACTGTGCCCCACTGGTGCCCTTCTCTTCTAGAGCTCATTACCCTGGAACCCATACAGTGTGGAATGCAAAGATGTCAGGGAAGAAACTTTGGTCATCAGAAGATTTTAGCACCATCAACAATGACGTCGGTGCAGGCTGCTGGGGGCGCATATTGAATCAGAATTATATCAATGGCAATATGACCTCGTAAGTTATTTACAATCTTTTGGGGAGCTTTATTATAATGCATTTTAGAAACTACAGTCAGTAAAGAAGTATAATGGACCACTGTAATTTTATTTTCTAGATTCAGTGGTTGCAAACATGCTTTATTGACTTAATCTACATATGCCTAATGTTTGTCTAATCTATGCCTTGTTTTCTGTGTTTGAGAAGAGTCTAGATTAAGTAAAGTTGGGTGCAGTTTGCTCAGGCAGTACAATGATTTTTGATAATTTACATATTTTAAAGTACTTTGTCTCACATACCATCATATTGTAGTATTATCTCAAAGACATAAGGACATTTCTCACGTGATTATATCATTTTTATAAATATGAGCATATAAAACATTTATAATTGTTAGTCTTTATTCAGATTTTTAAAATATCATTTGTAACTTTTATTTATTTAAAAAAATAAAAACTAAAGCACAGGTCCATGCATTCCATTCAGAAATTTTGGCCCCTGTCTCTTTTAATGTAGAATTGTTGCCCTTCCCCCTTTTCAAAATGACTTAAAAAAACAAACAAACAAAAAACAAACAAAAAGAAAACCCCAAAAAACCAGGGCAGCAGCCTTTGGTTGGTACCCACTTCCACTCTGAGTGGCTGCCTCCTTGTGGGATCTTGTAACTTCATCTGATTCCTCACAAAGCTGAGTTTGTAAAGAGCAACACAATCCCTTTTACCCCCCTCCACCTTTTTTTTTTGTTTGTTTGTTTGTTTTTTTGTTTTTCGAGACAGGGTTTCTCTGTGGCTTTGGAGCCTGTCTTGGAACTAGCTCTTGCAGATCAGGCTGGCCTTGACCTCACAGAGATCCATCTGCCTCTACCTCCCAAGAGCTGGGATTAAAGGCATGTGCCACCAATGCCTGGCTCCCGTTTACTCTTAAAGGGAACACTTCCTAAATGATTTGATGTCAGTTTAGCAGTAATTAGATGCAATAAAAATTAGCCTTATAAAAGAATTATAAGTCTGATAAAAGCAAGACACTATTGTGCAATTCTGTTGATGCCCAACTTTGGGAAACTTCTGTCTACAAAATAGAGGATGCCAGCCATGTGTGACTCAGATCACGAGAACTCTGATGATGTCCATTGATAGTGTGTGTTTTAAATTAGCATTATTGTTTTTACTTTATATTGAAGTAATGAAAAAGCTTAGATTTTCTAAGAGTGCCAGGATAGCTCTGTGTCTTAGGAGATCACTTGGCCAGGGAAGTGAAATTCTCTGGGTGGGTGCTATTTGTATTTCAGCTGTAAGGAACCTAGCCAGGAATGAAAGCTTTTGTTTTATGCTTGAATTTTTCTGAGAGCTGTAGGGTCACAGCTCTGCTCCTGGGCTCAGTATGTGCTGTAAATTATTAGTGTCTGTCATCTGAAAGAAAGGGCCTCAAACAGGCCAGCAAGCTGATTCAGTTGGTACCTCAGTGGAAGCAGAAAAATAGAGGCTAGAGTTCTGTCAATACATTTAATCCTCCAGCCCCCGGGAGATTCAGGTGCAGTTGTTACCCAAAGTTCACGGTAAGGAAACAGGGTCAGCAGAGGTTAGGTTTGGAGTCCTGATTTGATCCAGAGTCTCACTAGGAGTTCTTGGTTTAACAATGCAGCAGTTCCCAGTCAAGTTTATGAAAGTTATATTGTGAAATTAGGGTATTGGGAAGTCTGTCGGTGGGAGAGCAGATAAGGTTTTGCTTGTACTTGTTTCACATTTTGACATGTCAAACATGATTCATCTTTTGGCTTTACCACTAATAAGCAGAATTCATGTGTGTGTGTGTGTGTGTGTGTGTGTGTGTGTGTGTGTGTGTGTTGTACAAGAATATATACATGTATGCTTGTGTATGTGTGTTACTTTTAATTCTCTCATTTACCACCTAAAATGCTTAGATGAACACTCAACTGGATTTTTAAAATGAGAGTAAACTGGGGTACTTAAAAGTTTGTTTTCATTTATGTATAATTATGAAAAAGATTTTTTACTTCAGGCTTTTAGATATTTATGTTTTTATTACATATGGCATGTTTCTTCAACTTAATGTTTTAGCACAATTGCTTGGAATTTGGTGGCTAGTTACTATGAAGAATTGCCTTATGGGCGAAGTGGATTGATGACAGCTCAGGAGCCGTGGAGTGGGCATTATGTAGTAGAAGCTCCTATCTGGATTACAGGTATGGATGTCTAGATTCTTTCTCCCCAGATTCTTTTTAAGAGGCAAACCAGAAATCACCAAAGCATGTAAATGGTCCTGTTTTAAGTGTGTGACTGTTTCAAGGGGGATGTGCCAATGTTTTGTAATATTAGGTTTTGGGTAACCTGACTGCTTTATGGAATTCATACTTGATTATTCTAAGACCATTCCCTTAAAAAGGGTGAGGAAAGAGGGAACAGGGAGCAGCATAGGGAAAGGGGATGTCCGGTGATAGAGACAGAGGTAATCAAATGTAAGTATATGTCTTCAAATCATGGTAACAGCCAATGGAGTAATAGAAATATTCAGCTTCACTCAGCATGTCTAGGAGTTTTGGGATTATTCATTTATATCAGTTCCATTTTATTGATTACAGTAAAGTAAGTGAATAATATTATATAACTAATACAAATTATAATCTACATTAATCAAAAGAAATATATATACTATGTGAAATAATTGTTATGAGCAGTTTTCCCACCAGCCTGGTTCCACAGCTGTGTCAACCCCACATGGTCTTATCTTACCGGAGAGAGGATCTGGACCTTCGCTCTCTTGGTCCAGAGATCCATGTTGAATCTCCTCCTACCTCTCCCTGAATCCTCCTTGTCTCCTAGTCCCACCTACCTTGCTTTCCTATTGGCCAATAGGGCTTTATTCATTAACCAATAAGAGAAACATATTTACAGAATGACATCTCCCATCAAATAGTAAGGCTTTACATTGGTCCCTAAATCTACTAAGTGTTTGAAGATATGTAATTCAGAAAAAGATAAAAGTATGACTCTCATATAGATTTAAAAATGATCATACACTGAAGATTTTGTGTTTCTCACATGAAATGAAGAAACAGGGTAGATGCTAGAACCAGCTTACACTGTGAATCAGCATGACAAAGCAATTTGAGATTAATTATAAACGGAGACAAGTTGAGCCTCTCACAAATGGAGCCTAGCAGTTAAAATGTCTGCCAGCCATGACATAGTTTGCATAGCCTAAGGACAGGACTGTCAGATCCATGTACTTCCAGGGAAACTCAGAAATTTTTCAGTAATATCAGTCACAATAGAAGTTGATATTATACAGATAATGGATAATATCTGAAGTAATATTAATATTTAATAACCTTATAAATAAGATAAATAACAATAGTAACATTTTAATATTTTAGTAAGATATTTAACATTTATATTATTTTGCTTCAAAATTATGCCAGTGTTTTATAAAAGCTAATTCCTCCCAAAGCAAGATCATTCTAAGTATATTTGCTTTAAATTTAAACCCGTATTTTGATTTTTTTGTGTGTGTGCTATTCTCAGATTGTAATTGTGATATTCTAAATTCCTCAAGCCGCCCTTAAATGAGTGGAAAAATTAAGTAAGACTTCTGTGTGTCAGTTCAATTGCCTCTTAGCTGCTGGTATTGTTCTACTTACTATAGTGAAGTAACACTCTTCAAACTTTGTGACTTTGGGTTATTGGTAGGGACATGGAATATTGTTTGGTGTAGTTTCAGGACCAGACTCAGAGGTGACGATACATCTTTTAATTCTTCCTTGTTCTGTTAGAATGGGATGAGTTTCGATGAGCAAGGATTGGCAAGAGTCACTTAATTTTTCACTTTGGGAAAAGGAATGCACACCCAATATTTTTAGTCATTCAGAGAGCCTTCCTGCCGTTACATCTTTCAGCTGCAATATTTAAAAATGGAAGCATAAAGTTGGGAGATACTTTTTAAAAATAGAATATAGTTGCTTCAAATCAAATTCAGTTAGATTCAAACTGGTAGACTGTTTTCTTTTAAAGTTGTCACATTTACATCTTTTTCTTCCTTTCTTTCTGTAGCTCATACAACTCAGTTTACTGAACCAGGCTGGTATTACCTGAAGACAGTTGGTCATCTTGAGAAAGGAGGAAGCTATGTCGCTCTGACTGATGGCTTAGGAAACCTCACCATCATCGTTGAAACCATGGTAATTTTTTTGTTGTTGGTACTCGACTAATGGGTGTCTCATACTTCACCACAAACTTTGTCTTCAGAGAAAAGAAGGGCATTGTCTTCTCCCAGGCATAGGAGGGCACTTCTCTAAGAATCTTATGACTGACTCCCTGGGAGAAAGGGTCTATTGGTTACCTTGCTCCTTCCCCTGTTTCTAAGACTCTTTATCCTTAATGATATATTAGGGTAGCTGGCCTTGAACCCCCATGGCTTTTATGACTGTGCAGTTAAGACTCCTGTGGAGGGCTTCCTGGGAACGCATGTGTTAGTCCTTTGGATGTTTATCTAGGAGCGGGACCGCCCAGTTAAACAGTAATTTTAAAGGAATGAAGAGTTGCCAGTCACCTGTACCATTTTTCCTTGCTGCCAGCCATTCATAAGGCTTCCAGATCACCACATCTTCTCCAGCAATTACTTTGCTTACAGCCATTCTCAAGGATGTGAGGTGGTGTCATTGTAGTTTGACTTACCTTTGCCTAGTGGCTAATGATGCTGGTTATATTTTCTTATCCTGTCTATTAAAATTAAGAGTATTTTTATTTTTTCTTCTTGAATTGTAAGAGTCTGTCTAAAACCACCCAGAAGACAACGTGTGGACTTGTGTATTTGCTCCCACCCTTATAGCATACTCAGGTAGGCCAGGCAGATCTCAGACATAGTCCCGCTGTGTCAAATTTGCTTTATTTTTCTTTGGTTTTGTGTACATTTAGTATCATATGTAGGAAACCATTGACTAATCCAGGGTCATGAGGAGTTGAAGTTTACATGTATTTTTTGGTAAGATTGCTATTGTTTTAAGTCTTACAATTAGGTTTCTGGCCCTGTTATTTCTTGAGGTGCTTAGCATTTGTTGAGCTACCCCTTTTGTGTATGAGTGCCTAGCTGGTTTTCTGGAAAAATCTATTTTTCTACTTGGATTATCTTCGCATATGAACTGAAAAGCAATCTGTAACAAATTTGAGGGTTTTTTTCTATACTTACGCTCAATGGTTATCATTGCATCTTACTGTACTTCTGAGTGAGGGTTTGATGGGAGCGTTTTCTAGCTTTGATTGTTTTCAAGATTGGCTATTTTTGATCCTTTGGATTTTAATATGAGTTTTAGGACTAGCTAATTAATTATTACAAGCATACAACATAACGTTGCTATTTTCCTTACTCTGTGTATGAATGCGTGCCAGTCAACAAATGTGGGGTGTCTTTCTGTGCATTTTGTCTTTCTTAGTTTCTCTAAGTTGTCTTTGTTCATTGTAAAAGTCATATTTCTTTTTACTAAATTTTATTTAATAAACTTATTAAACTATCATTACATTTTATCTATTTATTATTAATATTGCTGGGTATTTCATTCTTTTAGACCCTACTGTAAATGGGTTGTATCAATTTCATTTTCAGCATTTCATTTCTCTCGTGTAGAAATGTAGTTGATTCTGACGTATTGACCCTGTGCTCACAACTGTTCTTTCTGTGGGTTCCTAGAAGTTCTTGTTTAAATGAGCATGCTAGTCTTCCCTGTAGTCCCTCCACCCCGCCCCCCCCCATCATTCCAGAAGCCTTGTGTTAACTTTGTTTGCCAGTTGTCCTGCCCTGCTGCTGATCTAGAAAAAACAAAACAAAACAAAAAACCAAAACACTGTAGTGTGTGCTGTGAGCTGCTGGGTTGTGTCATTGTGTCAGTATGTAAAACTTCAGGTTGAGGAGCTTGCCTTTTGCTATGGAGCACGTTGAATCCTTGTATCCAGAGTTCTGGGTTTCAAGGAGTGCAGGGTCCTGCTGCTTTTGCTGGTTGTTCTTCACTCTAGTAGAGTGCTGCATTATACTGATGTCTGTGGGTGGGACCAGCCCTGCATTCCTGAGATTAGTCATTCTTTGACATTGCACATTATCCTTTATATTTGATGATGAATTTGACTTCCTAGATTCTAGAATTTCTCTTCCTCCTGATTTCTGGTGGTTCTGGTAGTAGAGTAGTTACTAAGTCCACAGAGTGATTTCTGATGTTTCTGAAGAATCTGAGGTCTGGTGTTCTTCAGATGTTTGGCAGAATTCATCTATGATGTCCTAGGGTTTTCCTTCCTGAGGGTTTTTAGTTAAAGGGTCGTTTTACTTATTGTAAGTCTGTTCAGATGTTATCATTGTTTTCCGAGGCTTTGGAATTTCTTCTTTTCTGTCATTTTTTTTTTTTTTTTTTTTTTTTTGGTTAGGCACAGAATCCGTCGCTTAGTTTCTTTTTTAATCATATAAAGCCAGTAGGAATGTTCTCTTTTGTTCTTATCCTTACTTACCCGGGTCATGTCTCTTTCTTCTCGATCTTCTGCAGGGTTATTTATATTTCCAAGGGAAGGATGTTTTTCATTGTTTTCTGCATTTCAGTGTTTCACACCAGTATTCATGGTCTTCATTTTTGTCCTATGGATTTTGCTTGCTCTTCTAAAACTGTTTAGCTTCTTAAAGTAGAAAGCAAAGTTATTCCTTTGAAACACATAAAATATGTATAGGCACGAATAGCCTTCACTTCCTCTTTATGTGATACTTTAGTTTAGTTTATCTGTTTCCTGGTTTGTTTTAACATTTTTGATCATTTTATTGTTCTTGAGACTTCTACTACTTAATTGCTCTGTGCCAAGGTATCTTCATATTCGTATTTCTGTGAATTTTTCAACTTTCATTCTTGATGCTTTATTTCGTCCCATTCTAATTGGAAGGCATGTTGCCTGGTGTTCCTTGAGAGACTTGTAGCCATTGCCTTGCTTGTGGGCCATGCTGAACACTGCACTGGAACAGACTAGGTGCTTTGTTGCCTATGGAATCCCATGTGACTTTTTCTTAGATCTGTTTGGTTGCTTGTGTTCATTTCTCTGCTGTTAATATTGTAAAATCTCAACTATTGTAACTTGTCTCTCTTCCCTCTTCTGTTAGTTTTTATTTTATATTATTTTGAGATTTTCTAGTTTTTTATTTCTGATATTTTTATGTATTGATTTCTGGCATTACATGTTCTATTTGTATCTTTTCTTTTGTTTTAAAATAGATTTTCTCTATTACTATTTGTCATTGGTATTTTGTGTGTGTGTGTGTGTGTGTGTGTGTGTGTGTGTGTGTGTGTGTGTGTATAACCTGTTAATGTATTTATTTCCCTTAATCTTTGTTTCAGCCAGTTTCTTTGAATGTAAGGCATGCCTCCTTTCAATAGCACATAGTTAGATCTTGCTTTTCTTAATCTTGTCTGTCATTTTGTAATTCTGTGTGTTGCAATGGTTGGGTCTCTTTTTGCCTTGTGGTCTTCGTTTTCCACAATTCATGATTTTGCTTCTATTTTGTATTCATCCTCTGCTGTTTTCTTTCACATTGAGTGAGTGTGATGCTGCATTCTGTTCCTGTAATATTCTTTCCACTATACTTTTGGGAGTTGTATCTTAGCAATGGCTTCAGAATTTACCCTACATACCTTACTTTTTCAGGACCACTGCAGACTTAAATTTCCTGGGTCCTGGGCAGGTGCAAGGATGCTGTTCTGTTCTTCCATTCCTTTTAAGCTTTTATATTTTCCCATTTTTATTGAACATACTGCACCTCTAAAAGGAAAGTAATAGGATGCTGTGAAATTTCTACTTTAGATGTATTTTTTAAGAGCCCACAGAATAAAAAAAGGACAGTGTATGCTTATATCATCCATTATATTTATTGTATCTATGTTTCTTGTTCTTTGGCTATGTTTCTATGTTACCATTAGGGTCATTCCATGACTCTTAAGCTTTGGCTAGACACACACAGTACACACTCATTACAGTTATGTTAGCAATGTCTATTTATAATTAGAAATAAAGTCAAAGTTGTTACAAATGCTACTCTTTGAGCATTGATTGCATAATGTTTTCCCTACAAAATATACCTTGTATATTATTTGGATAACTTACATGACTTTCTTCCCTCAGAGTCATAAACATTCTGTGTGTATACGGCCATATCTACCATATTATAATGTCTCACACCAGTTGGCTACCTTCACTCTAAAGGGATCTTTGGTAAGTACATATGTTTAACTTCTATTTTGATTTCAAAATTTGTTTTTATTTATTCATTATTATATTTTTTATTAATAATATAATTTAAAAATTTTACATGTCGATCCCAGTTTCCTCTCCCTCCCTCCATCCCTCCTTCCCTCTTACCCTCTTTCCCCCCTCACATGTGCACTGACTACCCTCCCCTCCCATCCCCCCACCTCCATTCTACATACAGGGCTATGCTATCCAGGTGGGGTCATGTAAATCTGTCAAGTCAAAATTTGTGGTTGAGTGCTTGCTGCTTTTCTTAAAGATTGGATCTGGGTTTTCTGCATCCTTGTCAAGTAGCTCACAACTACATATAACTAGCTACAGAACCTGATACCCTCTTCTGGCCTCCAAATGTCACACATGTGAACATACAGAAACAAAGAAATAAAATAAATCTTTAAAAATTCATGAAAAATTTGTGTTCTATTACAGGCCATTGATTATTAAGTGAAGCCAGGCATTATAGAATTATTGAGAATTTGTGTAAATGGAACCTGTCCTGGTACCTCCTGCATTTTTTTTTTTTTTTTAAATACATGGTCTCACTACACAGTGGAGGATGGCTACAAACCCCTGAGCATCCCTCCTGTACTTGCTGAGTGCTGGGCTTACAGGCATGTGCCAGCCTGTCACTAACTGAACTACATCCTCAGCCTCTTCTGACCTCTGACCTCCACAAATAAAACAGAAGCCAGTGCCAAATAAAGCTGCCTGTGTCTTTGGCAACTTTAAGAAGTCATTTTCAGGAGATTATCATTGGTGTTCTAAGGAATTCTCCTTTTCTTTTTTTTTGTTTTTTTGAGATAGGATTTTTCTGTGTAGCCCTGGCTGTCCTGGAACTCACTCTGTAGATCAGGCTGTCCTCGAACTCATAGAGACCCACCTGCCTGAGGCCTCTGAGTGCTTAGGTAAAAGGCGTGCACATGCACCACCTCCTCCTGGTGAGGAGATTTCAAGCACTAAAGCTTAGACTATTCTGTACTAAGAAACAAGCCAACAAAATAAAGCCTAATTAAGCAAAAATACCCAGAAGTCACCAAGTTTTTAAACCTCTTATCATATTTGACATGGAAAAAGCCAGTATAATTTCTTACTAATGTTGTCATAGAATTAGTTTTTATGCCAGAGAATTGTTAGTCCCCAGCAGGGCTAGGGGCTGATAAGAAAGGCTAAGAGAGAAACCAAGAATTCATTATATACATGCATAAAATTAAGAGACCAAAATTAATAAAAGAAGAAATAAGACAAAATATTTACAAATTTTAATTGGAAAGCAGTGTGGTCTCTCTGATACCTAGTAAAGGGGAACTTGCTCACAAAGCAGAGAGTGGAATGGCTATATTCTGTGTTTGTGATTAGACGTCAGGCTCCAGCAAGCTGGGAGGCTTCAGAAAGAGGTGCTGGTGTAGGCCTTTTGTTACTGAACAGTTGTCTCCAAAATCAAGCTCTATGTGTCTTTATATTGCAAACTCATGTCATCCCCTTACTTACCTATAGCACATGACAAAGACATCCAGAGATACTCCAGATGTTAGGACTGCCCAGCTATGTGTGATAGTTATTGCTCAGAAGCCCTGAGATGCCACTTGAGGTCTTTTTTTTTAACCGAGTTAAAATCATGTGGAGCTGTTGCTTTTCATGTGATTTCACCTGTGAACATGGAGATGCATCTCCTTCCGTATTCTTTTAAAAGATGAGTCTCTCTCTTATATTCTAGAATTATTGTCATTGTCAATGTGGCACTCATGTGTTTACATAATAAATCTATTCACTTCGCATGTTTGCACTTACAATAATATATCTTTTTAAGAAAAAGGTTTTGAATGTATTGATTACATTCAATTTTATATGGATGACAATAACATGCAAGAAGGGAGAAGAAAGCAAGCTGAAATTCTGTAATAATAAATAAAGACATTTAAAAATAATTAAAAGCTGAAAAAGATTCTTACGTAGGGTGGCCACAGCACTAAGATCTGTTTGACATTTGCCAGCATTCTCGGGTGTTAATGCAATGGGTTAAGAGCAGAGAGGTTTATAATCTGCAGTGTTCTCTCCTAAAGGGAATCATGGCGGTTCTCTTCTGGAACTCTGGACATAGTCCCAGAGGAAAGCACATTAGGAACAGGCCCGTTTCCAAGTATTCTCAGGTTGAAGTGGGGATTTAATAAGGAAAAGTAGGAGACAGATCCTGGGCTACCTACACAAGGTCATAGAACACACACTCGAAAGGAGAGGACAGGAGCACCTCTGAGCATGCCCAGTTCAGTATTGTAATGATCCAGGCTGGTTTGGTTCCCTAACAATGCAAGGCAGTGTCTCTAGGGCTGTGCTGATTTCCTCCGGTTTCTCTGAAGTGTCCCAACGGAAACAAACACAGAAAGGACAGCTCTAGAGGTCCTTCTATGCAGGCATCTGTTGCTGGTGGTGCCTGCTCTGCTTGGTGGCTAGTGTTGGTAGGAAACGAAAGAGTTGAAAAGAGTTGCTTACCCCTGTCTTCCTATTTTCAGAAGTGTTACAACCTTGAGGTGTGTCTTTCCGCAACTTGAAACAGTGGCCTTTGCTGCCGTTTGAGGTATCAATGCCAGGATATGATGAATCTCTCAAGCATTCTTTCTTGTGTTTTGTCCCCAGAGAGAAATCCAAGAGCTGCAAGTGTGGTATACCAAGCTTGGAGGAACGTCGGAGAGATTTCATTTTAAACAACTGGATTCTCTATGGGTAGTCTTAAACTTGATTCCTATGTTTGGAGCATTACAACAGCAAAAAGGAGCAGATTTGATTAATGAATTAAGATGAAGTTGAGTTAATGGCTGCAGGACAGTAGAGATAAAAATCCCCCCCCCCGGCCCCCGAGTTTTTCTTCGATAGAATCCTGACTAAGGTGTGATTAGCTCGTGCACTCCGAGCTGTGCTGTCCTTAAGTGATTGCTCATTTTGGTGGATGCGCCACCTTTGTCTGCCCAGGTGAGAGATGTGCATCTCATTTGAGACTGCCCTCTCTGTCCTGGTCTGTGTCCCCTGGCAGTTGACGGTAGGCAGTTCTGCCCGCTGTGTGTTTCTCGTATTCGCTAATGTTCCTTGTTCTACCTGGCAGCCTGTTTCTGTTCTTCATTCCGCTTCTTATTCAGGAACTGCCCATGGTTTCAGCAGACTCCAGTCTGTCTCAGGGCAGGCCACCCTGCTGCTGGAGTGGTGGCCGAAAGGCCTTTGGAAAGATCAGCAGCTTTCCCGTCAGGTCACATTCCCCATCTGCCCGTTCCTGTCCTATCACATGACTCCCACCGTTCCTGTGTGGGTAGACGACAGCTCCCCTTCCCAGAAGCAGCTCTCAGTCGCTGGCCTCTCTCACACAGTGAGCTTCTAAAATGGCTTCCTTCTTGTCTGTGAGCAGCTCAAGTGTCAGTTTCTTCAAAGCCCGCTCACCTGGCCCAGTGCAGGCCTATGTGTGAGTCTCGATAAATCCTCCCCCCACCACTTTGGCTACCTTGAGAGTGGGGCTCTCTCTGCCTTATTTTGCTTTTAGTCCAGAGGCATTTGGCACTTGGTAATTCCTCAGGGAAGGTTTCAGAGAATGCACTGGCCCAAGCAAGCATATGACATCATCTAATTGACTTAATCTGCTGTATTTTTTAATGATAATATTCTGACAATTAGCTAGTCAATAGCAATGATTAAATACCCATTAGAACACTCTCTACTTTTATAATAATTCACTAGAAACAGCATAATGAAATTGATTTCCCCCTAAGAAAAATTATCTGGAGTTAATCGTGAGCCAGAGTGCGACACTGGATATGCATGGCCCTCTATCTCTTTATCCCTACAGCCAAAATATGATACTAAACCCTTTAGTTCAGTGTACATAAAAACTTATTAAAGTTTCAAAGACGGGTTCAAGCTCGGTGCCCACATTAGTTACGCAGGGATTCTCATGTCTCTGGAGGGCTGTGCTTACCACAGGAGCTATGCTCTGGCCACACATGGGGTGAGATAAGCAAGCCCTTTTAGAACATCTGGCCTAATTCTCACAGCAGCCCTCTGAGAGATGCATTCTTAGCCTTGAGGATGAGGTGAAAAACTTAGAAAGCCCGAGTTGTTAGGATCATAAGTGTGACGTGAACCTCAGCTACAAATTGAAATTAACACTGAGCATGTGATGAGCAGATTTTAAGTCTTCTTTCTCAGTGGTGAAAGGGTTTGTTTCTTGTGCTAAGCAGTTGAGTTGTCTGTGGGGCTTTGTGCACTCGATTCTATTAGCAAAGCTTTGAAGAAGCCAGCAGGGCCCCGAGTGGCATTAGTTGAATGAATACATGCTTTAAAGTACTTGCAGTGCAATGGAACAGGAGGCTGACAGACGAGACTTTCAGTCCTCCTAGCCTGTCCCCTCCACTTGGTGAAACCCTTTCTGTAAAATATCACTTCCACACTCTTGTAAAACACCCTGCAGAAGCGTTCAAGGCATTGGTATTTCTGTGCCTCCCCCAAGTGTTTAGGAAGTCCCGTAGGGTGACTGTCTAAGCTTATTTCTTTTAAGCTGTCTCTCCGGTTTCGTACCTAGCACCTGGCCATGAGCGTGGGGCTGTCTTCTCTTTCAGCTCCTTGATAGCAGTGGCAGTTTTGTGATGGAACTTCAGGAGGATGAGCTGGTCACACTCACCACTCTCACCACAGGTCGCAAAGGCAGCTACCCTCCTCCTCCCAAGTCGAAGCCCTTTCCCAGAAGCTACAAGGATGATTTCAATGTTGGTAAGCGATTTCTAACCAGGTGCCACCTGCCACCTACCTTCTGTGAAGTGGGGCACCTTCTTCTTGTCAGATGCCATGAAGTCAAAAGTGCCCTTGTAGTCTGTAGAATTTTACGTGGTCAGAGGGTAGCTAATGTTTCCAGCTCTTGGAGGTGAATTTGTAATTTTCAGTTCCAGAAAAAAAAAAAATGCAGAAGTCATTGTGAGAATGAACGTTATCATTGATTCTAAGTTGTTTTGGGTGAAACTCGCCTCCCAGGCTGTCACGGGCGCTTTTCTTTTATGTGGAGGGTAACATGTTATGTCTCTATCTCGGTGCCAGGGAATTGGGTGCTTAAGGCCAGTCATGTTATATGGGGCTTCAGCTCTCTGTTTGCTGGAGTTTCACCCCAGGTCTTCCCAAGGGTCTGCTCTATTGTGATTATAGAGACACCTTGGAGGGTGAGCAGTTGGGGAAATCATTTCAAACAGAAGCACGCAGTCATGCTTGTATTTCTAGAGGACTCAGCAAGCAACAGCATTTGCTTACTAAGCGGTGGTGTTTGGTAGGACTGAAGGTTTCAGTAGCTCTATACTCTGTCCCCAAACTGACAGCTGTAGAGAGATTTACATTGCCAGAGTGATGTACCCGCATCCTCCTGCAGGGGGCAGCACTGCATGTTCCACCCAACATGGAGACTCCTGTATCACTGCTGGGTCCCACAATTCCACGGCAGGACACGAACTTTCAGCTGCTTGACATAGAAAGGCCTTTGGGCTCTGGTACCGGCATCTGCTCAACTATTTGGATATACTTCTACATCTCCAAATATCATACACTCACACCACACACACACGCACACACACGAGTCTTTCCATCTAAACTGTTTAAGTTTTTAAAATCATTTAAAAGTTTTGCGTGTACCACAGATTTCAGAAAAGAGAGAACTGATAAGGGGTTGATTCTTGGCCGCTGAGATACTAAGTAGAGGATTTGTTCTGTTCTGAACAGAGTACCCATTTTTTAGTGAAGCTCCAAATTTTGCTGATCAGACTGGCGTATTTGAGTACTACACAAATAACGAAGATCCCGGACAGCATCGCTTCACCCTGCGCCAAGTTCTCAACCAACGACCTATCACCTGGGCTGCCGATGCTTCCAGCACCATCAGCATTATAGGCGATTACCACTGGTGTGTGAGAGAGATGCCCTCAGTGTAGAAGCTTGTGACATTGGGTACATTCTGAGTGAAGAGGTTGCAGTAGTCCTTGTGTCAAGAACCTAATAGGCAGGTCATAATTGTGTGACTGCAAACCTTTTGATGCCCTTCCCTCAGATTATTCCAGTTTGGGAGAGAGTTTTAACTTTAATAGAAGAATTTAAATATTTGGACCCGATTGTATAATATAATACTATCTTATAGTTTAATATTCATTTGCAGACTTGTGCTTTTTGTTTTACCAGACTGGATTTGTTGAGCTGGTGTTGCCACCTGCTGGACAAATGGAGGAATTACACCACTTTGGCTAAATGCAGGAAGCGACTTAAAAAAAGCAAACAGCTTTAATTTTTAAGGCTAAGTAATTTAACCCTTGCTTTAGATATATAGTAAACATACAAGTTAATTTTTTTGTCCAGTTAAAACATAATTGACAAATAAAACTTTTACCCTTATCTTTAATTTAGTTGTGGGATTTTAGAGTGCTAACTTAAGGTTTTTGCCCCCTTTAGGTAGTATTTTCTATTTTTCTGATAACTAGCAGCATGGACACACACACCTACAAATTCTCTTCCTCCCTCCCTCCTCCATCTCTCTCCTCTCCTTCCCCTGCTCTCCTATATGTGGGAAAGTTCAGCTGCCCACAATTCACTTCGGAAGAGACTGAGAAATGTGAAGGACACATAGGTCTAGATCCAATGCCCACCTACCTCGTTTTCAAAACAAATGTCCTGCTATTCTGGTATCCTCAGTCATACTTTAGGTACATTGCATGATTTATTACTTGGCACTATGCACATTTTTCTTCCTGTTTGCTGGTGGGTGCTGAGTGTGATGTGGCTTGTTTTCAGGGATGCTGTTTTAGAAGGGAATGTGCTATAGCTGGTAACGTGCCTCAAAAGAAACCAACCCAGAAGAGAGCATATTGTAAAGGCTCTGGTAGTTCCTGCTTGGCAGAGTCTTTCCCTACTCTTGGTATACTCCCATGGATCAGTGAGCCTATAACCAGTGCTTAACTGAGTCCAGATAGGTATCCGGCAGGCATCCTATGCAGAGTAAATGCTTCTCAAAATGAGGTTTGTGGAGCATCATCATCACCTAGCCAGGGACGCTGATATTGAAGGGCTCACCTCAGACTTACTGAACTAGGCACCATGGGGATGACTCCATCATGGTGCATTAGGAAGCTCTCCGTTGTATTTCAGAGGTCTTGCTGCAGAACCGACATACAACACTTCCTTCATTTTTTTTTGAGATTTTTATTTGTGTACATGGGTGTTTTATCTGCATGTATGTCTGTGTGCCATATATGTGCTTAAGTCCAGAAGAAGGCACTGACTCTCTTGGAACTGGAGGTGCAGACAGTTGTGGGCTGTGTGTGGGTGCTGGGACTTGAACTAAGATCGTCTGAAAGGGTAGTCCGTGCTCTTAGACACTGAGTCTTGACTCCAGCCCCCAAACTGACTGTCATTTTAGAGTCCATATTTAGTTAGATCTTTCCTCGGGAGTTTTAAAAATCTTGATAGATGTAAATGTATACACTGGCCTCAAAGCAGCTTAAGTTCAGACTTCCCTGGCCTGGGCTGAATGCTTTGTTGGTGATGGGAATGGAAGTAAACCTTTCCTTATGCACTGTAGAAGTGTCTCAGTATCAAACTAGCACAATGACAAATTGTTTTAGTATGGAAAGACAGGAAACATACTGTTACAGTGTGTAACACAGTAAGCACTGTCCATTAACCCATTGAAAGAATCAACAAAGTTGATTAGTTTAATTACGTAAAACTTGACACAGCCATCAGTGCAGATACTTGATACCCATCCTCACTGCAAGCTCAGACTTAGCCAGTCACCGTCTCAACGGTGAAGATGGGGGCATCTGACGAGGTTGCATACTAGTGCCAGATAGTGCTGTAACTGAAGAGGGTAACAGGCTCTTTCATTCTGCAGGACCAACGTGACGATACAGTGTGATGTGTACATAGAGACCCCTCAGAGAGGGGGCGTGTTCATCGCTGGGAGAGTGAATAAAGGTGGCATTTTGGTGAGGACGGCTACAGGAGTCTTCTTCTGGATTTATGCCAGTGGATCTTACAGAGTTACGGCTGACCTGGGTAAATGGCACGTCTTAATGGGTCAGAACTTACTTTGCGCCTGTGTGTCTAGTGGGAAGAATTTCGACATGTGTCGGCAAGTACCACACAACTCAGAATCACAGCTATTTAATTTGTGTGGAGGAGGGCAGCTCAGTCATAGAAATGACAGCTTGTAGGGCATTTGCAGCATGCAGTGCTGTGAAGGAAAGTTTGTGAAGACCCAGTGTAGGAGTGATAGAGGAAGGACACACTGAGGAGACACTTGAAAGGCTAAAAAGAATTCGTGTTTATGGAGATCAAGGGACAGGCTGAGCCCCTTCAAATGGAGAGTCCTCTTCCCCGACACACAGAATACTGGAAGGAGTTCGCCTTTTCTCACTGGCATCTATCTTGGTAGCACTGGCCTGTACAGAACAGCTCTTAATGCAGAATGGGGGTCCCGGTGCCTGTTGACATCAAGTTGGACTTAGCTCGCCCTGCTGAAGCGACATGAGGCCTTGTGTTGGCAACCTCTTGATTCTCAGTCTCTTGATATCAGTGATTTGTCATGTTTGTGCCAGAAATTTTTATTTTGTCGTTTTCTGCTCTTTGTCCCAGCTTTGTAAATAAAATAATAGAAAGGTAACTGGTAGTTAGGACATTGTCACAGTGTGGCCTAGCTAGGAGGTACCTCATTGATGTTTTGATCCAAAGCAGAACCAGAGACATGAGTTGCCTTTCCCAAAGCCCCCCAAACTAGTCAGTGGTGGAGCTAGACCTGGGAATTGGAACCTGCATCTTCAGTTCTCACTGTTGGAGTTTGATCCTAGGTTTCTTCCAGACATTCCAATGCCACAAGTGCCAAACTAGCTTACTCTGTCTCTACCTATTGTCATTGATGCTGTCTACATGTGAGCAGACCTACTAGCTGACTGTCTTTTGTAGTCTTGGAGTGCCCCAGATGAAAGGGTTGACATGCTAAGACATCAGCCATGGTTAGTTTTAAAGTTCATCTCATTTATTCTACTGTGAGTGCCTTATGTTCTGTGGTGTAGAATAGAATCTCAGTGCATGTTTGTTCATGAATGGCTGAATGACAGTCAATTGTAGATCTGGAAACGAAGGTTCAGGTAGTTAAGGTAGTTAAGGTAGATTTAACTATGTACAGGTGCCACTTAGGACCCTCCCTGAGTTGTGTGATCCTGGGATTTAGGTTTGAAACGTGTGCCAGTTGAGATATCCCTTTTGTGTTACAGGTGGATGGATCACATACACCTCAGGACGTGCTGACATCACAGCAAAAAGATGGTATACACTCACCTTAAAGATTAAGGTGAGTGTTGCTGATGAGAATGAAGATGAAACGTTTGTGTAACTTCCTAGAATTTTCTGTTCGAAAACAAATGGAAGGATATAAATGATGAAAAGAGTGCATCTGCTATGGAATCATTAAAACATCCACCCATGGGGTGATGTTGTAGGTCAGAGTTACTCTCGTGAGAACCAGTAGTTGACTTTTTAGACCACTGTCTTCTTAACTTTGTTATTGTCTTTCAAATTGATTGGTTGAACAAACAACTGAACTGTTCTAGTGTTCCTGAACCAGGAGTATAATAGAGCTAACAGGAGCATGCAAACACATTGAAGCTTATTTCTGACAGTTTAGAACCATTTTTTTTTAAACTAGAAGCACAGTTTTCTACAGTTGTATAATTAGAGCTGATACTAGAGTAACTGTGGGATAAAGGAAACCTAAAAATCAGCAGCAGCATTCTTGGTTGATCACCAAATGTGTAGAAAATGTGTCTTGTAATATGTGGCTCATCCCACGTAGCCCTTTCAGATTTGTTTAGGATGTAAGTAGAAATTAAATTTGAGATCCAAAGAACTTTAAATTTTTTTCTCAGTAACCATTCAACCTCTGAAAGCGAGAGTTCTGAGCTTTAAGCTGTTTATTAGTAGAGTTGAGGATCCAGTTGGGGTGTGGTGTGGTTTGCTTGATCAAGCCATTCTCAATGGTGTATTTTGTTATAATTGTTCTTTGATAGAGTGTTCCCAAGCATAGTTCCTGAATGCTTATGTGGTATGGTTGGTGAAGACAGCTATTTAGAAGAAGAATTGCATTTATTTTTTAATTGCATTTAATTCTCTTCTGAGAATTTCATATATTTTGATGTAGTCACCCTCCATCTCCTACCAGATCCACCCTCTTCCTGCCCACATAACTTTGTGTCCTCTTAAAAAAAAAAGTCTAGCAAATCCAGTTTATGTTGATCATGTCCTCTTGGGGGTGTGACTATCCGTTGGAGCATGTTGCATCTACCAGGGGCCACATGCTTTAAGAGAACCTAACTTCCCTCTCATTGTGGAGATCGGTTGCCAGTGTCTCCTCAGCCATGGGTGGGGCTTTGTGCCCATCTATTCTCTCCATGCTGTGATTTTGTGTGGCTGAGCTCGCACAGGTCTCATGCATGCTGCCACAATTGTTGTGAGTTCCTAACACAGCTGTCCTGCTGTGTCCAGAAAACCATTTCCTGAGAGTTGTCCCTTGCCTCTGGCTCTTTGCCTCCTCTTTCACACGATTCCCGAACCTTGCGAGATTGGGCTGTGATATGGGTGCCCTATTTAGGGTAGAACATTTAGACATCTCTCATTCTCTGCACCTAGGCAGAGAATGTGGGTGTATGTGTTACTCCCCATCTACTGCAAACAGAAGCTTCTCTTATGGGAGTTGAAGGGTACATTAACCTATGGGTATAGGCTTAAGGCATTAAGAGTTGGCTTAATATTAGGTTTGTTAAGTAGAATAGCAGTGGAAGGATGCCTCCTGGATCCTATGACTTGTCCAGCCAAAATTTCTTGGTTCTGATAATAGTGCCAGATAGGTAAGAGAGAAACACTAAAAGGCCTCTGCCTAGGTCCAATTCTGCCACCTACAGGTTTTGAGACCTTGAGTAAATCAATGCCTGCCACTGTCTGATTTGGAAATCAGGTGCTTTGTAGATTAGTCATGCTATATAAGGGCATTCCTACTCAGG